>CM040122.1:37885797-38370516 GCA_022559845.1 Amorphophallus konjac
ATCCCTTAAACATGTTTGCAGTCCATTCTAGTCTGTGGCATCAAACTCTTTAGACCTTTGGACATGAAACCAAGTGTGTTCTTCATTGTGCATCGATCTTGGCTATGTGAAGTGTCGATTCTTACTTGTAGAAGGGATTTTCATCCTTGCTTGGGCGCGATCATTGGGCTTTCACTTTTGCCATCTCCACTCCATTCCTTGGCTTATCTGTCATGAAAAAAAGCATCAAGTATTTCTGTCATATGAGAGTGGGAAACATCAATGACTTATAGTGTTTAGCCATTATCAAAATCATGAATGTCAAATGAAACTTCTGATACAAAAATTGAAACTAGCCTTTCAAAATGAGATGTATTATGCCACTCTAAGTGCCTTTGCTGATTTATGATGAAAAAGAAAAAGTAACTTCAAGAAAAGAACAAATGCACAAATAACTACATATATGTAAAAAATGTAAACATACAACAATTTCTTTACTTTCAAGAAATTTGACAGTACACATAATGACGGCACATGGTAGAAGATTAGCCAATAGAACAGGTGTATACATACGTTATGTTCCCTATGAAAAATGATATAATTACAAGCTATGATAGACTTGACAAATATTTTGTTTCTTTTTCCTAAAAATGGTTTCTCATGATATTTCTGAGATATGTGAATAATACGGTTTTAAGATTGAATGAACAATCAGTATTGAGCTAATACTCTTAACATGGACACAATCGCTAGCTTCACCTGATTACACTTACATTTTAGAAGCAGCTGTACACATATATTGTGTGTAGAGATATTTTATTCATGGATTGGATCCTCGTATTTAGCTTTGAGTTCCCCTTGGCTACTTATATTTCTTCCCCACTGATGTATGGCAACTTTATTAATCTACAAACCGTGCAGGAAGGATGGGTCACTCATTAGACATGAAATACATAAAAATTGTATCTTTAGACATCCATTTCATTTTCTTGTCCCCAGTGGCTTGGTCACTACCCTGACAACCCGGAAGCCCTCCCTCCCCATTCTCTCCGATGAGCGACCTATTGGTTTTCTGCTGAGGGCATCTGCTACAACATTAGCCTTGCCAGGATGATATTGAATAGCAAAATCAAAGTCCTTGAGATATTTTAACCACCTCCTCTGTCTCAAATTAAGCTCCTTTTGAGAGAATAAGTATTTCAAGCTTTTGTGGTCCGAGTATACTATAAACTTTTCTCCATAAAGATAATGACGCCATATTTTTAAGGCGAAGATAACAACTGCCAATTCCAAATCATGTACATGATAATTTTTCTCGTGCCGTTTCAATTGTCTTGAAGAATAACATATTACATTTCCATTCTGTATGAGGACATATCCTAAGTTAATACCAGACGCATCCGTATACACTTCGAATCCACACCCTCCACTGGTAGTGACAAAATAGGAGCTGTAGTAAGATGATTCTTAAGATTTTGAAAGCTCTTTTCACAGTCCTTTGACCAGACAAAGGGATTTCTTTTCTAGTAAGTCTAGTTAAAAGGAACCGTAATTTTTGAGAAGTCCTTAATGAATCTCCTATAATAACTAGCTAAACCCAGAAAGCTTCTTACTTCTGATACAGTCGTTGGCCGGCCCCAATTTCTGACAGCTTCTACCTTAGAAGGATCCACAACGATACCTTCTTTTGAAATAATGTGGCCTAGGAATGAGACTTCCTTGAGCGAGAATTCACACTTATTGAGCTTGGCATAGAGCTTGTGTTCTCTAAGCGTTTGCAGAGCTATCCTCAAATGTTCTTCATGTTCCTCTTTTGTCTTAGAATATATCAAGATATCATCAATGAAGACGACAATAAATTGGTCCAGATATGGCTGGAAAACTTTGTTCATGAGTTGCATAAATGCGGCTGGGGCATTTGTTAACCCAAATGGCATTACCACGAATTCATAGTGGCCATAACGACTTCGAAAAAACCGATTTATAAATATCTTCTTCTTTGATTCTAAGCTGATGATAACCTGATCTGAGGTCAATCTGGAGAAATATTCTGCTCCGAAAGCTGATCGAGAGCACATCAATACGCGGCAACGGATATTTGTTCTTTATTATAAGTTGATTCAGTCGTCGGTAATCGATGCATAGCCTGAGAGAGCCATCCTTCTTCTTGACAAAAAGAACCGGCGCACCCCAGGGGGATGTGCTAGGTCTGATGAAACCCTTATCTAGCAATTCTTGCAATTGTCTCTTTAGTTCCTTAAGTTCCGTGGGGACATCCTTAAGGGGCTATAGAAACGGGTGATGTTCCTAGAATGAGTTCGATGGTGAAGTTTACTTCCCTCTCGGGTGGTAAATTTGGTAAGTCCAGAGGAAACACATCTGGGAACTCATTTACAATAGGGATGTCTGCTATGATAATTTCATTGGACTCCGTAATAACGACAGAAGTAAGAAAAGCTTCACATCCTTGCGAGATAAGTTTGCAAGTGTGAAGTGAGGATATGGATAGTGGGGTGTTTCTTGTATTTAATGCCAAGGAAAGAGAATTTTAGAAGACCGGGTTTTCGGAAGGATATAATCATGTTTCGACAATTGATATAAGCATCATGATCTACAAGCCAATCTACCCCTAAAATGGCATCATAACCTTTCATGTCAAGGCATACTAAGTTTGCGGCGAGATTATGACCTTCTACTATTACTTCGCTATTAGGATAATAGTCGGTAAGCTTTGTTCCAAAACCTAAGGGTGTGGTAATAGCAAGATCTGAAGGTAAGGGAGCTGATGCAATTGGTAATGTTTTTGCAAAGGTAGTGGAGATAAAAGAATGAGAGACACCAGTATCAACTAGCAGAAATACAGGACGAGAACAAATTTGAAGAGTACCCTCCATAAGCCCATCATCCCTGGGCGCTTCCTCTTCTTCTATAACGGCATTGAGGCGAGCCTGCCTCCTACGTCCACCACCAGATGACTGGTCCTTCATGAGAGGACAGTCTGGCATGCGATGCTCCTGGCTACAACATCTTAAACAAGCGCCAAGCCGCTTCTAGCACTCTTCAGCCGAATGGCCGAACTTCTCGCAAAACGTGCAAGCCGTGGCGACTTGCTCCTTCTCCTCCTTGACTTTCTTATTCTTCTGGGAGCTTCCACCATTCCCGTCCTGGATCTTTTCTTACTATCACGGCTCTTATGAGGCCCCGTGATGCTGAATTTCACTTTCTTGTAACGCCGATCTGATCGTCGGCTGGACTCTTCTCCCTTTCCTTTCTATTTCTAGACCTTTTCTAAGGTCCTTTCACATAAATAGGCCCACAGAACCATCTCCGCATAGGTACGGATGTTTTGGGTCTCGAGCTACTGAATGAAGCCGAGTCGTAACCCATCCATAAACGATTTACCTTCAATAGATCGGTACTAATTAGATGTGGTGCATAAGGTGCTAGCCTTGAGAATGTAATTCATATTCTGCTACTGTCATCATTCTTGTCGAAGAGAGGCAAACTCCATAGCCTTTCTTTCATTCACATGCTCAGAGAAGTACTTAGCACGGAATAAAGTGAGAAAACCATCCCACGTATGCGGTGCATCGGCCGGAGGTGCCGGAACCGACTTCCACCATGTACGGGCATCCTTATTGAGTTGGAAAGTTGCAAGACGCACCTTCTCTTGATCAGTGCATTGGATGACGTCAAATATACGATTCATCTCATCAATCCAGTTCTCTGCTTCGTCTGGATTAGAAGAACCATAGAAACGCGGAGGGTTTTAAACTCCTGAAATTATGATGTAAGTCACCAGCCCTTGCCCTTGCGCCACCTTGCGGCATGGTTTGTAATGCCTGAGTAAGGCCGGCAACCGTTTGCTGCATGCCATCCAATCTACGCGATGATCCATTGTAATAATGTTGAGGTACCTGAGAGAAATATAACAACTTGTTATTTCTCATGGAATTGGGAGATAATAATCTTAAATCTAATTAACTATCTTATCCCGGGCTCTACCCAATTCTCACATGGGTATGGAAATTTCTTCCTTAGTTCATAGGTAGGGGTCCTTAAACCTTGGCTTTATCCTATGACATGATTCCTTTCCCTAAATCCTGAGACTTAGGCTCTGATACCAACTTAATTATCACGTCCCGAGCCTTTAATACAGCAGAAGACTAACTCGGGGAGCGCGAACAGCCGGCATGGTAAGCCTCTTGCAAGAAAGAACGATTAGAGCGCAAGACAATCACACATAAGGCAATTGCACAATAATTATCCAACTTCAACCTTTTATTTCATTAATAATCAAGTATTCAAGTACCACCACTAATTCAACTTTTATCATACTAGACTCAATAAATAGGAAAATTACATAGACTCAATTTAAACAATGTAGACTTTCCTAAGTATTCACTCTCAGTTTGATATGACTTTCATTCGCTCTCGGACCCGCTACTTGTATAACCCGAATCCGAATTCGAATCACTTCAATTTCCTGAAAAAGATTGAAAATAGGTAATGAGCACACTTACCCAATAGGTATCTTCGCATCAACATGATTAGCACTATTAAAGTAATTAGTAGTTTAGCTCTAAAGAATATAGGTAAAATCATGCGAATGCGATCAATCATGCGAGTAACCAAAGTAACAAGACGATCATACAAGATAGAATGAGAGCAAGAAGGAACTAGCAAGAATGTAACAAGAACATGATATTGGCCTTTCATGAACAAGAATATATCGAGAATGTACTAGCAAGCCACATAATCATCACTCTAGTATCTTTTACTTATGAGCAAGTACTTCGTGAATTTCTGTGGAATATCAAGCAAGAAAGTCATGTACAAGAATGTCATGTCGTGCCGTGGATTTTCACTTATTTATAAAGAAAGTACTCCCAGCGTAATGCGACGCCAGTAGCATCATACCCCATGGTTTATAATAGTATGTTTCTGACAATCAGCCGAGGGGACTAGCATAGAGCCCTTGAACACAATCAGTGCTCGATCGCATCTTCAAGTATAAATCAAGTTACTTCCACGCATGTAACAATAAAGTATGGCAAAGAATGTAATAAGTTCAATAAGTTCATGATAACAATAATCAATGGATGAACACTTCAATTTAGAATATGAGAGATCAAGAATGACTTATACTATGTTATGCCCATAGAAATAAATCGACAGCATAACGGTACATTTCTTAACTTCCATTCATTATATTAAGTTCCTTGATCGATATGATAAGTGATAGACCATTATCAAGCCATCTAGAACCTTGAAAAATCAACCCTTGGGTCAAACCTCGGGTTAAAATACTCAAGCATTGTGACGGTCTTGTACTGGGCCGTTACATAACTTGACGCTCCAGTATTGGGCCGTTACATTGCCTTGAATCCAGAACAGTAGAATAGACTCAGTAAAATGTGACGGTCATATATTGGGCCGTTAGACTAGCTTGACGCTCCAATCTAGATCCGTTACATTGCTAGAACCAGAAAATATCGATAGTGCAATCTAAATAATGGGCTTTAATGGTACAACCAACTCGGCGTCCTAGTGGGAATCCCAGGCTTGCGGAGAATTACGGAGGCCTTGAAACAAGATTTTCTAGTTCATTGGAAGGAATATCCAATAGAGAGGTCCTCATGTCCAAGAATATGTTCCTATAGTGCAACGTGTGAACTAATGGACAACATACCGGAATATGCGTCATGTACTTAAAGAAATTGACTCTATGGATAGGAAAGAATGTGTAATGATGTGAAATCACTATAAACTCTGTCAATACAACAATTAAAATCATGTTTAAATACAAACTATAGAGTTTTAGGCAAGAAATTAACAAATGCTTTAAAATAACTCAAGAATGCTAAAAACACGAAATTCCTATCATGAATCAAAAGGTAAAACTCCAAGTCATGAAATAAGGTTAAAACTTAGATAACTAGGCTTATTTATAAATAGACTTGACTAATTTCCATTTCGTCTCGAGTTGACAGGAAATAGTGTTCTAACGGTCTAGCATATGTGCATTACAGCCGTGTGATGGTCTATCGAGGGGCCGTTACAATATTGTAACGCTCCAGCTATGGTACGTTAGAGACAACAGAATAGTTTAAACACAACAGAGAGTGTGACGGTTTATCGTAAGGTCGTTACAGTCATGTGACGGTCCTACCTTAATCCGTCAGAGCTTCTGCTGACAACAATAAATAACAGATCTAAGGTTTCAACTTACATCATGTTTGGAAATCATATATAGACTTCCATATGATAAAACGAAGGCTAAACTAATAACATGCATGGGTTTTCTGTGAATTTGACAAGAAAGTTCCTTTTAGCTTAGTTAGGGCTTAAGAATACACATGTATGCATGACTTTACTAAAACATGAAATCCATGATCTATAGTGCATGAAATCAAGTCAAATCAGAGGGCTTTTATCTCTAACAAGATGTTTTTGCCAATCATGAGATGACCTACCGCTTAACTAGGCTTTAAACTTCTAATTTCAGTCAGAAAGACGAGCCCTAGTTTTCCCTTTCCAGTGAGTTTCCAGCAACTTCTCGCTGCTCTAGGTCTTCAGCCTCTTGGCCTAAGGACATGAAATTTTGAGGTTAAGAAGATTAAACTATTGGGAACAAAAAGTTCTAAATAACCGAACTCTAATTACCTCGTTTAGATGTCCTAATCTCCTGATCTTCAGAATACTTGCGTTCAGTTTCCTAGGTTGCTAAGGTCGTACCAGCAACTTTGGAAGCTTCAATGTCCTTGGTTGGTTGATCCTCTAGCACGAAATTTGGAGAGCTATTAGTCTAAAGTAATAGGAATAAATCACTTTTAAGAACTTACCCGAGATTCTATCTCCTTACTGTGGACGGACGTCACGGGGTTATAGAGAGGGGAAGGAAACGCGTTACGCTGGGAAAACGCGGAAAAGGGACTCCCGGAGAGGGTTGTCTCTACCGGGCTTGAACGGCGAAAATATACCGGACGAGAAAACCCACGGAATGGAAATGTACAACGAAATGAATTGACATAAGGAAATTACAGAATGGAAACCACCGCGAGGAATTACTTCTGTCCACGGGGTTTAAGCAGAAATTAAAAGAACAAAATTGTGGAATGAAAAGGCTCCGCGAGGAATTACTTCAGTCACGGGACCTCCGCGAGGAATTACTTCCGTCACGGGATTTTGACAAGAATTGAAGGAATTAAAATTACAGAATGGAAAGGCTTCGCGAGGAATTACTTCCGTCACGTGCACCTTCGCGAGGAATTACTTCCGTCGCAGGGTTTAGACAGAAATTAAAGAAATAAAATGACAGAATGAAAAGGCTTCTCGAGGAATTACTTCCGTCACGTACACCTTCGCGAGGAATTACTTCCATCGCAGGGTTTAGACAGAAATTAAAGAAATAAAATGACAGAATGAAAAGGCTTCGCGAGGAATTACTTCCGTCACGTACACCTTCGCGAGGGATTACTTCCGTCACAGGGACCTCCGCGAGGAATTACTTCCGTCCACGAGGGTTTAAACAAAAGGAAAGAGTGACAGAAAAGAAAGGGGGAGGGGGGTGTGATCGCCAGGGGCTGAGAACCCCACGGGAAAGGTGTGATCGCGTTCATCGCCAGAGCGGGAGCAGTGCGGGTCCTCTCTTCCTCTTCTTTCGACCGGCTGACGAAGAGGGCTTCCTTCGGTTACCCTGATTTTGTTATTCTTTCATTTTTTTGTTTTAGCTTTTGTTATTATTTTAACTGGTTACCCCTACACAAAGAATAAACAGAGAAAAATAACTAAATGAGAATGACGGCGATGTAGTACCAATCCTTTAGAAAATGATACTGAGAATAACATAAACAAATACAGACCTGGTTGGCGGTGTTTAAAACCCCTTTAGAACTAGAGGATGGTAAATGATATGATGGAATGCACAAACGTGAAGACGCTCACAAACCAGGCCCTCTCGGAGAGAGAGGTGTGGCATAGATGCTAAATGATGCATGTAACGTAATTAAGTGACTGATTAAAAATAAAAAAAAAGGGGAGAAAAGCTTATTGGGGGAGGCCGATGACGGATTTTAGACGAGCTTCTCCGAGGTGAGGATGGCACGAGCGTACGCTGAGATGTAACAGGTTCTCGTATACTCCGACGTCCGGAAACTCGGCAGGGCCTTCCGGGTATCGATACCTCCCTGAAAAGGAGAAAGGGAGAGAGAGAGAGAGAGAGAGAGAGGGAGAGAGCTTTTTCTTTCTTTCTTTTTTGTTTTCAGGATTTTTATACTTTGGTTTTAAAGGGAAGATAATACAAGAATGAGAAAATAAAAAAAGAATAATAGGGAAAAGATATATATATATATATATTATATATATATATATATTTATATGAAGGGGGAGAGAGGAAGATAATTGAGAGAGAGAAGATAAATGAATAAATAAAAAAAGGGGGAAATAGTTGAAAGAGGGATCGAGAGAGGGAGGGGGAAAAGAGAGATAGGGAGAGTGTGGGAGAGAGAAGAGATCAAGAGGGGGAGAGAGAGTTGACAGAGTGGAGAGAAAAGAGAAGAAAAAAAAATAAACAAATAAAAGGATGAGAGGTCGAGAGAGAGAGAGAGAGGAAGGGAGTGGCATGGGAAGGAGAAAGAGAGGGAAAGAGGGAGTGAGAGAGAGACACGTAGAAGGGAGAGAGAGATGAGCAGGAGGAAGAGAGAGTGTGAAAGAGAGGGATAAAAAAAATAAAAAATGAGAGAGAGAGAGAGAGAGAGGGGGGGAAGTGGCGGTGAGAGGGAGAGAGGCAGAGAAAGGATGAGAGAGGGGGAAGAGGGAAATAAAAGAATAAAAAAAGAAAAGAGAGAGGGATCGAGAGGGAGAGAGAAAGAGAGTGGGGAAGAGAGAGAGAGAAGAATCGAGAGACGGAGATCGATGGGGGGAGAGAGGAAGAGAGAAACGCGGAGGGAGAGAGAGAGAGAAAACCAGGGAGAGAGATAGAGAGGAAGAGAGGGAGAAAACGACGGAGGGAGAGAGAGGGGGAGAGGGAGGGAGTTGGAGAAATAAAAATAAATAAAAACAGAAAGAGGGAGAGATCGAGAGGGAGAGAGAGATAGAGAGGAAGAGAATAGAGAGAGGGGGAAAGAGAGATAACGAGAGGGGGAGAGAGAGTGGAGAGAGAGACGGGAGGGGGGGCGTGCGACAGAGAGAACGGAAGAGAGAGTGGGGAAGAGAGAGAAGGAGAGAAAGAGAGGGGGAGAGAGGGAGAACGCGACTGCGGCAGGGGGAAAAGAGAGAAAAGGAGAGAAAGATAGGGGGAGCCCGCCGCGGGGAGGAGAAAACCGGCAGGGAGGAAGAGAAAGAGAGGGAGAGAGAATGAGAGGAGGAGGACGAGAGAGAGAGAGAGGGAAAGGAGAGAGAGAGGGGGGTTCGGTGCAGCCATGAGGGCGGCGCCGGCGGACGGCGTGGCGTCCAGTGCGAGGACAGACGGACGACGACAGCGACGGTGGCAGGCGATGCAGGTGGGGACGACGATGTCGGTGCGGCAGGGAGGTGGACGCGGTGCGTCAAGAGGTGGCCGACGGCGACGTACGCGGAGGGCGAACGTGGGTGCACCGGTGGACGCGGCTGGCGACGTGGACGTGGTGGCTAACGGTGGTGTGGTGGCTCGCGTGAGGTAGTCGGAGGTGAAGGAGACGGTCGGGGCTGCCGTGAGGACGGCTTCAGCGGCGTAGTGGAGGGCGGCGGGCGCGGGAAGCTTCGCGGCAACGTGAGGTGTCCTTGCGGTCGGAGAAGGTGTGCAGCAGGGAGCTCGGGCATGAGGTGGAGGCGGACGGACGGTGCAGGCGTACTCGCGGAGGTGGCAGCGGCCGGGTAGCGAGAAGGTGGCGATGTGGTTGCAGGCGTGCGGCGACTGTGGTGACGAAGGTGGTGACGCGTCCGCGTTGGAGACAAGGGGTGCATGCAGGGGGGTGGCGCTGGGCTCTCACAAGAGTAACGTAGGGGTATGGGGGGTTCTCAAAAGGTCGTGAGAAGCGCAGGAGGATGGGGGTCTGCGACTGGGTGATGGTGTTTGCAGAGATCTCGACGGCGGCTGGAGAACTGGGAGACGGTGGCGAGGGGAGCAGAAGTGGTCGGACGGTGTGGGCTAGCAGATGAGAGTGAGGGAGAGGGTGGGTTCAGTCGTGGTTGCCGTTGGCGGGTTGGAAGAGGTGTTAGCAGAGGGAGGGGGAGAGAAGTGGGAGGTGGGGTGGCTGTCGTGGGGAGAAAGAGAAGGGGTGTTGCGTTCATGGGTAGCCGAGAGAGAGGTGGGATGGCCAACGGTTGTGTCTGAAGGAGGTCCCAGGAGAGACCGGGGGAATGGGGAAGGTGGCCATGGCTTCGATGGGAGGGGAGAATGGGAGAGAGAGAGAGAGAGAGGGAGTGGGGTCGGTGTATTGAATGGGGGAGACTAGATCCAAGAAATGAGGAGGGATTTAAGGAGAGGAGTTAATAAAAATAAAAGAAAAATATTTATTTTATTTTTGTTTAGAGATGGGCCCAAGTCATTTATATTTATCAATATTTGCATATATGTTTATTTATACAAAATAAATGATGGGCCACCTATTTAGTGTTATTATATATTTTATCCTTTTTATTTTTGTTTGTATATATATATTTATATATAGTATATATATGTACGTATATATATGTAAGTATATATATTTATGTATATATATGTATATATATATATATATATATATATATATATAAGGTAGAATGGGCCAAGCCCACTAAAATGTCTCTTTCATGTATATGTGTATATATAGGGGAGAATTGGGCCGAGCCCATGAGGGTTGATTTGTTTAATGAAGAAAAGGTCTTTGAACAAGAATGGGCCAAGCCCATGAGGGTTGATTTCCTTTTGAAAAGAAAATTTTGTGAACAAGAGTGGGCCAAGCCCCTCAAAATATTTATTTGTCCCCCCCCTTCCTTTTTAACATTAAGAGATGGGCCAAGCTCATTGACATTTTTATCTTCTTGTGTAGGAGAGGGATGGCCACAAGTCCATTAGCGAGGGATTCGTTCATTTTGACAAACAACACTTGACTTTCCGCGAGATCGAACAAAAAATTGGAAATCATTCAAATGGTTTAACTGTGCGAGCCGCTTTGGGGCGTCTTAGCGTAATACGGGTTTGCTCAGCGTAATGCTTAAAATGTCGTGTCTACAGCTGCCCCGCCTTGGCGTCTGCTTTGCAGGGGAATGACACGGAGTGGAATGGAATAGAAGTGTAATGAAATGGAGTGGGGAGTGGACTGAAAAGTGGATGCCAAGGCGTGATGAGACACGTTTTTAACACTACGTGATTAGAATCTTTCTTGAGTTTCAACAAGCAACCTTGAAGAAGGTCCTCCGAAATCAACGATTGTTTGGCCTGGAAATAACAAAAGACTAACAGAAAGAGGGACCAACTTCTCGACGTGGAAGTACCTGAGTCGTAGACCCGCAGGTTTCACCTTGGGGAGCGGTTACCAGCCAACGTGGAAGTGCTGCGACCAAGGTGGGTCCAATGGAGTAAAGAAAAGGGTAGCTGATAAATCCAAACAAAGGTCTCTTTCGGCCGACCAGCCCAAGATGGTTTCGTAGAAACTCAGTATTCGATTCAGAATGGAATATCCCGTATTAGTCAAGAATTTAAGCACAGCGGCCCTCACAATCGAGTTAAATGAATGATCCTTCGCAGTGGAATCAAAGTCCTACATGAATGCATGCTGGGTTAAAAGAAAAATTAAAACAAATTAAAAGTAGAAAATAGTCAGGATAATATTGTTAAGCTGCTAAGGACGGGTCAGGATACCGATTCGATGAGCCGATACTGAGCCGGGGCCCGTTTATCCACGCACCGACTCACCGAACGGAACCATCGTTCCCGAGCTACCACAACCTAACGGCCTATCCGTACGTCCTGAACTCCTCTGAAGTTATCACTGTTTTTGTTGGAGGGGAACTCAAACTCCAGATTCATCCAAGGCATAAGGTCCTTGACGTGCTCTAATAGCGTAGATATCATATAGTAGGATGCATGACACAGTGGGGTCAGTCACCGGGGTGACTGATGGTGGGACATGGTAGGGCGATGGCGCCCTCTTGCTTTCTTATTTTATTCTTGGAACCTGCACCGAACAGCAAGCAGTGAAGAAGGATTATTTCATAAGAAGTAAATTACATTCGACTGTACAGGACGTCCGCACATCAATACAGGAGCAGGGGAAAACACGAAGCAAATCAGACAAGATTTATTCGGTTAAAATTCACCACGGTAACTTGTCATAAATGCTTTACATTTACCTTTTTACCCCCCCCCCTTTTCACTATAAGTATCCCCTTTGATCCTTAGCAAAAGATCATCCATTGGTGGTTCGGGGAGTCAAGCTCTTTTTGAGATGGGAGAGAAATCCTGCCCTTTCGAGATGGAAGGTGGGCCTTCCCGCCCTGCAAGAGGAGCAGGTTCGGCCGCGAATTCAGGAGGTTGTCCGACATTGAAGGCCATCTGAGCGAGAGGATTCTCTCACGGGCGGTAAGTTGGTCTTTCTCCTAGTTTCCTTCATAAGTTCTCCCTCGCTTTTTCATTCTTTTCTTTTCCTTCCTTTCAGCCGTATCCTCTTTTTCCGGGCCCGAGAAAATTCTCAAAGCTGCCCTGGCTATCGAAGCTTACGTCCAACATCACTATCGGTATGAGGGCCGTTATTTCAAAATGGCACCTCCAAGGGTTGGTGGTCCATGCCAAGCATTATGACAAGATCTACATGGATTGGGCGGCCCTGGGTGCATTGGCGGAGGTTTGGCATCCGGAAACCCACACTTTTATCTTCCTACTTTTGAGGCAACGGTCCTCCTCGAGGAGGCAGAACTTCTGCTAGGCTTAAGAAGGTCGATGAAGGATGACAGGATAAAGGTTTCGCGGATGCGGAAGAGGGTATCTACCGAGGAAGTTCTTGGAAGCTTTATGCCATCTGGAACCATAAAGAGCGTTCAGACCCAAAAGGGAGTCAACTTGCAAAAGCTCGCAGACTGGACCGTGACTGCCTTAGAAGGGTTGATAGATGATGAACATTTAGAAGGGCTTATGAAAGGGTTCACAATTTGTTTGGCCGGAGCTCTCCTCTTTCCTTGTACTGACAACATCGTAGAGGAAGACCAATTGGGAGCGATTTGTGGACTTTGGGAGGGAAAGAGAGTGGGGCCCGCTGTCCTCGCGCATCTTTACAGTGGTCTCACGGCTTCTAGCATGGGTAGGCCTCCTCACGGGTGCATGCTTCTCCTCAACTGCTGGATTGATCTTCACTTCAAATTTCATCACCACGAAGGGGTACAGACCGCCTCCAGGATTTTCGAACAAAGCCCCCTCCGTTACATGGCCGATGTGTTGGGCTTCGGTGGGAAGGTGGCCAATCGCATGCCCCGTCTGAAGACACGCGGCGACTGGCGTGCTCACTTCAACTCCTTGGCGCGGGATATGTTCACTTGTGTGCCAGCATGTTTACTTTCACGTGGTCTTCTCACGAGGTCTTCTCCCGTTGCGAACTCCAGCTTATCGGTGCAACCGAATTTGTTCTTTACAATTCGCACCGGTGTTGCCTGCAAATCGGCCTTCCTCGACACTCTTTTCCTACGCCATCCAACCTTCCTTTGATCAAGGAAAGGGAGCTAGGCACAAAGGGAGATGCGACAGACGTGAAAGCGATCAAAGCAGCGTGGAAGGCAAGCGTTCCACGGAAGGCGATGGTGTCTGTGAGTGAGGATCGAGAGCTATGGAAGGCTTATGTAATGGAGCTCGGGAAACTGAGGCCTGAGGTGCCCAAACCCTGATGTATCTTGTTTTGAAATAAATGCAAAGCCTTAATGCCATTGCACTCTCTTTCAGTCTCTCCCTCCCCTTTTCTTTGTGACTGGAATGGCGGACGTCGGGTGATGGTCGGCCGTCACCGGATAGGAGCTGGGGACTGAAGCAACTACAGTATGCGGAGTTGCCCTGAGATGTCATGGAGCTGAGGATTTCTCTTCAGGTGGCGAGGAGAGAAGTAAACTGGGAGAGAATGGAAAGAGAGGAGTGGATAAAGCGACATCGGGATCGAGACGAGAGGAGGGCACGTGAGGCCCAAGTGATGAAGCTCCGAAGACACAGCGCTCAGACACGTCACTCCTTCAGAGTCACTGCCGATTGGAGGAGAGTTGGAGCTCACGGTGGAGGAGCTCCTGGGGTTGGTGTAGTCTCCATTGCAGAGTAGGGGGCGGCTCAGCCAACAGCCTCGGGTTCAAGAGCTTCGCGGCTGTCGGGGTCGCGAGAGAGGCCAGAGGAGGGCGAGGAGCGCTACTAGAGAGGGTGGGAATGCGCGATGCGATGAGATAATTGCAGCGTCGCAGAGCTCTAGATGACCTCCCAGAGACCTCCCCCTTAGGAGAGGAGAGAGACGACCAAGAGGGTGGTGCGAGATTTAGCAAGTTGCTCGTACACCCGCTCTCTTCTCACGGTGAACATGACAGTTTATATAGACGTATGAATGGAACGACTTGCTCTGATGTGACGGGTTTGCCCTCCATGCGTTCCTTCTCTTCTACGCCTCTTCTTTTCATGCCGTCCCCATGTGACGTGTTTAACAGAACTCCCCTGAGATAACGGATCGTGTCTCAGACTCATTGGGCATTTCTTTCGGGAGAATCCATCACAAATTTTAATGATGTACCACCGAATTCAAAGATGCCAACCGCCCTTCTGTCCTCTTTCCATGTAGACGAGTCCACTCCCGGATTCAAAGATATCGACTTCCATTGTCCTTTCTCCTGTGGATGAGTCCACTCCCAAATTCGAAGAGGTCGACCTGCATTGTCCTTTCTCCATGTAGATGTCCTCATCTCAAATTTATTTGAATCACGATGAACACAGGGAACCTAGATGTGTAGGGTGTGAATCAACCAGCTACGCCCCCGACCTTGTTCACTTCGAGTGAAAGATGGGTGCTTTGTTACAAGGCCCATTGCAAGAGGAACTGAGATAGATCTGGATCATATCCCTTCAATCCTATAAATACTCCCCCGCCTGCTTCACTTGAAAGCACGGAGTTGTGGAGACTGGTTAGAAGAGTGAAAAGTCGACAGAAGGGAGTAAGAGTTTCTCATTCTCTGAGATGGAGGGAGAGTCCAGTTTCAGGGTGGAGGGCGAGTCTTCCCGCTCCTCGAAGAGGAGCAGATCCAGTGGTAGTTCCAGGAGACTCTCCGATGTTGAAAGGCCGCTCAGTGAGAGGACCCAATCGGAGCTTGTAAACGAGCCAGTTCTTCCCTCTCATTCTTCATGATCCCTTTCTTCCTTTCTCATTCTTTTTCTATTTTTATATTTCAATGATGCACCCGCTTCTCACTTCCTGTGTAATCCACAGAGTATGACGAGGTCACACATCTCATGGGAATTAGTGGTGGCTGCCTATCGAGGCTTGCCTGACTTCCAGAAAGCCCGGCTGGATGCGATGGGGTTTGGTGCATTCCTCCGGATCGAACCCATTAAGCTCGACCTCGCCCTCATCCAAGCATTGCGCGAGAGATGGGACCCAGAGAGTCGTGCCTTCTTGATGCCCTGGGGGCACATGGTGCCCAGTCTCGAAGATGTGGCCCGAATCACTGGCCTTAGAGTGGATGGCGAGGCGGTGACCGGGGTCACCTACCCCGATTATCGTGAAGTGGCTCAGAAGCTTCTTGGTCTGGAATTAAAGGACCAAAAGAACAGGTCAGTAGCCAAGGCGTCTATCATGGAGGCATTGGGGCTCACTGACACTCGTCACCGTGATAACGAGTCCTTGGAGAATTCATGGAGAGAGCGGAAAGAGGGTCCCGCGCTGTGTATTGCGTGGATGCCAGTAGCTGGGAAAGGTCAAACACGGACTTGAGGATATTCCTCCTCTTCCTGCTGGGAAAGTTACTGCTGGGTTCCAAGGAGACGACATCCATTGTCGTTTCCTAGAATTTTTGGTGGACCTAGAGAGGGTAGGGCAATATGCCTGGGGAGCCGCCGTGCTGGCGCATCTGTTCGCAAGTCTGTCCCAAGGGACAGATCGAGAGGTGACTGTGAGTGGCTTCATACCGTTTCTCCAGGTAATTATTTATTTATTTGTTAATGCAACTAATCTAATTCATGAAATGCTGATGACATGTGACGACACAGGTATGGAGTTATTACTACATCCCAATGGGGCGAGCTCGACAGTGGCGTGTGGCTGTGGCACCACTAGCTCGGCGGTGGCAACCCATTATGAGCACAGCCTCTCTGTCTTACCAGCTGATGGTATTAAGGCGTGAGCTGCAAGAGTTCCCCGCAGAGATGGTAGGACTCCATTTTTTTTGTCTTTTCTTTTGTCTCTCTTTTTTTGGTCCTTTTGAGTGATTAAGGAGATATACGCATGCCAACGCAGGTGATCTGGAGGCCTTACTCGGGCTTGGTCGATGTCGACCAACCGTGGGTCATCACAGGTCGCCCTCGATTTGGTCGGGACCTTTGGGTCCATTGCCTGAATGAAATCGAGCCACTCCGGCTACGATTAGTCATGAGGACTCTAGGGCTTGCCCAGGAATGGGTAGATATGACCGCACCACCCCGCGTCGGGAGGAAGACACGTGGGCCGGTAACCTGTGTTGACTGGCGGGTGCGCTTCCCCGAACAATATGAAGATTGGCAGCGGGGTGGCATGCTCGTGGAGTCTCACGCCCGGGATAGTGAAGATTATCTACGTCTCTATAGGGCGATGTATGCAGAACGACTTCATCCTGAGGGACTTGTGGAGGTGTATCTCCTTTCTCACTTTTTGATCATTTTTTCCTATTTTTTTTATCATTTTTTTAAATGTAATGCTGACTCCTATGACATGGGTTTAGGATGCCCGTGATACCATGATAGCGAACTTGCGGGCTCGCTTGGCGGACACGGAGGAAGAGTTGGGTGACACCCGTGAGGCTTTACATGTCTCGGTGAGTATGTATGCAAATGCATATTCCTAATTATACCCCTAGGTTTCTGGTGTTTAGCCACTCATTGCCACTTCTTGCTATCATAGCGCGCTCGGCTTGACGCAACCCTACCAGCAGTAGGGGCAGAGGGTGCTTCTTCCAATCTATGGATTCCTTCGTCGGAACTAGATTCGCTCCACGAGCAGCTTGCCCGTGTAACACAGCGTGCCGCGGAGGCAGAGGGAATGCTTTCCGCGCAGGTGAAGGTTCCTCTTATCCGAGCTTCTCTGTTTATGTCTCATCACACCCCTGAAATGACGGATATGGCAGGCCGAAGAGATGCAAGAGATGTTTGCTCATGCATCACAAGGGAAGGCCAGGATAGCGGAGCTGGAGGAGGAATTGCAGCGTCGCTCAGATGACAATTTTTCGCGGGACGCCATGGAGCTGAGGATCACCCTTCAGCTGGAAAGGGATGACAGAGAGAGAGAACGTGCTGAGAGGGAAAAGGACAGGGAAAGAGAGAAGGCCAAAAGATCAGCCGAGAAAGAGGAGAGGAGGGCCCTGGAGGCCCAACTATTTGAATTGAGGACCAGTCTCGGTCTCACCGAGCAGTGGCTGAAGGATGGCGAGGAACGCTACCGAAGGGCACGAGAGCGTGGCTTTCGTGTTAGTAGCTTCTTCGCTGTCCCCGCAGATCGACGTCGGGGAGTGGAGATAGAAAGAGGACCACAAAGTGGTAGAAGTACCGCTTTTCATGGTTGGATAGCACCTTCTAGAGTTTCTTGTCCAGAAAGCGGCGAGACGAGTAATGTAGAGAAGGAGGGTGGGAGCTAATGTAAGCTCTCTCTTGTTGTTCGTTTTTTCGGTTGAGAGTGGAATAAAATATTTTGTGCTTGGTTCTCTGCTTCTTTCTGATCTCTGAAATTGCTGCACACATCTAAGCAAACAAGTTAGTATTTCTGTTCTGACTTGCCCCTTGCTCAATAAACAAACGTGATTTTGAGCTATCCTTGATAACGAGTCAAGGGGCAAGCCTTTATTAACAAAGGTAATGATAAAAGACAATGATGAATGTGGCACACAAACACACAGATGCAAGTGAAAATTTAAAATGAGATGTTGCATACAAACGCAATCATGCGAAATGTGATTTTTTTTATTTTTGTGTTTTTATTCATTTTTTTGTTTTATTGTTTGTTTATATATTTTTTTTGATCTTTTACATTTCCATTTTTTTTGCATATACATTTTTCTCATCTTTATGGGTTTTTGGATTTGTTATTTTTTTTGTTTGTTTTTGGTTTGTTTAATATTTTTTTGTTTTTGCTAATGCATGACGACCACTCTATGTAACATATGACTTGCATGAGAATAGGGTTTTCTTACTAACCTCCCAGGCATCCTAAGTGCACATCTAGGTTGATTTGGGCCTCTAGACTCCTCGAATGATAATCCCGTCGGTTAAGACTTATCCTGATGATAATACCGTCATACCATGCTTAGGCTCCCAGTTGCTTCCGACCACAGGGATTCACCCAAAAAGTGTTCGAGGTAAGTGATCTGCCCGACCCGGGTCTATTTCCTCACAACTCTAGATGATATATGATGGAACACCCTGGAACCCAAACGACCAACCGCGCGACGCTGACCCGGAATCAGACGCCGTCGCACCCATAGGTAACGCGCTTGCATTGGTCTAAGCCCGAGGTTAGCTAAGAAAGCATTAAGGTGGTAGAAAGGGTCTTGACCGGCCAGAAACACGGAGACTCCTTCACGACAACGGCTTTTGCTTTTCAAAATGGACAACCATATGTTGTATTGAAATGAGGTTACAAGCTTTGGCAAGCTTCACCCTTCGGGAACTCCATTGAGCCTTCATCTTCAGGGGAAGAAGGAAGAATATTGGGGGCAAACCTCCTGAGAGGACCGACAAAACCGTTAACCCGGCGAGCCAGTAGGGGCGCACTTAACTTCCCCTTTCGGACAACTTCAGACCAAATCTCGAGCATTTACATCTCATGACCCCTTTTGTATAGATTTGACTTTCAGTCAAAGGGGTTTCATTTGTGGGATCAGGCACGGTTACGACCAGGCTTTTCACTTGACTTTGATTTTGTTCTTCTTTTCTGATTTTTTCTTGACAGATTTTTGCGAGGGACATAGTATTTTGACATATGGAATCCCTCTTGGCTGCCTGCGGGGACACTGCCCTCTTCTCATGCTCTGACCCATGCTCGAGAATTGGATCCTACTCTTACCCTAGGGGGTCGTGTTTGTGTTTCCCATGCTCAGCGTTTTAAGGGCGCCGGCTGTCTCATTCGGTCGAAAGAGAGAAGAATAAAGATTTAAGCCTTCTGGAGACCTTCTGGGTGAGGCCTCACCATAAGCGATGCTACCGATCTTTTATAGAACACACGTGTACATGCATGTTGCCTTCTTTTGAGGGGGGCATAAGCCGAACTAGTCGGACAGGGATCTCCACGGTTCTGGCAAACCAAGACCTGAGACCTACCAAGTCTTAGTGGCCCTATCCTAACATGAGGTTGAATGCGATAACTTAACTACATGATGGTCTCCAGACATTAGCATTTTGAATTTTCTATATTTTTTTTCATTTTTCATTTTTCTCTTTTTTTTTTCTTTTGTTATTGTATATATACATATTTTTGGTGTTTTCATTATTTTTCTATTTTTTTGTTGTTTCTTCATTTTTTGACACTATGTACACCTATCTAAGGGTAGTACTTCTTAAGATAAAGCCCATTCCAAGGGTGGGATAACTCGATCCCCTCAGCATTGACTAGCCTATAGGCGTTGCCAGGATGCACAGCCTGAACCACGTACGGTCCTTCCCAATTGGGTTGGAGTTTAGAACGCGGCCCACCAGGTTTTACAAACATTCTTTTCACTACCATTTCACCGACTTGAAATTTCCTTTCAATGACCTTCTTTTGATAAAAACGTGTGAGTCTATTCTGATATACACGTGCATGCTCGGCAGCGGCCAGCCGTTTCTCATCTAAGAGTTCCAATTGGGCAAGGAGTGAATCACGACGTTCGTCGAGGGGAAGCTCCTTGTCCAACTGTACCCTGAGAGAAGGAACCAAGATTTCATACGGAACTACCGCCTCCATCCCATAAGTGAGGGCGAACAGAGTTTGCCCAGTGGGAGTACGGATTGAAGTGCGATAGGCCCATAGAGCTTCAATCAACTTTTCTGACCAATCCGAGAACTTGTTTGACTCATAGGTCTTTTTTATGATTTTAATCAATGTTTTATTAGTGGCCTCTGCTTGGCTATTACCTTGTGGATAATAAGGTGATGAATGATGCAATGTAATTTTATACCTTTTGCAGAGGTCCTGAAGGTCCTGAGAAATGAATTGCGGCCCATTGTCGGTGATGATTGTGCTTGGAATGCCGAACCTGGCGATGATGTTCTTCATGATGAATTTGCAGACTGTTGATGCTTTAATCTCCACGTAAGCTTCGGCTTCGGCCCATTTGGTGAAGTACTCCGTTGCAGTAAGGATGAATGATTTTTGCTTAGTGAGGGAGTTAGGATTACCAAGAGGACAATGACATCGAAAGCCCACATGGAGAAAGGCCATGGGGAGGACACTGGATGAAGTGAAGAAGATGGGGAATGAATTTTATCGGCGTGAAGTTGACACTTGACACACCTACGGACATAGACGGCACAATCCTCTTCCATGGTGGGCCAGTAAAAGCCTTGCCGAAGGATTTTCTTGGCAAGCATTTGGCTATTCACATGGCCACCGCACACACCAGAGTGTGCTTCCTCGACGCATTTCCAGACCTCCTCTTCATCGAGACATCTTAGAAGAACACCAGTAAGACTTCTCTTGTACAGCACTCCTCCGACCAACATGTATCTCTGTGCCACTCTCCTTATGGCTTTCCTATCTTCCGATGTAGCTTCTCCAGGGTAGGACTGATCTTTGCAATACTTGGCAATTTCGTAAAACCATGGCTTTTCTTCATCAGCCAATTCTTCTTCTAATTCTGTCAACATGATTTCCCTCTTCTCAAGGATTTCTTCCTGTAGGGCCTTTCTTGCTATCCTGTCCTTGATATCTACGTAGGAAGCGTCATCAACTGCAGGGGCGTGACGCTTGTAGATGGAAATGGACTCAAACCATCTTCCTAGAGGGAACCTTAAAGATGATGCCAACGAGGCGAGGGCATCAGCCAGAATATTCTGATGACGAGGGACATGGACAAAGATCAATTTGGTGAATAGTTTGGCAAAGGCAGCAGTGAGTTCTTGGTATGGCTTGAGTTTGGGATCGCGAGTGCGATATTTGGTGAGCACCTGGCAAAGAATGAGTTGACTATCACCTACGACTCGTAATTCAGTGATATGAAAAGAATGAGCGAGTTCCAGGCCAGCTAGAAGAGCTTCATATTCAGCTATATTGTTGGTAACTGGAAAATTTGAGCTGGTATGCCAGTGGGAATGTAAGGCCTTCAGGCGACAGGAGGGCAACGCCGATTCCTTTCCCTTGGGAATTTAGAGCTCCATCAAAATGTAACGTCCACATGTAATCATCTGATTGGTTGATGGACATTAGTTCCTCATCTGGAAACTCTGATTGGACAGGATCAAATTTTGGGAGAGGATGGTGAGCGAGATGCTCAGCTATGGCATACCCCTTGATCGCCTTTTGCTGAATGTAGGTGATGTCAAATTGAGAAAGAAAGCTTTGCCATCGTGCTAATCTATCCGTAAGGATAGATTTTTCCAGAAGGAACTTGATAGGGTTCATTCGGGCAATCAGATGGACTTCATGAGCTAGAAAGTAATGTTTCAACTTCTGCACTACCCAGACAAGGGCGGCACAAGTTTTCTCCATAGCCGTGTACTTCTGCTCACAGGGGTTGAGGAGTTTGGACAAGTAATAGGTCGCCCTTTCCTTGCCCGCTTCATCGGCTTGTGCTAGGACAGCTCCCACGGAGTCGTCCAGGACTGAGATGTAAAGGATTAAAGATTTACCTGGCGTGGGTGGAATTAGGACGGGTGGATTGGCCAGATATTCCTTCAATCCTTCAAAAGCTTTTTGGCATTTAGAATTCCAAAGGAATTCTACTCCTGACTTAGTCAACTCGTAGAAAGGTTTGCACCTTTGCGAGTGCTGGGACACAAATCGACGAATGAATTGTAACCTTCCGATTAACCCTCGAACTTCTCTCAGGTTTTTCGGAGGTGGCATATCCCTAATTGCTTTAGCTTTGTTGGGATCTATTTCAATACCCCTCTTACTCACAATGAAACCAAGCAATTTTCCCGACGAGACACCAAATACGCACTTTTTTGGATTCATTTTCAAATTGAACTCCCTCGATCTTTGCAGCACCTTAGCTAGAACTCTCGAGTGTTCTGCCCTAGTCCTGGATTTCACCAGTAAATCATCTACATACACCTCTAAATACACATGCATCATGTCATGAAATATTGCCATCATAGCCCTTTGATAAGTAGCTCCAGCATTCTTCAAACCAAATGGCATGACCAAATAGCAATAAGTTCCCCAAGGTGTGGTAAATGATGTCTTCTCCTGATCCTCTTCCGCCAAACGGATCTGATTATACCCTAAAATCCATCCATAAACGAGAGAGTTTCATAGCCTGCTGTATTATCAACCAACACGTCGATGTGAGGCAAGGGGAAATCATCTTTTGGACACGCGCGGTTAAGGTCCCAAAAATCGATATAGATTCTCACCTTTCCATCCTTTTTCATGACCGGGACAATATTTGCCACCCATTGAGGATATAGGACGACTCTAATAAACCTGGCTTTGTGGAGTTTATCAACCTCCTCCTTCATCTTCAAAGCCATCTGGGGGTGGAAACGTCTTAGCCTTTGCTTTACCGAGACAGACCCCGGTTTTAGCGTTAGGCGATGTTCGACCAGGGTGGAATCCAATCCCGGCATATCCTCGTAGCTCCATGCAAACGTGTCCCTATACTCCTTGAGAACCTCAATCAATTCCTCTTCTTCAGATGGCGGAAAATTATTGCTTATGAGGATGATCCTAGGGTCTTCCTCGGTCCCCAGGTTGATTTCTTTGGTGGGTTCTTCTATAGCGGCTGATGGTTCGTCAAACCTTCTCATTCCGCTAGCATAAGCATCAGCCGCGTCCTCATATTCTTCGTCCCCTTCTCCAATAGGGTACTCTTCATCTGTGAGCTCATAAACTCCATACCCCTCATCAATTGTGCAATCCTCCTTGCATTCTAACTCTGACAGTTGGATGGGATTTTCTAGCAATTGAGGAATGGCTAGAAAGACTTGACACCTATTGGCTAAATCTAGAAGAAATCGACGAGGAATTTGCCTACCCTTGGATTTTCTTCTAGGCACTACCCTTGACTCATTATTCTTAACCTGACTAACTTGTTTTACGGACGAAGAAGAAGTTGAAGAATGTACAGGAAAAGACCCCTCGGTGGAGGGGTAAAGAAGGTCACTCAGGGGACCTTGAATGAGTGGCCCGTAAGTCGGGGCACACTCGTGAGAGATGTAGGAGGTCTCCTCAAAGGAAATGCACTGTTGAGGAGTTCGAAAATTGACGTTTTTTTTCATTTTCATTTTCAATTACAAGACAATTGAAAGAACTTGGGGAATAAGAGGAGGGGACTATAGCTAAGGGGTTGTAAGGCTCGTTGAGCAGATCATGGTTGAAAATCTGGCGCGGGCTGAGAAACCTGCGCAAGAATGTGAGTAGAGAAGGGGACCTAGGAATATCATCAGACAAACGTCTAGCCCAAGAAAGAGTCAGCAGCAACGGCTGAGGAGAATGATTAGATAGAATGACGGAAAGCGATCTGTCAGTGGCAACGTCCTCTTGGCGAGGAAAACTTGGAATTTCAGCAATGTCAACAACCCCTTTTGGCACCTCGGAGATCAAAAGCGGCTCCTCCAAGTCCGGAGGTGAGAACATCTGCTGTAGTGCAATGGAAATATCATGTATATCAAACCACTTGTTCCACTCGTAGTCCGGGTCATCGTGCTTCCCCTTCTTTGTAGCCCTCGAGCAACTTTCGGCTAAGTAGGCAATCCGAACTTCCCCATGTGATTCTTGCGGCTGATCCCCCAACTGTATAACTGGCCCTTTTATGAAATGAGAGTACAAGGTCCATGTAAGAGGTTCTCCATCTTCCTCAATCGGGCCTTCAAATCCTAAGCCAGCTCTTAGGATTACCCCGGCCTTCCCTACCGGTCTCAGTCTTCCTTGTAATTGTGCTCCTAGACCTTTGCCTTGATAGTAACCTAAGTTGTTCAAGATCTCCCATCCCTTGGAGTGGGAAGGGGAACGTGGCGTCGGCCCGAGAAGTGGCTTTCTTTGCGTTGGTGAAGGGCGGCTAGGGTCACACACATCCAGCAGGGAAAGGATAGGCCTATGGGTCGGCCAAACAGAGGGCAATGAAGTGTTAATAGCATCCACCATGGGGAGCAGGGGCATGCTAAACACCTTGATGATCCGTCCTTTGTATGGGAATTTTAAGCATTGGTGGTTGGTGGAAGGGACGACATTCAGCGTCTCTATATAAGGACGACCCAATATGCCCTTGAACGTGGTGTCCATGTCGAGGATGTTAAACTCCGTAAGAACAGCAACAGGACCCACTTCTACATTAAGGATAATCCTTCCCTGCGGAGGCCTCTTGCTATTATCATATGCGGTGACTGTGATAGCCGATAGCCTTATCTGTTCTAAATCAACCCCACATAGCAAGAGAGTGTTCATGGAGATCACATTGATTGAGGCACCCGTGTCCACTAGGCACGGGTTTACGGGCACCCCGTTGATCTTCACTGCAATGCACAAAGCATATTTCCGAGCTTCCTGGGGGGCAAGCTCGTGGTCATGGAATGTGATGGCCGGTTGCGTGCTTGTCGGTGTCAGCACCGACGATATCTTCTCTACCGGGAGATCCTCGTTCACCATGACCATTTGGAGATACTTCATTAGTGCCTCTTAATGGGACGTGGACCTCTTAATCAATTCCAAGATGGAGATTCGGGCAGGCGTCTTGTCCAGATGTTTTAGAAGATCATATTGTGTCCCGGGGATGGATTCCTCTAACTGCACTTCAGTTCCTTTCTCTTGTTGGGACTGTTCTGGACTCTGACCGTTCTGGGGAAAAACTCGGTGGAAGATCCTTCCACTTCGGAGCACCATGGCTTGTTGCTTTGGTTGCACCTCGACGGGGTTAGGTATGGGTTTTATCAGAGGTTTAAGTGGGGGAGGGATGATCGGCGGAGCGGAGGTGATGACAGATGTAGGGATCCTGATGAGGGGTTTGTTTGGGAGAGATGGAGGCGTAGTGGACGGCACCTGGGATGGATGGTGGATGATGAGAGGTTTCGAGGGTAGGGGTGAAGGAGTGGCGGAGGTGGATGGGGCCTCGGATGGGTGAGGCAAAATTAGGGGCTTTGAGGGTGTAGGTAGAGGTGTGGTGGAGGGCTGGACCGGGAGGGAACTGGCGACGGGGGAGTGGATAAGAGGGCGTGATGACTGTGGGACAAAAGGAGGTCCACTCTGGGGTTGTGACGTGGTTCGAGCAGAAAGAGGTGCTGACCGGATGAGGCGAGGGGGTTGGCTAGGAACGTGATTGGCAACAAGAACGGAAGTGCCCTCCACGTGCCAACCTTGCCCTCTTCCGATTTCTGGGAAGGAAGAGATGGGGTTGACTTGCTGATTGGGTCGTTGGTGCTCCGGGAGTGGGTTTTGAACAATGCCCATGTTCGGTTGTTGTTGTGGGACCTGCTGAGGTTGTTGTTGTTGTTGTTGGGGTTGTTGTTGTTGTTGTAATTGCGGTCTGGGGGGAGGTCTCCTTGCCTTCAAAGTGGCGACAACTCTCCTCATTTCATCCCAATCAATTAAGTGTCCATCATTCATATCATAAATGTAGTCCTTAAAATCAAAGCAGTTCTCCACTGTATGGCCCGGCTGCCTATGGTAAACACAATATCTGGACGTGTCAACATTCAATGGCCATATGGGTCTTTCTTTGGGCAAGACGAGTGAATTAACAGCCATGAGAGCATTAAAGATGTCCGGTAGTGATTCCGGCAATGGCGGGTAGTGAGCTCTCTTCAGGCCAATCGGCCTTCTCTGTTGTTGTGGGGGGGCGTAGTTCCCCGGGGGTGGAACATGATGATACTGAGCAGGTGGCGGTTGTTGTTGTTGGGGATGGAAGGGTCGTGCCACATTGTTCTGATAGAAGTTGTTTTGTAGGGGAGGACGATAGGGTTGCTGACCCTGTTGGTTCTGATGGAAGGGGAGTTGTAAGGCTTGTGGAGGCCTGGGGTCGGCTTGCTGGTTGGGATTGCCAACCGCACTCACCTGCTCATTTGTCACTACCCCTTCTGTCACCCCACCTTGGACACCAGTGCCCGGCTTCCTAAACACCCTCGGCTTTGGTGGCTCGAACATATGCATGAGAGGGGAATCTTTCAGTTGTGTCTGGACATACCGAGCCCTCTCGTATAGTTCCTCCATGGTGTTGAGCTTGTTCATTGCCAGGATATGCCTAAACTGGGGGGTAGCATTTGATATAATCATCTTCACCTGCTCTGGTTCTGAGATGGTATCCTTTATCCTCTCTGCCAGGGACCTCCATCTATCGGCATACTAGATGAAATCTTTATCCGACTTCATTTTTTCGGCGACCAGGTTGGTGATAGAAAGAGACGGGCCAACCCGGTCCCGGTACCTCTGTAGGAACTTCCTCTGAACCACGTCGAAGTCCTCAGCCTCACTCGGCTCTAGGGCGTAGAACCATTCCAGCGCAGGGCCATCTAATGATCTCCTAAAGAGGTATGCCAGGGATCTTTTATCATTCTACCAGAACGAGGACTCATACATGAAGTCCTTCAAATGGGTAAAGGGGTTGCCAGTGCCATTGTACCTACGGTACGTGGGCATCTCAGAAGGGGGAAGGCGAAACATTGGTAGGACAGGCAGAGAAACTTCAGGGGTGGATTTTACATCCACCATTTTCTATAAGTTTCGGAATTGCTCATCCATCTTGTTCAGCTTGTTCAAGAGGGACTGGGTGAACGGGTCAATTGGTGAAGGTGGCACTTGCCACAGAGAAGGGGTAGGCCTCCCGGAGGCCGGAGAAGGAAACCCAGGACAGGAAGGGTATTAGGGTCTACCAGTGGATAGGCCCGGTTGGATTGGTGTTTGAAGGGCGGCTGGCGCCGGAGATTGGGAGGGGAATTGGAAGGAGGGAGGCTGTTGATTTGCCTGCCCGAAGAGTGAGGGGGAGGGAATGGCCTGTACAGACTCTTGGACAGGAGTAGCAGCCGGATTCGGATCCATGGGAGAGGGGGAAACCGATTTCCCTTTCAGAATGGCCTGGAAGGCCTGGAGTTGCTCAGGGTTGAGCTGGGTGTTGGCAAGGACACCTAACAGAGAGGAGATGTCCTGAGGGGAAGATGTATCACCGACAACATTCGGCACCTCATGTGAGGGCTCGTGGGATGGACCGGCGTCCATGGCGTAGACATGGGGCTCACCTTGGTAGCCCTGGTCCGGGCTGTATGCTATGTAAGAGCCATGACCCGAGTCATGCATTTGGGGCTCATAGCCGAAGGTGTCAGCCTCGAAAGCATCGTAATTATACTCGGCCATCCTTAACACTTTTCCAGAACGTAATAACATACACCAGCATACAAGTAGCAGAGATTAACACACAAGTAGATGCTTTACATCCCCTTTTTTGTTTTGGTTTGTTTTCTTTTTTTTCTCTTTTTTTCTTTTTTTCTTTTCTCTTTTGACAAACGAGGAGTTCACGCAAAAGATAGGACCCTAGTTAGAATTTTGGCCATCGCCGTGTCAGCTAAGGTCGCTCGCCTCGCCACGAATGGGTAACTAAACTCCAGGGAACTTCAGTGGTACAACCTGCCCAGTGAACGAAGAGGGAATCCTTCGCTGTCGGGGACTTACGGAGGTCCCGATGAAGGAGATCCTAGTCCGTCGAGAGGAATTCCCGAACGGAGAGTCCTTCCTTCACCGAGAAAAGGTGATCCTTAGAAAAGGAAAAGAAAGGGGGAAAATGCATGTAATGCAGTGCAGTATAACTGAGACATGTGAAACACAAACAAAGCAAGGAGAACAGGGATTATGCAGGACAAAATAGAACTAAACAACTTTAACGAAAACAAAACTTCGGACAGGATAGAACTAAACAGATTCAGGATCAGAACTTATTGCAGTACAGGACAGAACTAAACAATCTCACAAGATCAGAACTTGTGCAGGATGGGACAAAACTTAAACAATTTTTACAAGAACAGAGTTTATGTGGGATAGATTAGAACTAGACAATTTATCACAAGATAGAACTTATGCAGGATAGAATAGAACTAAACAATTTATCACAAGATAGGACTTATGCAGAACAGAATAGACATAAATAATTTCCACAATATAGAACTTATGCAGGACAGAGTATAATTAGGCAATTTTCACAAGATCGAAACCTATGCAGGAAATGGAACTAAACAAATTTTCACAAGAATAGAATTTAAATAGGGTGGAATAGAACTAAACGAATTTTCACAAGGTAAAGGAAAATATGAAATGTACCTGATAGAGCACCATTGAGTTTTTTTTCTCTTTTCTATCTTCTCCCCTTTTTTTTTCTTTTTTCAATTTGGGGCTGCCAGATGGGAAGTGCCTTTGGGAGAACACGTCCACTTGTCAGAACGCGTCCGTACAACGGCCGACAGTTACTGAGGGCGATGACGCTGAGTACGCACCTAGGGCCCCAGGCACGTCCTCGAGCTGAAGCCCGTTTTTCGAAAAATGACGGAAAGAAGGGGAACAACGTGAATCTCTCGAGAAATCAAGGGAATGAAGGGGAAGTGCACGAGGTGCACGAGGGATAAACGCAAAGCAAGGTGCTGCTTGGAGCACGACTGTAGCGCACGTGGGCGCAATGGGGAGGGGCACACGTGGGTGCCAATGGGGGAGGGGGCACACGCTGGTGCCAATGGGAAACTGTAGCGCACGTGGGCGCAATAGGGAAGGGCACACGCGGGTGCCAAATCACACGGGTAACCGAACGGAAAGTAAAAGATGTCCCACCGTGATCCCCAGAGATGTGGACGGACGTCACGGGGTTATAGAGAGGGGAAGGAAACACGTTACGCTGGGAAAACACGGGAAAGGGACTCCCGGAGAGGGTTGTCTCTATCGGGCTTGAACGGCGGAAATATACGGGACGAGAAAACCCACAGAATGGAAATGTACAATAAAATGAATTGACATAAGGAAATTACAGAATGGAAACCACCGCGAGGAATTACTTCCGTCCATGGGGTTTAAGTAGAAATTAAAAGAACAAAATTGCGGAATGAAAAGGCTCCGTGAGGAATTACTTCCATCACGGGACCTCCGCGAGGAATTACTTCCGTCACGGGGTTTTGACAAGAATTGAAGGAATTAAAATTACAGAATGGAAAGGCTTCGCGAGGAATTACTTCCGTCACGTGCACCTTCGCGAGGAATTACTTCTGTCGCAGGGTTTAGACAGAAATTAAAGAAATAAAATGACAGAATGAAAAGGCTTCGCGAGGAATTACTTCCGTCACGTACACCTTCGCGAGGAATTACTTCCGTCGCAGGGTTTAGATAGAAATTAAAGAAATAAAATGACAGAATGAAAAGGCTTCGCGAGGAATTACTTCCGTCACGTACACCTTCGCGAGGGATTACTTCCGTCGCAAGGACCTCCGCGAGGAATTACTTCCGTCCACGGGGGTTTAAACAAAAGGAAAGAGTGACAGAAAAGAAAGGGGGAGGGGGGGTGTGATCGCCAGGGGCTAAGAACCCCACGGGAAAGGTGTGATCGCGTTCGTCGCCAGAGCGGGAGCAGTGCGGGTCCTCTCTTCCTCTTCTTTCGGCCGACCGACGAAGAGGGCTTCCTTCGGTTACCCTGATTTTGTTATTCTTTCATTTTTTTGTTTTAGCTTTTGTTATTGTTTTAACTGGTTACCCCTACACAAAGAACAAACAGAGAAAAATAACTAAATGAGAATGACGGCGATGTAGTACCAATCCTTTTGAAAATGATACTTAGAATAATATAAATAAATACGGACCTGGTTGGTGGTGTTTAAAACCCCTTTAGAACTAGAGGATGGTAAATGATATGATGGAATGCACAAACGTGAAGACGCTCACAAACCAGGCCCTCTCGGAGAGAGAGGCGTGGCATAGATGCTAAATGATGCATGTAGCGTAATTAAGTGACTGATTAAAAATAAAAAAAGGGGACAAAAGCTTATTGGGAGAGGCCGATGACGGGCTTTAGACGAGCTTCTCCGAGGTGAGGATGGCACGAGCGTACGCTGAGATATAACATGTTCTCGTATACTCCGACGTCCGGAAACTCGGCAGGGCCTTCTGGGTATCGATACCGCCCTGAAAAGGAGAAAGGGAGAGAGAGAGAGGGAGAGAGCTTTTTCTTTCTTTTTTTTTTGTTTTCAGGATTTTTATACTTTGGTTTTAAAGGGAAGATAATACAAGAATGAGAAAATAAAAAAAGAACAATAGGGAAAAGATATATTTATATATATATATTATATATATATATATATATATATATATATATGAAGGGGGAGAGAGGAAGATAATTGAGAGAGAGAAGATAAATGAATAAATAAAAAAACGGGGAAATAGTTGAAAGAGGGATCGAGAGAGGGAGGGGGAAAAGAGAGATAGGGAGAGTGTGGGAGAGAGAAGAGATCGAGAGGGGGAGAGAGAGTTGACAGAGTGGAGAGAAAAGAGAAGAAAAAAAAACAAATAAAAGGATGAGAGGTCGAGAGAGAGAGAGAGGAAGGGAGTGGGAAGGAGAAAGAGAGGGAAAGAGGGAGTGAGAGAGAGACACGTAGAAGGGAGAGAGAGATGAGAGGGAGGAAGAGAGAGTGTGAAAGAGAGGGATAAAAAAAATAAAAAATGAGAGAGAGAGAGATCGAGAGGTGGGGAAGTGGCGGTGAGAGGGAGAGAGGGAATACGTGAGGGAGAGAGGCAGAGAAAGGATGAGAGAGGGGGAAGAGGGAAATAAAAGAATAAAAAAAGGAAAGAGAGAGGGATCGAGAGGATGAGAGAAATAGAGTGGGGAAGAGAGAGAGAAGAATCGAGAGAGAGAGATCGAGGGGGGGAGAGAGGAAGAGAGAAACGCGGAGGGAGAGAGAGAGAGAGAAAACCGGGGAGAGAGATAGAGAGGAAGAGAGGGAGAAAACGACGGAGGGAGAGAGAGGGAGTTGGAGAAATAAAAAAAAATAAAAAACAGAAAGAGGGAGAGATCGAGAGAGAGAGAGAGATAGAGAGGAAGAGAATAGAGAGAGGGGGAAAGAGAGATAACGAGAGGGGGAGAGAGACGTGAGGGGAAGAGAGAGAGGAGAGAGAGACGGGAGGGGGGGCGTGCGACAGAGAGAACAGAAGAGAGAGCGGGGAAGAGAGAGAAGGAGAGAAAGAGAGAGGGAGAACGCGACCGCGGCGGGGGGAAAAGAGAGAAAAGGAGAAAAAGAGAGGGGGAGCCCGCCGCGGGGAGGAGAAAACCGGCAGGGAGGAAGAGAAAGAGAGGGAGAGAGAATGAGAGGAGGAGGACGAGAGAGACAGAGAGGGAAAGGAGAGAGAGAGGGGGGTTCGGTGCAGCGGTGAGGGCGGCGCTGGCGCGAGGACAGACTGACGACGACAGCGACGACGGCAGGCGGTGCAGGTGGGGACGACGATGTCGGTGCGGCAGGGAGGTGGACGCGGTGGCGTCCGGAGGTAGCCGACGGCGACGTACGCGGAGGGCGAACGTGGGTGCACTGATGACGCGGCTGGCGACGTGGTGGCTAACGGTGGTGTGGTGGCTCGCGTGAGGTAGCCGGAGGTGAAGGAGATGGCCGGGGCTGCCGTGAGGACGGCTTCAGCGGCGTAGTGGAGGGCGGCGGGCGCGGGAAGCTTCGCGGCAACGTGAGGTGTCCTTGCGGTCGGAGAAGGTGTGCAGCAGGGAGCTCGGGCGTGAGGTGGAGGCGGACGGACGGTGCAGGCGTACTCGCGGAGGTGGCAGCGGCCGGCAGCGAGAAGGTGGCGATGTGGTTGCGGGCGTGCGGCGACTGTGGTGACGAAGGTGGTGGACGCGTCCGCGTTGGAGACAAGGGGTGCATGCAGGGGGGTGGCGCTGGGCTCTTGCGGGAGTAACGTAGGGGTATGGGGGGTTCTCAGGAGGTCGTGAGAAGCGCAGGAGGATGGGGGTCTGTGACTGGGTGATGGTGTTTGCAGAGATCTCGACAGCGGCTGGAGAACTGGGAGACGGTGGCGAGGGGAGCAGAAGTGGTCAGACGGTGTGGGATAGCAGATGAGAGTGAGGGAGAGGGTGGGTTTAGTCGTGGCTGCCGTTGGCGGGTTGGAAGAGGTGTTAGCAGAGGGAGGGGGAGAGAAGTGGGAGGTGGGGTGGCTGTCGTGGGGAGAAAGAGAAGGGGTGTTGCGTTCATGGGTAGCCGAGAGAGAGGTGGGATGGCCAACGGTTGTGTCTGAAGGAGGTCCCAGGAGAGACTGGGGGAATGGGGAAGGTGGCCATGGCTTCGATGGGAGGGGAGAATGGGAGAGAGAGAGAGAGGGAGTGGGGTCGGTGTATTGAATGGGGGAGACCAGATCCAAGAAATGAGGAGGGATTTAAGGAGAGGAGTTAATAAAAATAAAAGAAAAATATTTATTTTATTTTTGTTTAGAGATGGGCCCAAGTCATTTATATTTATTAATATTTGCATATATGTTTATTTATACAAAATAAATGATGGGCCACCTATTTAGTGTTATTATATATTTTATCCTTTTTATTTTTGTATGTATATATATATTTATATATATATACATGTATATATATGTACGTATATATATTTATGTATATATATATGTATATATAGATATATGTATATATATATATAAAAGGTAGAATGGGCCAAGCCCACTAAATTTCTCTTTCATGTATATGTGTATATATAGGGGAGAATGGGCCGAGTCCATGAGTGTTGATTTGTTTAATGAAGAAAAGGTCTTTGAACAAGAATGGGCCAAGCCCATGAGGGTTGATTTCCTTTTGAAAAGAAAATTTTGTGAACAAGAGTGGGCCAAGCCCATCAAAATCTTTATTTGTTCCCCCCCTTCCTTTTTAACATTAAGAGATGGGCCAAGCTCATTGACATTTTTATCTTCTTGTGTAGGAGAGGGATGGCCACAAGCCCATTAGCGAGGGATTCGTTCATTTTGACAAACAACACTTGACTTTCCGCGAGATCGAACAAAAAATTGAAAATCATTTAAATGGTTTAACTGTGCGAGCCGCTTTGGGGCGTCTTAGCGTAATACAGGGTTTGCTCAGCGTAATGCTTAAAATGCTGTGTCTACACTTACCTTGATTCCACGCGAGTAAATGTAAGGGTCGCTCAGTTCAGAACTAGGTCTTATTTATCGGATTTTGGCTAGGGTTCAAGGATTAGATCGATTCTAGAGTCCTTAGTTGGCCAAAACCTGATCCCTAAGAGTCCCTAGTAACTTTACACATCCTTCTAATTAGGTCTCTTACAGATAGGATCCCAAAGATCCAATCTTTTTGCTCGATCTCTTATTCACGGAACTGACAAGGTGTAACGCATCAGGACTAGTGCGTTACATGCTGTAGCGATCTCCCGATGGACCGTTACATCAAACGTGTATAGAGTTTCATTTTAATAAAACTCTTTTATTCGTTTTATCTATATATTTATCTATAAAAATAATATTTATCCTTAAAATACGTGAATAGACTCAATAACCTTCTAGAATATGGGCCAAACTTAATGGGCTTGGTCCTTAACCATTTTGGATAATATTAAGATAGGCTAGGTTAATTATTTTAACACAATTGGGCCTTATAATGACTTATTAATCTAATAACTCATTTATTAATTTATTTAAGCCTTTATAAATTCCAGAAAATTATTAAACAAATATAGAAATTACTTATATAAATTTTGGGGCACTACACCCTCCCCCACTTAGAAGAATTTGCTCCCCAAATTTAATATATGGATTATGGAGAGTGTACTTACAGGTAAATAATTCTGGAAATCTTTTCCGCATGGCTGCTTCGGTTTCTCATGTTGCTTCATATGGCCATATTTTCTTCCATTGAATCTTGACCATAGGAATAACTTTATTCCTTAGTTGACGCACTTCCCGTTCCAGAATCTTTATTAGTGTTTGCTCGTATGTCATGTCCTTCCGAATCTCCAGATTGTCATAAGTGATAATATGGTCAGGATCATATACATACTTCTTCAGCATGGAGACGTGAAATACGTCATGAACTCCTAATAATTATGGAGGTAAAGCCAGTTTATAAGCCACCTCACCGACCCTTTCGAGAATTTCAAATGGGCTAATGAACCTTGGAGTTAGCTTTCCTTTGATGCCAAATCTTCGAATGCCACGACTTGGAGAAACCTTCAAATATACATGATCTCCCACCTGAAACTCCAAGTCACGTCTTCGATTGTCGGCATAAGACTTTTGCCTATCTTGCGCCATTTTCATTCTTTCTTGAATGAGCTTGATCTTCTCTGTAGAATCCCTGATAAGGTCGGGGCCTAGAAATTACTTTTTCCCTATTTCATTCCAACATATGGGTGATCTACAGCTTTTCCCATATAACGCTTCAAAAGGTGCCATTCATATGCTAGCCTGATAACTATTGTTATATGCAAATTCTCCCAGAGGCAAGTGATCATGCCAACTACCTCTAAAGTCGATAGCACAAGTCCTGAGCATATCTTCTACTACCTGATTTGTTCTCTCCGTTTGACCATCAGTTTGTGGATGAAAGGCTGTGCTGAAATTCGATCTAGTCCCTAATGAATGTCGTAGACCCTTTCAGAACTGTGATGTGAATCGAGGATCTCTATCAGATACAATAGTGACAGTGACACCATGTAATTTGACAATTTCCCTCATGTATATTATTGCTAGGATATCCAAAGACCATCGACTTTTTATTGGTATGAAGTGTGCGGATTTAGTCAATCGGTCTATGATTACCCATATTCCGTCATGTCCTCCTCTAGTCTTGGGTAAACCCATAATGAAGTCCATCCCTATACTCTCCCATTTCCATTCAGGAACATTCAAGGGATGTAATTTACCTGCGAGTCTAAAATGTTCGGCTTTAACTTGTTGGCAGGTGAGACAGCGGGACACGAAGTCAACTATTTCCCTCTTCATATTGGGCCACCAGAAATTTCTTTTGAGATCTTGATACATCTTTGTACCTCCTAGATGAATGGTGTACTTGGAATTATGTGCTTCATCTAGGATCAGTTTCTTTGTAGCCTCATGATCTGGTACACATATTCTGCCCATGAATAATAATCTTCCGTTATTGGAAATAGAAAAATCCAGCCTTTGTTCAATATTGGCCTTTATTTCTAGTAAAAACGGATCATCATCTTGCAACTTGACCAGATCCTCTATTAATGTAGGTTGAGCTCGGATATTAGCTATGAAACAATCTTCTTCCTTTATGTCAATATCTAAGTTCAACTGCGCAAATTGAGGACTAAGGTTAGTCATACTAATCATAAGACTTGATAGCATACCCATTGGTTTTCTGCTGAGGGCATCTGCTACAACATTAGCCTTGCCAGGATGATATTGAATAGCAAAATCAAAGTCCTTGAGATATTTTAACCACCTCCTCTCCCTCATATTAAGCTCCTTTTGAGAGAATAAGTATTTCAAGCTTTTGTGGTCCGAGTATACCGTGAACTTTTCTCCATAAAGATAATGACGCCAGATTTTTAAGGCGAAGATAACAGCTGTCAATTCTAAATCATGTACAGGATAATTTTCCTCGTGCCGTTTCAATTATCTTGAAGAATAACATATTACCTTTCCATTCTGTATGAGGACACATCCTAAGCCAATACCAGACGCATCCGTATACACTTTGAATCCACCACTCTCTACTGGTAGTGACAAAATAGGAGCTGTAGTAAGATGATTCTTAAGATTTTGAAAGCTCTTTTCACAGTCCTTTGACCAGACAAAGGGATTTTCTTTTCTAGTAAGTCTAGTTAAAGGAACCGCAATTTTTGAGAAGTCTTTAATGAATCTCCTATAATAACTAGCTAAACCCAGAAAGCTTTTTACTTCTGATATAGTCGTTGGCCGGCCCCAATTTCTGACAGCTTCTACCTTAGAAGGATCCATAGCGATACCTTCTTTTGAAATAATGTGGCCTAGAAATGAGACTTCCTTGAGCCAGAATTCACACTTATTGAGCTTGGCATAGAGCTTGTGTTCTCTTAGCATTTGCAGAGCTATCCTCAATTGTTCTTCATGTTCCTCTTTTGTCTTGGAATATGTCAAGATATCATCAATGAAGATGACAATAAACTGGTCCAGATATGGCTGGAAAACTTTGTTCATGAGTTGCATAAATGCTGCTAGGGCATTTGTTAACCCAAATGGCATTACCACGAATTCATAGTGGCCATAACGACTTCGAAAAGCTGATTTATAAATGTCTTCTTCTTTGATTCTAAGCTGATGATAACCTAATCTGAGGTCAATCTTGGAGAAATATTCTACTCCCGAAAGCTGATCGAAGAGCTCATCAATACGTGGCAACGGATACTTGTTCTTAATTGTAAGTTGATTCAGTCGTCGGTACTCGATGCATAGCCTGAGAGAGCCATCCTTCTTCTTGACAAAAAGAACCGGCGCACCCCAAGGGGATGTGCTAGGTCTGATGAAACTCTTATCTAGCAATTCTTGCAATTGTCTCTTTAGTTCCTTAAGTTCCGTGGGGGACATCCTGTAAGGGGCTATAGAAACAGGTGCTGCTCCTGGAATAAGTTTGATGGTGAAGTTTACTTCCCTCTCGGGTGGTAAATTTGGTAAGTCCGGAGGAAAAACATCTGGGAACTCATTTACAAAAGGGATGTCTACTATGATAATTTCCTTGGACTCCGTAATAACGACAGAAGCAAGAAAGGCTTCACATCCTTGCGAGATAAGTTTGCAAGCGTGAAATGAGGATATGATAGTGGGGTGTTTCTTATTTTTAATGCCAAGGAAAAAGAATTTTGGAAGATCGGGTTTTCGGAAGGATATAATTCTGTATCGGCAATTGATATAAGCATCATGATCTACAAGCCAATCTACCCCTAAAATGCCATCATAACCTTTCATGTCAAGGCATACTAAGTTTGCAGGGAGATTATGACCTTCTACTATTACTTCGCTATTAGGATAATAGTCGGTAAGCTTTGTTCCAGAATCTAAGGGTGTGGTAATAGCAAGATATGAAGGTAAGAGAACTGATGCGATTGGTAATATTTTTGCAAAGGTAGTGGAGATAAAACAATGAGAGGCACCAGTATCAACTAGCACAAATGCAGGACGAGAATAAATTTGAAGAGTACCTTCCATAAGCCAATCATCCCTGGGCGCTTCCTCTTCTTCTATAATAGCATTGACGCGAGCCTGCCTCCTACGTCCACCACCAAATGACTGATCCTTCATGAGAGGGCAGTCTGGCATGTGATGCTCCCGGCTGTCACATCTTAAACAAGCGCCAAGGCGCTTTCAGCACTCTTCAACCGAATGGCCGCATTTCTCGTAAAACGTGCAAGCCGTGGCGACTTTCTCCTTCTCTTCCTTGACTTTCTTATTCTTCTAGGAGCGTCCACCTTTCCCGCTCCTGGATCTTTTCTTACTATCACGGCTCTTATGAGGCTCCGTGATGCTGAATTTCTCTTTCTTGTAACGCCGATCTGATCGTCGGCTGGACTCTTCTCCCTTTCCTTTCAATTTCTAGACCTTTTCTAAGGTCCTTTCACATAAATAGGCCCGCTGAACCATCTCCGCATAGGTACGGATGTTTTGGGTCCCGAGCTGCTGAATGAAGCCGAGTCGTAACCCATCCATAAATCGATTTACCTTCAATAGATCGGTACTGATTAGATGTGGTGCATAAGGTGCTAGCCTTGAGAATTGCAATTCACATTCTGCTACTATCATCATTCCTTGTCGAAGAGAGGCGAACTCTATAGGCATTCTTTCTTTCACAAGCTCAGAGAAGTACTTAGCACGGAATAAAGTGAGAAAATCATCCCACGTATGCGGTGCATCGGCCGGAGGTGCCGGAACCGACTTCCACCACGTACGGGCATTCATGTTGAGTTGGAAAGTTGCAAGACACACCTTCTCTTGGTCAATGCATTGAATGACGTCAAATATACGATTCATCTCGTCAATCCAGTTCTCTGCTTCGTCTGGATTAGAAGAACCATAGAAACGCAGAGGGTTTAAACTCCTGAAATTACGATGTAAGTCACTAGCCCTTGCCCCTGTGCCACCTTGCGCCATGGTTTGTAATGCCTGAGTAAGACCGACAACCGTTTGTTGCATGCCATCCCAATCTACGCGATGAGCCATTGTAATAATGTTGAGGTACCTGAGAGAAATATAACAATTTGTTATTTCTCATGAAATTGAGAGATAATAATCTTAAAGCTAATTAACTATCTTATCCCGGGCTCTACCCAATTCTCACATGGGTATGGAAATTTCTTCCTTAATTCATAGGTAGTGGTCCTTAAACCTTGGACTTATCCTATGACATGATTCCTTTCCCTAAATCCTGAGACTTAGGCTCTGATACCAACTTAACTGTCACTTCCCGAGCCTTTAATATAGCGGAAGACTAACTCGGGGAGCGTGAACAGCCGGCATGGTAAGCCTCTTGCAAGTAAGAACGATCAGAGCGCAAGACAATCATACATAAGGTAATTACACAATAATTACTCAACTTTAACCTTTTATTTCATTAATAATCAAGTATTCAAGTACAACCACTAATTCAACTTCCATCATACTAGACTTAATAAATAGGAAAATTACATAGACTCAATCTAAACAATGTATACTTTCCTAAGTCTTCACTCTCAGTTTGATATGACTTTCATTCGCTCTCGGTCCCGCTACTTGTATAACCCGAATCCGAATTCGAATCACTTCCATTTCCTGAAAAAGATTGGAAATAGGTAATGAGCACACTTGTCCAGTAGATATCTTCGCATCAACATGATTAGCACTATTAAAGTAATTAGCATTTTAGCTCTAAAGAATATAGGTAAAATCATGCGAATGTGATCAATCATGCGAGTAACCAAAGTAACAAGACGATCATATAAGATAGAATGAGAGCAAGAAGGAACTAGCAAGAATGTAACAAGAACATGATATTGACCTTTCATGAACAAGAATATATCGAGAATGTACTAGCAAGCCACATAATCATCACTCTACTATCTTTTGCTTATGAGCAAGTACTTCGTGAATTTTTGTGGAATATCAAGCAAGAAAGTCATGTACAAGAATGTCATGTCGTGCCGTGGATTTTCACTTATTTATAAAGAAAGTACTCCCAGCGTAATGCGACTCTAGTAACATCATACCCCATAGTTTATAATAGTATGTTTCCGACAATCAGCCGAGGGGACTAGCATAGAGCCCTTGAACACAATCAGTGCTCGATCGCATCTTCAAGTATAAATCAAGTTACTTCCACGCATGTAACAATAAAGTATGGCCAAGAATGTAATAAGTTCAATAAGTTCATGATAATAATAATCAATTGATGAACGCTTCAATTTAGAATATGAGAGATCAAGAATGACTTATACTATGTTATGCCCATAGAAATAAATCGACAGCATAACGGTACATTTCTTAACTTCTATTCATTATATTAAGTTCCTTGATCGATATGATAAGTGCTAGACCATTATCAAGCCATCTAGAACCTTGGAAAATCAACCCTTGGGTCAAACCTCGAGTTAAAATACTCAAGCAATGTGACGGTCTTGTACTGGGCCGTTACATAACTTGACGCTCCAGTATTGGGCCGTTACATTACCTTGAATCCAGAACAGTAGAATAAACTCAGTAAAATGTGACGGTCATATATTGGGCTGTAAGACTAACCTGACGGTCCAATCTAGATCCGTTACATTGCTAGAACCAGAAAACATCGATAGTGCAATCTAAATAATGGGCTTTAATGGTACAACCAACTCGACGTCCTAGTGGGAATCCCAGGCTCGTGGAGAATTACGGAGACCTTGAAACAATATTTCTTAGTCCATTAGAAGGAATATCTAATAGAGAGGTCCTCATGTCCAAGAATATGTTCCTATTGTGCAACGTGTGAACTAATGGACAATATACCGGAATATGTGCCATGTACTTAAAGAAATTGACTCTATGGATAGGAAAGAATGTGTAATGATGTGAAATCACGATAAACTCTGTCAATACAACAATTAAAATCATGTTTAAATACAAACTATAGAGTTTTAGGCAAGAAATTAACATATGCTTTAAAATAACTCAAGAATGCTAAAAACATGAAATTCCTATCATGAATCAAAAGGTAAAACTCCAAGTCATGAAATAAGGTTAAAACTTAGATAACTAGGCTTATTTATAAATAGACTTGACTAATTTCCATTCCGTCTCGAGTTGACATGAAGCAGTGTTCTAACGGTCTAGCATAGGTGCGTTACAGCTGTGTGACGGTCTGTCGAGGGGCCTTAACAATATTGTAACGCTCCTACTATGGTGCGTTAGAGACAACAGAACAATTTAAACACAACAGCGAGGGTGACGGTTTATCGTAAGGCCGTTACAGTCATGTGACGGTCCTACCTTAATTCGTCAGAGCTTTTGCTGACAACAATAAATAACAGATCTAAGGTTTCAACTTACATCATGTCTGGAAATCATATATAGACTTCCATATGATAAAACGAAGGCTAAACTAATAGCATACATGGGTTTTCTGTGAATTTGACAAGAAAGTTCCTTTTAACTTAGTTAGGGCTTAAGAATACACATGTATGCATGACTTTACTAAAACATGAAATCCATGATCTATAGTGCATGAAATCAAGTCAAATCAGAGGGCTTTTATCCCTAACAAGTTGTTTTTGCCAATCCTGAGATGACCTACCGCTTAACTGGGCTTTAAACTTCTAATTTCAGTCTGAAAGACGAGCCCTAGTTTTCCCTTTCCAGTGAGTTTCCAGCAACTTCTCGCTGCTCTAGCTCTTCAGCCTCTTGGCCTAAGGACGTGAAATTTTGAGGTTAAGAAGATGAAACTATTGGGAACAAAAAGTTCTAAATAACCAAACTCTAATTACCTCGTTTAGATGTCCTAATCTCCTGATCTTCAGAGGACTTGCGTTCAGTTTCCTAGGTTGCTAAGGTCGTACCAGCAACTTTGGAAGCTTCCATCTCCTTGGTTGGTTGATCTCATAGCATGAAATTTGGAGAGCTATTAGTCTAAAATATTAGGAACAAATCACTCTTAAGAACTTACCTGAGATTCTATCTCCTTACATTGATTCCACGCGAGCAAAAATAAGGGTCGCTCAGTTCAGAACTAGGTCCTATTTATAAGATTTTGGCTAGGGTTCAAAGATTAGATCGATTCTAGAGTCCTTAGTGTTGACACCCGTTTTTCTACCGATAGGTTGGGCCGTTTCTCTTACTACCATTAATTGATGCCCTGAATAGTCCATTATCTGTCGGGCCGTTTTTGTGACATGACTCGGGTTCATTTTATGGGTTGTCTCCCTCCTTGGTGCAATTCGCGGTGATTCAGGGCTTAACGGGCCCTCGGCTGTGATAACCAGATACCTAAGGTCATGAACGGCATAACATCAACCGTTCAACCGTTGGGCGGTTACATGTAGACCGTTCATATATTTTGGCTAATTTCTGAACATTTTTTGAATATTCACCGACAGGCTTTTGTGCGGTGTTATTAAAACCGCTCAATTAAGTGAACGGCCCTAATACAACCGCCTATATCTCAGAGTCCTACGCGCGCCCGTCTTCTCGGATAATTATCCGGATATTCGAATTATCACCGACGGGTAAAAACGGTCGTCATTGAGCCGCCCTACATAAAAACGGTATATATTCAACCGTTCATATGTTCAGGGTCCCACGGCGGACGCTTCGGCCAGTTTGAGAGATAATGGGGTATTTTCTGATTATTTGGAATTTCCACCGACTGGTACGGACGGTTAATTAATGACCGCCCAACTAGTTGAGCGGTCTATCGTCAGACCGTTCATCTTGTCGGTTGCTGAATTATAAAAGATTTTAACCCTTTTCTCCATGGTTTTGTCCTCAACTTATTTTGATGATTTCTCCGCGGATAACCAATCATTTTCGATGCCGTTTCGACTGGATGAAAGATAATTTTATTATCTACAATTTATCTTCTAAGATTTCTTCACGAAAATGGCTCTAAACCCTAGTTTCGGGGCTGGCTTCATAGGCTCTATAAATAGACCCTATTGACCAGGCATCGAAAGGGGGGGAAGATTTTTGATCGACGGCGAAGCCCTGCCGCACTTTTGAGCGACCCAGCATCAAGGGGGGAGGCTCTCTACGTCCATATGAGCCTCCGGTCCAGGGAGTAGTTCATATTTCGAGTCGTTTGCGTTCCCTTATAGTTTTTTCGTCGTGTCCCTTGCATGCATTACCTTCTCCCACTTCCCCTCTTTGTTCGCATTATCATGCACACCTCCACCCACGTTTTTGTCACCCTAGGGGTTTAAAACCCCCCAGGTATTCCCCTTTTCATTTGCCATGTTTAATTCTTATCATTTGAACATATACTACATCATTGGAGTCTAATTTGGGTGTTTCTTTTTGTGTCTCTACATTATTTTGCAGGTCAGCATCTAGCCAGCACGAGGCCCATCCCCTCTGGCCGGCCAGGGAGGGTGGAGGTCGGACCCTTCAAAACTTGCTGCGTGAAGATATTGAGCGGTCATAATTCAGCCGTTCAATATTTAGAGCGGTGCATCAACGGCCGTCCTTCACAGTCGTGCGGTCCAGTAAGAGCCGTCCATATCATTGCAGCAGTTGCTCCCGTGTTCCTCGCAGCGCCCTAGGGCGGTCTATCGTGAGACCGTTCATCGTGGAGCGGATCTAATCGAGCCGTTCATCCCAACGCTGCACTTAGGCGAGTGTCTTCCCCATCTTCCAAGGTACGGCGTGTCCGTCGCGTACGGCATCTTGGTGGCGATCACGGTATTTTGTTCATTTCCTTTCCTCTCTTCTTTCTCTCATTTGTTCCACTGTTTTGATCATGCTTTGGGTCCCCCCTTAGTGGAACGTAAGAGAGAGAAAGGGTGGAAACTAATATCTACACCCCCTTTTGTGGCGATCACGGTGGGACACCTAGTGCCCATCATGCTTTTGAATTGCTGACCTTCTGGTGGTTGTCCGGTGCCTATCCTTGAAGTGATTTACAGGACGGACACGGTTTGCAGTTTCCCAGATAACACGCGGTTTTAACAGGGCCGCGCAACTCAGGTTCTCTGTCACGGCCTTCCCTGCGTCTGACGGTTCCCTATACGCCGTCCATAATTCGTGCGGTCTGAAATCACCCGTCCAGGTCCCCGTCACAGGTACGCCCTATCTTTCTGGTGGCAGGTACACGGCTGTGATTTGGCCGTTCAGTGGGTCATGCGGTTTATCATCGACCGTCGGTATGGTATGTCCCCTGCTTCCTGCCCATTCATTACGGCTGATAGATGACCGTCTGGGTTAGTAGAGCGGTTATAGGAGGACCGCACATCTCCTGTCACAGTGCACTGCTGTCCTCTTGCTTAGTATTTTGGTTGACATATATATATTGCTCCTGGTGCTGTTAGTTAACTCCCCCTGCTATCTTGTTGTTATTGCATCACCATGCTTTTGCTATTCATGTGTATTTTCGCTCATTGATTGATAGTTGCTAGGTTAGTTGGTGCATGCACTCCGGTGCGCATAGGAGCATCGATACTCTCCCATATTAGTTGCATTCCTACCGAGGTGGGGTTTCCTCTCGTCTCCATATTCCTTGGAGCCGACTAGGGACCTTGCTGAGGACCTCCGTAAGCCCCCGTGAGCCGTGGATTCCCACACGGACGCCGGGCAGGTTGTACCGTATCCACCCCCGTCTAGGGTTGCATCCGCGAGTGAGAGATCCCAGTAGCGTCACACAGTTCCTCGTTCTCATCCCAGTTAGGTACCTAGTGGTCAAAGAGAATTGACATTTCTATAAATCCACTAAAGTTAAACCTGAAGATATAAGGAACTGACGAGCATCACTTTAAGAACTTGATTGCATTACTGAGTGATTCTACTCTCATCTCGCTCCATTGTGTGCTCGTTATTGTTTGGTAGATTTGTTTGATTTCGTGCTGCTTGCTTTAGGGCCAAGTGTCTTGGTGTATGTGGGACTGCCTTCTGCCCCCACGCTTTCTTCCTAGGGCTGATTCCCATTTCCATTCCTATTCCAATCCCTTGTTCGATTCCGCTTCTTCTTCCATGTCGTCATACGATTTCTCTGCGGCCCATGAAGATTCCCTTCCTCGTGGTCTCCTTGAGGACCCACCTAGGGTCACCCATTTGCAAGGGGGGGAGGGGACGGCCCCTTCGCTCCCGACTTCTTTTGGCGAGGGCCCCCGACCCTCTTTTCCAAACCTGTCCAACCAGAATTCAGCTAGTACGATCCTTGACATGATGGCCCAGTTAGACCCCACCCAACTCCATCTCATCAGGCAGGCTTTGCAAGGGGGCGATGCCCCGGCCTCAGCTCTGGCTCATGCCACGGCCCAGGTCACCACTTCAACTTCTGGGGTCGGGACCACCTCCACGGCCCCCATTGACCTTACTCCCGTGCGCCCTCAGAACTTTCGCTATCCCGATCTAGAAATGGGTCAGGCATCCACATCCGTTCATCAACAACTGGGTAGAGGGAAATCCCCAGTCCCCTCTGTTCCTTATCTTGAGCCGTACACTACAATTTCTCCTTCGCCTCAGGCCCTCATCGCCCCGGTCGACTTCGTTAGGTCGCATTCGGGGGCGGCTCAGGTCACTCATGCAGATGTGGGCCCCTCCTCGGCCCATTACCCCTCTTATGGGCCGCCTCCTTCGTCTGCTTATCCTTTGGTCGCTCATCCAGGTGCTACTCCCCTTGCTCCTCCCCCTTCTTCCCGGGAACGAGAAATCCTTGACAAGTGGGCTGCTATGCAGCAACAAATTGATCTCCTCCACAAGCGGGTCGGCCCGCAATCCCTTGCCGATGTCCCTATTCCTAACTTCAGGGACCTACGCTTTCCTTCCCAGTCGGAGCTCCCCGTGTACCGCAAATATGATGGGAATGGCAGCCCGTTCATCCATGTTCGGGAATTCTTGTACGAGTCTGCACAATTCCAACAGGACGATCGCTTGATGGCCTATTTGTTCCGTAGGTCCTTGGAGGGGGTCGCGCTGGAATGGTTTTATACCCTGCCTCTAGAAGAGGCTGAGAATTTTAAGACAGTCAAGGAGAGGTTCATACAGAGGTTTCAGGATCGGGTCGGGCCTGAGTACTCTTTCACTGACCTGGTGGCGGAGAAGATGAAGCCGGAGGAAGACTTTGCAACTTATGCAGACCGCTGGAGACAGATGGCCTCGCGGGTGCCCGGGCAGATTCCGGAAGAGGAAAAGGTAAAATTGTTGATTTCCAACGCTACGCCAACTTTCAGAAACATTCTAGCAATGAATGACATTTCAAGCATGCACCAACTATACAGCAGGGCTCGGTTTATTCAGACCCAATTCAAAGATTCCCCCATCCATTCTCTGTTCGAGGCCCAGAAGCCCAAGGCCACTAAGAAATCCCAGGGCCCCGTCACTGAGGGGGTACAAATTAATGAGCAGGTCCAGGCCGTTCAGTTCCCCCAACACACCGCTCCACCCCGCTTCCCGCCACCTCAGCGTAACCCCCAGTTCGCTACCCCGCAAGCTCCTCAACCTGCCTTCCAAGTCCCGCAATACCCCACACATACGCCTCCGCCATCCCAACAGCCTCAACGGCCCCCGCAATACAACAATGTTCCTCCGCCCCCCGCCTACGGCTCTGCTCGACCAGCTCCAAAGAGAGCTCACTACCCCCCTCTCCCAGAAACCTTGTCAGATGTTTTCTCTGCGCTGATGTATACTGGCGACCTTCAGTTGCCGCCTGAGCGTCCGAACTGGAATCCGGCCGCCGACCAGTCCCGATATTGCATATTCCATCGGCAGCCGGGGCACACAATAGAACGGTGTTATCAATTCAGGGACCTGGTGTATGATTTGCATGAGGGCCAAAGAATTGATTGGGCCCAGATGCACCAACTAATTGAAGACATCAGGCAGAGGCAGAGACAGGCCAGGCCGCAACAAGCGGCGCCCCAGCAGCAGCAGCACCAACAGCACCAACAGCAACCGCAGCCCCCACAGCAGCAGCAAGACCTTGGGATCCATCAAAATCCCATGCCGATGCATCAGCCCGCGCCCCAGCAACAACAGCAACCGCCGGCCCCAGCACAAGTGAATGCAGTCCAGCGCCCAGCCCCCAACGCCGGGTGGATGTTTGATGATGAAACCCCAGCACATCTCTTGGCCTTACACCACCACTACTCTCCCTCACCAGCCATCCCCTCCATCCTTAGACCCGTCGCTACACCGCCCGTCACTTCCCCCGCTTCGCCTCTTAGGCCCTCCGCATTTTCCCCTACTCCATCCGTCCTATCACCACCACCCGCTATGACCTCCGTCATTTCCCCTAAGCTTAACCCTTCGCCCATTTCCCCTCCACCAGGGCCCATTAAGCCTATCCCCGTCATCCTCACCCCCATCTCCACACCATCCACCTATCCCACCAAGCCAAGCGGGGGTCCAGTCCAGGCCGTGCAAGCATCACAATGCGCCCTTCGAAGCGGGCGTCCTTTCCAGAGAATGTTTCCTTCTTCAGGTGCGTCTGCACCGAATCCTGCAGTTTCTTCCCCTACAGTTGAATCAGAGGAGGTAGATCCGGTACCAGGCACGAGATATGATTTGTTACAGCATTTAGACCGACTCCCGGCTAAGATCTCAGTATTAGAATTGATCAAGAGGTCGCCGCTCCATCAAGATGCCCTGAAGATCTTCCTACAGAAAGTTATGGTGAGCGAGGATGTGGCGGTGGATAGCCTGCCCACAGTTTTGGCCACAATCACAAAGGGGCCCTCTATTGCATTCGCTGAGTCAGAGTTAGCTCCTCCTGAGGCGCGGCAGATGCCGTTGTGTATTACGATCTCTTTGAACAAGACAACCGTGGAATCCGCCCTTGTGGATACAGGGGCGTCAATCAATGTCTGCCCGTTGAGCACTCTTCGTGCTTGTAACATATCGGAGGACATGCTCAAGCCGACACCAACCACGATAGCTGCCTATGATAATTCCAGACGTGCTTGTCACGGGGTGGTGACTGTGCTGGCCGAGCTAGGGCCCTTGGTGATGGATGTAGAATTCTATGTGTTGGACATAGACCCAATGTTCAATGCCATTCTGGGTCGTCCATGGTTGAATAGTTTGAACGCCGTCCCCTCAACCGCCCACCAGTGTCTGAAGTTCCCATTCCAAGGGCGAGTGGTCAAGGTGAAAAGCGTCTCCACGACTCAAAACATTGACGCTATAGTAGCCAAGGTTCTGCCCACACTGTGGCCGAGTAATAGACCTGTTCTATCTGTCATGGACTTGAACTACTCATGGGCGTATGCGTCGCGCAAGCCCGCCACTGCACCAGTCGACGTGAAGGTCAAGCCCAAGATGAGAGACTCCAAAGGTTGGCACATAATTTTGAAATTGGGCTATCAGCCAGGCCGAGGGCTCGGCGCACAGCTGCAAGGCCGAACCAACCCCGTCCCTAGGGGAAGGAAGATGGGTCGCCGGGGCCTCGGCTACCATGAAACCTCCATGTCGGTGCTTGGGGACTCTGGGCCCTTGACTTGGGATTACCGGCAGCATTTTGTGAGGGGTCCGTTGCAGCCCGGCACCTTGAAGACCTCGCCACCCCACATTGAAGAACAAATAGATGAAGCTTGTGTTGTTGCCAATCCTCCACTGTCGCCGCAGGGACTAGCCGGTGACCTAGAAGACTTAGCCGACTGCTTTGCAAAAATGTTTTATGAAGAAGAGGGTGATCCGAAGATAAGGGAGACGCGGCTAGCAGTGCGCCCCCCGATGCCATTGGTCCGCCAGGGGCCCCGAGAGACGGGGAGCTCCATCATTACTTACTCTATGTCCCCATCCCGTCTCGCTTCCTGGTTTCAACAGCGGGATTCTGTTCCCCGTTCCCCTCCACTCCTAGTCGACCCGTACTTTGTGGAGAGACCCGAAGTTTTGTTCGTTCCATGTGCTTGCGGGCGCTGCCCGCCCATTGATTTATCAACTCTATTCACTCCCCCTCCTCCAGGAGCTCAGCTCCACGAAATGTGGTTTAAGTCTTCTGACCCTTTCTTTGACTGCATCTTCCCGGAATTGTTTCCCATGCAACTGCCTCCCCCGCCACCTTCTTCTTCCTGCTGTGTGATCACCTCTGACCACCAAAAAAAAAAAAAAAAAAAAAAAAAAAAAACAACGCCAATCTCAAAACGGAGGTCTCCATGGAGGATTACGCCATGTTCCACCCAGATTCCCAGGGGCACGAGACCCCTGTTTCTTTTCCGGTAGATTTCTGCTCTCCTAGGTCAGATGTACAGTGTGTCGAGTCTTCTAGGATAGTCGAGTCAGTCAGGGTAGAGTCTAGTTCGAGTTCTGTCAGCCCATCCACGTCTGCGGCACCTGCCATGCCACTACAAGAAAAATCGCGGATAGCGACCGACATATTCGGTCGCTATTCAGTCGTAGATCGGTCGCAAATCTGCATTGCGACCGAACAGACACTATCTAGCGACCGAATATGTCGGTCGCTATATCATAGTCGCTATATAGCGACCGACCTAATTCGGTCGCAGTATCAGTCGTTACCAGAGACCGATTATAATCGGTCGCCTGACCGGTCGCTAATAATTCGGTCGCCATTCAGTCTCTATTCGGTCGCTAAAATTGTTGTATTTTAAAAAATAAAATTAACCTATCGGATTAAGTCGGTCTCAATTCGGTCGCTATTCGGTCTCTAATTATGTTGTATTTTTAAAAATAAAATTAACCTATCGGATTTATTCGGTCTCAATTCGGTCGCCATTCGGTCTCTAAATTTGTTTTATTTTTAAAAATAAAATAAACCTATCGGATTTATTCGGTGGCTAGTCGGTCGCTAGTCGGTCGCCAAGTATAATTATTTAATAAAAGAAATATAACGTATAGTCGCTATTCGGTCGCAATTCAGTCTCAATGCGGTCGCTAATTTTGCATTATTTTTTTTTTAAAAATTTATTTAAACTGATAAATAAATTACCTGATAAATAACAAATTCATAACATAAATATAAAATCAACTACACAGACAACAATATCGACAAATCTCAAATTCATCACATACAAACACCTGATAAATAACAATTTCATAAAACAATAATAAATCAACTACACGGATCACAATCTCCACGAACCTCAAATTACACACAATTAAAATAAAATCACAAATTAATCATACATCCATAATAATAAAATGACAACATACACAACTAAAATAAAATCACAAATCCTCCACATATGTCTCATCCTGGTCGTCGTCTCGTCCAACATCATCCTGGTCGTCGTCTCGTCCAACATCTCGCGACGGATGATCCTGTATATCATTTAAAAAAATTATAATCAAATCCTTAATAAAGAAATCAAGCATTAACAAGACTTAATAAAGAAATCAAGCATTAACAAGAGTATGCCAATAGTTTAAGCCAGCTCATTTTCATATATATAAATACACACACACAATATAAGTTCAAATTTCATCTTGTATTTTAAAAATGAAGTTTGAGCGCCGAGCTCAAACCGGGCATCCGATTTGGATTCCGTCAGTTCTGACAAGTCACTTTCATCTCCCCGGTCGTATTGGAATGATCGGCACGGCCATCCGACCGGTATTTCGAATTTTAGACCCCCGGACCCGTCCTAACAGTTCATTTGAACTAAGTGTATTTTAAAAATGAAGTTTGAGCGCCGAGCTCAAACCGGGCATCCGATTTGGATTCCGTCAGTTCTGACAAGTCACTTTCATCTCCCCGGTCGTATTGGAATGATCGGCACGGCCATCCGACCGGTATTTCGAATTTTAGAACCAAATGCCCCGTCCTAACAGTTCATTTGAACTAAGTGTATTTTAAAAATGAAGTTTGAGCGCCGAGCTCAAACCGGGCATCCGATTTGGATTCCGTCAGTTCTGACAAGTCACTTTCATCTCCCCGGTCGTATTGGAATGACCGGCACGGCCATCCGACCGGTATTTCAGATTTTAGACCCCCGGACCCGTCCTAACAGTTCATTTGAAATAAGTGTATTTTAAAAATGAAGTTTGAGCGCCGAGCTCAAACCGGGCATCCGATTTGGATTCCGTCAGTTCTGACAAGTCACTTTCATCTCCCCGGTCGTATTGGAATGATCGGCACGGCCATCCGACCGGTATTTCGAATTTTAGACCCCCGGACCCGTCCTAACAGTTCATTTGAACTAAGTGTATTTTAAAAATGAAGTTTGAGCGCCGAGCTCAAACCGGGCATCCGATTTGGATTCCGTCAGTTCTGACAAGTCACTTTCATCTCCCCGGTCGTATTGGAATGATCGGCACGGCCATCCGACCGGTATTTCAGATTTTAGAACCAAATGCCCCGTCCTAACAGTTCATTTGAACTAAGTGTATTTTAAAAATGAAGTTTGAGCGCCGAGCTCAAACCGGGCATCCGATTTGGATTCCGTCAGTTCTGACAAGTCACTTTCATCTCCCCGGTCGTATTGGAATGACCGGCACGGCCATCCGACCGGTATTTCAGATTTTAGACCCCCGGACCCGTCCTAACAGTTCATTTGAAATAAGTGTATTTTAAAAATGAAGTTTGAGCGCCGAGCTCAAACCGGGCATCCGATTTGGATTCCGTCAGTTCTGACAAGTCACTTTCATCTCCCCGGTCGTATTGGAATGATCGGCACGGCCATCCGACCGGTATTTCGAATTTTAGACCCCCGGACCCGTCCTAACAGTTCATTTGAACTAAGTGTATTTTAAAAATGAAGTTTGAGCGCCGAGCTCAAACCGGGCATCCGATTTGGATTCCGTCAGTTCTGACAAGTCACTTTCATCTCCCCGGTCGTATTGGAATGATCGGCACGGCCATCCGACCGGTATTTCAGATTTTAGAACCAAATGCCCCGTCCTAACAGTTCATTTGAACTAAGTGTATTTTAAAAATGAAGTTTGAGCGCCGAGCTCAAACCGGGCATCCGATTTGGATTCCGTCAGTTCTGACAAGTCACTTTCATCTCCCCGGTCGTATTGGAATGACCGGCACGGCCATCCGACCGGTATTTCAGATTTTAGACCCCCGGACCCGTCCTAACAGTTCATTTGAAATAAGTGTATTTTAAAAATGAAGTTTGAGCGCCGAGCTCAAACCGGGCATCCGATTTGGATTCCGTCAGTTCTGACAAGTCACTTTCATCTCCCCGGTCGTATTGGAATGATCGGCACGGCCATCCGACCGGTATTTCGAATTTTAGACCCCCGGACCCGTCCTAACAGTTCATTTGAACTAAGTGTATTTTAAAAATGAAGTTTGAGCGCCGAGCTCAAACCGGGCATCCGATTTGGATTCCGTCAGTTCTGACAAGTCACTTTCATCTCCCCGGTCGTATTGGAATGACCGGCACGGCCATCCGACCGGTATTTCAGATTTTAGACCCCCGGACCCGTCCTAACAGTTCATTTGAAATAAGTGTATTTTAAAAATGAAGTTTGAGCGCCGAGCTCAAACCGGGCATCCGATTTGGATTCCGTCAGTTCTGACAAGTCACTTTCATCTCCCCGGTCGTATTGGAATGATCGGCACGGCCATCCGACCGGTATTTCGAATTTTAGACCCCCGGACCCGTCCTAACAGTTCATTTGAACTAAGTGTATTTTAAAAATGAAGTTTGAGCGCCGAGCTCAAACCGGGCATCCGATTTGGATTCCGTCAGTTCTGACAAGTCACTTTCATCTCCCCGGTCGTATTGGAATGATCGGCACGGCCATCCGACCGGTATTTCAGATTTTAGAACCAAATGCCCCGTCCTAACAGTTCATTTGAACTAAGTGTATTTTAAAAATGAAGTTTGAGCGCCGAGCTCAAACCGGGCATCCGATTTGGATTCCGTCAGTTCTGACAAGTCACTTTCATCTCCCCGGTCGTATTGGAATGACCGGCACGGCCATCCGACCGGTATTTCAGATTTTAGACCCCCGGACCCGTCCTAACAGTTCATTTGAAATAAGTGTATTTTAAAAATGAAGTTTGAGCGCCGAGCTCAAACCGGGCATCCGATTTGGATTCCGTCAGTTCTGACAAGTCACTTTCATCTCCCCGGTCGTATTGGAATGATCGGCACGGCCATCCGACCGGTATTTCGAATTTTAGACCCCCGGACCCGTCCTAACAGTTCATTTGAACTAAGTGTATTTTAAAAATGAAGTTTGAGCGCCGAGCTCAAACCGGGCATCCGATTTGGATTCCGTCAGTTCTGACAAGTCACTTTCATCTCCCCGGTCGTATTGGAATGATCGGCACGGCCATCCGACCGGTATTTCAGATTTTAGAACCAAATGCCCCGTCCTAACAGTTCATTTGAACTAAGTGTATTTTAAAAATGAAGTTTGAGCGCCGAGCTCAAACCGGGCATCCGATTTGGATTCCGTCAGTTCTGACAAGTCACTTTCATCTCCCCGGTCGTATTGGAATGACCGGCACGGCCATCCGACCGGTATTTCAGATTTTAGACCCCCGGACCCGTCCTAACAGTTCATTTGAAATAAGTGTATTTTAAAAATGAAGTTTGAGCGCCGAGCTCAAACCGGGCATCCGATTTGGATTCCGTCAGTTCTGACAAGTCACTTTCATCTCCCCGGTCGTATTGGAATGATCGGCACGGCCATCCGACCGGTATTTCGAATTTTAGACCCCCGGACCCGTCCTAACAGTTCATTTGAACTAAGTGTATTTTAAAAATGAAGTTTGAGCGCCGAGCTCAAACCGGGCATCCGATTTGGATTCCGTCAGTTCTGACAAGTCACTTTCATCTCCCCGGTCGTATTGGAATGACCGGCACGGCCATCCGACCGGTATTTCAGATTTTAGACCCCCGGACCCGTCCTAACAGTTCATTTGAAATAAGTGTATTTTAAAAATGAAGTTTGAGCGCCGAGCTCAAACCGGGCATCCGATTTGGATTCCGTCAGTTCTGACAAGTCACTTTCATCTCCCCGGTCGTATTGGAATGATCGGCACGGCCATCCGACCGGTATTTCGAATTTTAGACCCCCGGACCCGTCCTAACAGTTCATTTGAACTAAGTGTATTTTAAAAATGAAGTTTGAGCGCCGAGCTCAAACCGGGCATCCGATTTGGATTCCGTCAGTTCTGACAAGTCACTTTCATCTCCCCGGTCGTATTGGAATGATCGGCACGACCATCCGACCGGTATTTCAGATTTTAGAACCAAATGCCCCGTCCTAACAGTTCATTTGAACTAAGTGTATTTTAAAAATGAAGTTTGAGCGCCGAGCTCAAACCGGGCATCCGATTTGGATTCCGTCAGTTCTGACAAGTCACTTTCATCTCCCCGGTCGTATTGGAATGATCGGCACGGCCATCCGACCGGTATTTCAGATTTTAGAACCAAATGCCCCGTCCTAACAGTTCATTTGAACTAAGTGTATTTTAAAAATGAAGTTTGAGCGCCGAGCTCAAACCGGGCATCCGATTTGGATTCCGTCAGTTCTGACAAGTCACTTTCATCTCCCCGGTCGTATTGGAATGATCGGCACGGCCATCCGACCGGTATTTCAGATTTTAGAACCAAATGCCCCGTCCTAACAGTTCATTTGAACTAAGTGTATTTTAAAAATGAAGTTTGAGCGCCGAGCTCAAACCGGGCATCCGATTTGGATTCCGTCAGTTCTGACAAGTCACTTTCATCTCCCCGGTCGTATTGGAATGACCGGCACGGCCATCCGACCGGTATTTCAGATTTTAGACCCCCGGACCCGTCCTAACAGTTCATTTGAAATAAGTGTATTTTAAAAATGAAGTTTGAGCGCCGAGCTCAAACCGGGCATCCGATTTGGATTCCGTCAGTTCTGACAAGTCACTTTCATCTCCCCGGTCGTATTGGAATGATCGGCACGGCCATCCGACCGGTATTTCGAATTTTAGACCCCCGGACCCGTCCTTACAGTTCATTTGAACTAAGTGTATTTTAAAAATGAAGTTTGAGCGCCGAGCTCAAACCGGGCATCCGATTTGGATTCCGTCAGTTCTGACAAGTCACTTTCATCTCCCCGGTCGTATTGGAATGATCGGCACGACCATCCGACCGGTATTTCAGATTTTAGAACCAAATGCCCCGTCCTAACAGTTCATTTGAACTAAGTGTATTTTAAAAATGAAGTTTGAGCGCCGAGCTCAAACCGGGCATCCGATTTGGATTCCGTCAGTTCTGACAAGTCACTTTCATCTCCCCGGTCGTATTGGAATGACCGGCACGGCCATCCGACCGGTATTTCAGATTTTAGACCCCCGGACCCGTCCTAACAGTTCATTTGAAATAAGTGTATTTTAAAAATGAAGTTTGAGCGCCGAGCTCAAACCGGGCATCCGATTTGGATTCCGTCAGTTCTGACAAGTCACTTTCATCTCCCCGGTCGTATTGGAATGATCGGCACGGCCATCCGACCGGTATTTCGAATTTTAGACCCCCGGACCCGTCCTAACAGTTCATTTGAAATAAGTGTATTTTAAAAATGAAGTTTGAGCGCCGAGCTCAAACCGGGCATCCGATTTGGATTCCGTCAGTTCTGACAAGTCACTTTCATCTCCCCACTGAAAATGAACTTCTTGTAACTTATGACCTATGCTCCTTTGTATGAACTGCCCTTCCTTTGCTTAGAGGTGCTGTTCCTGGCTTCCTGCCATGACAGTTACCAGACTTTGGGGAGATCTTTTCACCTAAATTGGCATATTTTATTCATGTCTACATGTTACTTTCCTTATATTATTCTAGCTTTATGAATATTTATAGATCTGTATCCTCCCCCACTCAAGTGAATAGAATTTATACATATCTTTTCACTTTCAGTTCTAACCAAAATCTCTATACACCTATGGAAAATCCTGCAGAACAGTCTGCCTGTTGATTCTAATATCCAGAGGATAGGTGTAAGATGATATTTAGAGTTAAGAAAATGATATTTTCCCCTCCTCAATCTAAATTCTTATATTTTGTAAGATGATATTTAGAGTTAACAAATAGAAAATCAATCAAATAAAATACTTACCGGAGGCTGCTGTGCAGGAGGTGCAGGAGGTGCTCTACTACTATCAATTCCCAAGGATGTGAGCATCTGGGAGACGGTCTGAGCGACGATGGTTGAGATATTCTGAGAGATATTCTGAGAGACGGTCTCGTTGACGATCTGCCTAAACATATCTGGAGTCATGGTCGGGGCGGCACTGGAAGAACCATCTGGGGCTGCTGGTGTGGTAAATGGAGAGGTCGCATGTGAGACCGAACTCGAGCATGATGATAACACCCTAGTCGTGCCCAAGCTATGTCCAAAACCATAAACATGTCCTTTCTTGGGTGCCCCAGATGCTGCAACCCAAATGGCAGGATCCAACTCTGGACGCTGACTGTCATCCCCGTACCTCTCATCCATTCGTCTACTATATGAGTCCTGCAAAAACCAAAAAAAAACAAAACCAAATTATTCTACAATTTAATCTTAAATGAAAACTATTAATGTATACACTTACCGCTACCTCCCGAGCTTTCTCACTAATGTAAGCATTTGTCCCTTTCTTCTTATGAGTTCGATCAAAAAGTTCATGAAATTGAGCTGGCCGCTTTAACTGTGCTTCCTGTTATTCAAATAAATCACAGTTTCATAATAGAAACAAAAAATTTATATATGTAGAAGTGTACTTACTAATCTCGCTTTATGTGTTGCAAAGGAGACAGAGCCACCCGTGTGTAAATTCGCTTCAGGATGCGCTGCTCTGTTTTGCTTTGCTTTGTTTGAATTGGCATTCCATTTCTCCGCTTCCCAAATGTTGCACAGCTCTGTCCAATACTCCTTTCTCATCCACACAGGCCCATGCTCCTTCCATATGTTCTTATCAGTACTTGCACATGCTTTTTTTGCATATCTTCGGGCATTGTACATAAGATGTTTGAAATTATCTCTTGCAGTAGCTGTCCATGCAAATCTAGCACGTAACTCATCTGAATGTTCTGTGAATCGATGATTCCTCTATATATTAACAACAACAAAAATTTATATGTTACATAACAAAGTGGGTTAAAATAATAATTGAAAATGACTTAATATGATAAAATAAGATAAATACCAAGAACATAGAGAACAATAAATCCTGAACACCCATCGGAAAATCAGCAAAGCGATGGATGGGGCCTGGAAAATGTGCTTGAATTGTCTTTGTAATAAATTGTGATGCTTGGGCTGGCTCTATTTTATTCCTGAAATTAAAAATATTAATACCACAATGACGAATAAATAACAAAAATAATGCATTACGTACCCTTCATTTATCCACACTGCCCGCATCGTCTCATTACAACAGCCCTCCCCCTCATGATGACTCGCCTCGTCATCAGCACGTACTATACGAATTAAATAGTATAAATAAAACAAACTATCAAAAAAACATAAATATGCAAATGAACATACCTGACTCAGCTGGGGGAGGTGTAGATCCACTCGCCATGTGTGATGGCGGTGCATAGGCCGTCAATGTACCCGTTGTCAGTGGTAACGGTGCAGAGGCCGTGGGTCCTGTAAGGATAAGAATCAGATAACACAAAAACATAAAGAATTATTTTAAACAAATACTCAAATGAATTATACATGAAAGTATACATACCTACTACCGGTGGTAGCGGTGCATCCCTCGGTGGTAACGGTGCAGAGGTCGTGGGTCCTGTGAAAATAAGAATCAGATAACACAAAAACATAAAGAATTATTTTCAACAAATACTACAATGCATTATACATGAAAGTATACATACCTACTACCGGTGGTAGCGGTGCAGAGGTCGGTCGTAACGGTGTAGAGGTCGTGGGTCCTGTGAAAATAATAATCAGATAACACAAATACATAATGAATTATTTTCAACAAATACTACAATGCATTATGAAGGGAAAGTATACATACCTACTACCGGTGGTAGCGGTGCAGAGGTCGGTGGTATATGTGCAGAGGTCGTGGGTCCTGTGAAAATAAGAATCAGATAACACAAAAACATAAAGAATTATTTTCAACAAATACTACAATGCATTATACATGAAAGTATACATACCTACTACCGGTGGTAGCGGTGCAGAGGTCGGTCGTAACGGTGTAGAGGTCGTGGGTCCTGTGAAAATAATAATCAGATAACACAAATACATAATGAATTATTTTCAACAAATACTACAATGCATTATGAAGGGAAAGTATACATACCTACTACCGGTGGTGAAACGGAAGTAAATCTCCTCCCGCTACCCTCTCCCCTCCCACCTCTGGGAGTCCCACGCCGTCCTCGAACCATATCTTCAACTGGTAATAAAATACATGCATATTCATCAAATAGTGAAAGAAAGAAAGTTACAGAGTATTAAAATTCCCAGATAAAATTGTATACCATTAATCAAACATTCTCCATTTCTTCTTCAGATGTTGGAGATATAACAAATTCAGCATTCACATCTTCATTATCAGATTCATTTTGATCACTAATATATTCCTCCTCTTCGGAGTCCCCCAACTGTATTTCTGGTTGTTCTGGATCGACTTCCTCCACTTCATTCTCTTTAGATAAAGACGGTGCCTCCACAGATTCATCACTAGAAGCAGGCAAGTCTACATCATCACCCAAGTCTGATTGAAAGAATTCGGCATTCACATCCAACTGCTCTGTTTCAGTCAAATCCAACTCATAATCCGGGAAAAGCCTTGTCTTAACCTTGCAAACTGCCCACCAATCATTTCTTTCTTTATTTCTAGACGATGGATACTTTGTATAATAGACCTGCTGGGCTTGTGCGGCCAAAATGAATGGATCATAAGTATTCAATTTAGACTTATGTCTGATATCGACAATCCCATATGTTGTGTCATTTCGAACAGAATTAGGATCAAACCAATGACACTTTAACAGAAATATATGGTTGTCATCTCCGAGATATTGCAATTCTAAGATCTCCTCAATAATACCATAATAATCACATTCGTTTTCATTATATGTACTTCCTTTCACACATACCCCGCTGTTCATTGTTGACTTATTCTGCCCATATTGTCTAGTGTGAAATCTATACCCATTCACAATAAATGCTGGATATGTACGTGCAACTTTCGATGGGCCATAACTGATCACTCGAATTCTTTGATCAGTAATAAAATCATTTTCAACCTACATATGGACAGCACACTAGTCAGAATTTGTCATTGACCCAACAAGGAGAAAGAGTAGTAATAATACTTACACGATATTTCAGCCAAGAAGCGAATGATTTTTCTCGTTCTTTTTCAACCTCCATGTCAGTGAGATATGGACATCTTTGGATTAATTCTGAGTCAAATTGTCTGTATTACGACCATTGGAGCATTATAGATGGAATGAAAAATAATAAGTTATAGACACAATGTAATTTGAGCAGAGAACTTACGCAACATAAGGTTCAACCTCCATACAATTTAAAAGGATGTAAATTTCTGCACAGTGCAATTCTCTATCATTTAGCATCCGACTCGAGGAACGTCCATACGCACGTCCAGGATACTTAAATATCGACAGTCGCTCAGAGTGAACGGAGTCTCCCCCATCATCATTACGTGGTGGCCGAGTTCGACGAGTTTGTACCTCAGGTTCAAAGTACATTGAACAGAAATTTGATATTTCTTCCATAATGTACGCCTCGGCAATGGAACCCTCTACTTTTGCCTTGTTGCGAACTTTCATTTTCAATTCATGCATACACCTACCAGAATGTTCATAAGATAATGAAAAACACATCACCATGTAATTGAATTATGAGGAGAAAATATATATATATTACCTCTCAAATGGATACATCCATCTAAATTGTACTGGCCCTCCTACTTTAGCCTCATATGGTAAGTGTATAAGCAGGTGCTCCATTGAATCAAAGAATGATGGTGGAAATATCTTTTCCAATCTACAAACTGTCGTGATCACATTCTGTTCAATAGTTTCCACATCTTCATACCTGAGCTCTGATGCACATAAAATTTTGAAAAACTGACTTAACTCAGTCACTGCTCCCCATATCGCCTTCGGCATCATATCACGAAATACAATAGGTAACAACCTCTGCATGAACACATGACAGTCATGACTTTTCATTCCATATATTTTCCCCTCATTTGTATTCACGCAACGAGCAATGTTAGACACATAACCATCTGGAAATCTCAACTGTTTTAGCCAAGAGCATACTTCTTTAATCTGTGCAGCTCCAAGGGCGTAACTTGCTTTCGGTTTAACTGTTTTACCATTTCTATCAATAAGGTACAGTTCTGGACGTTTACAATGTATTTTCAAGTCTAAACGGGCATTCACATTATCCTTTGTTTTGCCTGTTATGTCCATAACAGTGTTGAACACATTATCAAAGACATTCTTCTCAACATGCATGACGTCGATGTTATGTCGTATAAGAAGAGTTGACCAATAAGGCAATTCCCAGAAGATACTTTTTTTGACCCAATTGTGATCCTTCCCAAATCCAGGGAGTTGTCTTGTGCTGCTCGACAATTGTGCTATATCTGGTAAGTTCTGTACACGTGCTGCTAAATGTGGACCAGACAACCGTTCAAAATCAGCTTCTTCCAATTCAATTCTGTTCTTTAAGAATGCATCTTTTTGCCTTCTAAACGGATGGTCCCTTGGTAGAAATCGTCGATGACAATCAAACCAGCATGACTTGCCACCATGCTTAAGTACAAATGATTTGGAACTGTCCATACAGTAAGGACATGCTAGTTTTCCATGAGTGCTCCAGCTAGATAACATTCCATATGCAGGAAAGTCGCTTATTGTCCACATCAATGCAGCCTTCATAGTGAAATTTTGTTTTCTGCATGCATCATAGGTAGTAACCCCATCAGTCCATAACAACTTCAACTCATCAATCAACGGCCTGAGATATATGTCTAATTTTTTCCCAGGACTTTTTGGACCAGGGATCAATAATGATAGAAATAAATGCTCTCGTTTCATGCACATATTTGGCGGAATATTATATGGTGTCACGAAAACTGGCCAGCAAGAGTAGGAAGTCACTGAACCTCCAAATGGATTGAATCCATCAGTACATAAACCCAGCCTTACATTACGCGACTCTTTTGAGAAAGTAGGGTGAGCACGGTTAAAGTGACTCCAAGCTTCGGCATCTGCAGGATGACTGATTACATTATGTTGTCGACGTACTCTTTCCGCATGCCATCTCATATGTTGAGCTATCTTTGGTGCCATATACATTCTCTGCAATCTCGGTGCAATAGGAAAATACCGCAATGACATATATGGTATATCTTTTTGCTTTGAATTGTCCCCTTTCTTAGGCTTGAATCTATCATGACCACATATGGAACATGATACCTTACTTTTAGCCTCATTATAATATAGCATGCAATGATTAGGACATGCATCTATTTTCTCATATCCAAGCCCTAAGTCAGTGACCATCTTCTTTGCACGATAAAAATTTTCAGGTAATTTCTCATCTTGTGGCAACATACTTTTGATAATCAGTAACAAACGATCAAAACAAATCTCACTGATGTGAAATTCAGATTTCAAGTTCAATAATTGTGACACCGCAGACAGTCGAGAGTGATTTTGACATCCAGTCCACAATGGCTCATCAGCATCTTTGAGTAGCTGATAAAATCTTTCAGCTGTCTTGTTTGGCGGTTCTTCATTATGTACATGCTCCTCGTGAACATTGAATCCTGGACCAGCAGCATCTATGACCATATCAACATATGAACTTCCACTTCCAACATTGGCAGGCTCGTAGGTCGACCACAATGTTTCACCATGACATATCCAGTTTGTATAATCTTTAACAAACCCCTTTCTGTATAAATGACGTTGTACATCCCATGTTGTCAGCCACTTCAAATTCTTACAGACTACACAAGGACATCGGATACGACCCTCACAATCTACAGCTTCAATAGAATTTCTCAAAGCAAACTGAATGAATCTCTCAACTCCATTTTTAAATTCTATAGACACCACCTGATCAACTACTCTACGGTACATCCATGAACGATCTTCAGACATTTTCCCTATGCGAATGAAATGTAAACACACAAAACTTTAACATGTTTAACAAAATAAAAAGTACAACCCTTACCTCACATCGTCCATGTCTGCCATTTTAAATAGGACGGAAATATCATTTAGATCTTCACTTTTTAACCCATCTGTGAAGGTTTGATCGCACGATTAATTACTATATGTGTTGTGTTGTTTGCTAAAAATTTCGGCAGCATCTCCCCACACCTCTCCGATATACCACAAAATATTTATTGATTAAGAAATTTTCTTAAACACTTACTAATAAGTGGTTAAGAAAATAATCAAAATCAATAAAGGTATATCAGAGAGGAGTGAGAAGACGCAGCCAAAATTTTTAACAAACAACACAAACACATATAGTAATTAACCACCTAAGTGCGATCAAACATTCACAGACTGTCCAAACGGGACAATTCAAGACTTTGAGTTAGATATACACATTCTCATCATTCAAAATGAGAACGTGCATATCAATCCCAAAGTCTTGAACGGGTAGGTTGATTGGCACGGGCTTAACACGCTCTCCTAAGATGCGTGCAATGTTAGGTTGCACCCACGCATCTCAGCTCACATACAACACCCAACTAATTAAATATTGACAAGATAATAACACAATCTAAAAACATAGCAGTAACATGTGAAATTGGCAATACATGTACACAATGAAAACATGAATTTTATTTTAACATCCAACATAAAGACAACACTTTCACTAGCTATTTAGCAGAAATAAAATATAGCATGATACTTTTTAGCTTAAAGACAACACTGTCACTAGCTATGCAGAAATCAAGTAAAGAAATTGATAGTATCGTCACTGAATAAGACAATAATAAAACACACTTTACTTTTCATCCAACACTATCCAAACAGTACTCTTAGCTAATGACATGTTTTAGATATTCTAAAATTAAGAAACTGAGCTACAATTCTAAAATGTCAATGTTTCTCTAATACTCATGTCATGTAAATTTAAACATATCAATAATTTATGAGGTTGTCAACCACGACTGCTAATCTTTTTTTTTTTTTGAAAATCTACAAGATGACTAGTAGCTTCCATTGACAGATTCCCCATTTTAAAAAGGCGCGGGTTTACATGATTTGCAACGTCTCGACAGTCCTCAACTATTGTGCCTAGAAGATATTATCTCGTAGGGGTATGTCTAAAATTATTGCAAATTCTGATGAAATGGCCCACATCTGGGTATTATGGAAAGACCATCTGCATGTTTCTCTGGTTACTAGAGATGATCAGCAAATTACTCTTCTCATGGGTCTTAATGGTCAAGTCCCTTTTCACTTAACTGCAGTATATGCAAAATGCAATGTGATTGAGAGAAAGGGTCTTTGGACTTCTTTAATTAACGTCCACTCTAACATTTCTGGTCCTTGGATGGTGGCAGGAGACTTCAACTACATTACTGATACAAAGGAAAAAATTGGTGGTAATGATCCTAATTCGATTGCAATGACTGATTTTAAGGACTGTATATCAAATTGTGCACTTTTGGATACTGGTTTCAAAGGATCTTCCTACACTTGGCATAACAATCAATCAGGAAGCAGGGGTATTTGGGCCAGACTGGATAGAATTCTAACCAATTCTGATTGGATGGCTCATTATGCCTTCTCCGTTGAACATCTTTCCAGGGAAGTCTCAGATCATGCCCCTCTACTTGTGTTGCAGACTCCCCAGATTAAAAGGAAAACCAGATTCTGTTTCCAAAAAATGTGGACTTATCATGACCATCTTCTTGCTGATGTTAAAAAGTGTTGGGATACTAGTCCTTTAGCTTCTTCACCTACCTTAACCCTTTATCTTAAGCTCAAGAGTCTCAGGCAAATGCTTAAAGTTTGGAATTATCAAGTCTTTGGTAATATTCATAATAATGTGGCAAAAGCGGAGGATGATGTTATTAAGGCAGAACACGCTTATGACACCCAGCCTTCCACTACAAATCAGACTGCCCTGGATGAGGCTAAACTTGTTCTGTCCAAAATGTTGCTTCAGGAGGAATGCTTTTGGAGACAGAAATCTAGAGTCCGATGGCTCACTGAAGGGGATAGAAATACCAGATTCTTTCACTCTACCACTTTAGCTAAGAGGAAAAAAATGTGCATATCTCAACTTCAAAACTCTGCAGGCCTTCTCACTTCGGACCCTGGGGAAATGACTTCAATTGCTGTGACACATTTTCAGGAAGCCTTCTCTTCCCAACATCATTTAGCAGATAGTACTGTTCTTGACTGTATTCCCTCTCTGGTTGATCAGTTAGACACTGACACGTAAATGGGTTTATATATTATGCGTGGTCAATGGGGAATCCAGAAAAGTCATTAACTCAATTCATGCTCTTAGTCTTCTGACATGCTATTTGGGTGTGGGGTAGTCCAGGAAAAATGCTACACATGGCTTCTTTGAATAAGCTTTCATTCGTAACTTCGGGTGCCTACCCTGTGCATTTAGTGCTTCCAAATCCACCTCGCATAGCTTGCAGAGCACTGCATTATTATGGAATCCTCTTTTTAGTCATCTCTCATCAGTCCTTTGACCACTATCAGTCTTCCATGATCCAGACATATTCTAAGAAATTCAAAAAAGGTACAGGAAACTCTGCATTATTATTGAATTCTCCTTTAAGTCATCTCTCATCAGTTCTTTGACCACTATCAGTCTTCCATGATCCAGACATATTCTAAGAATTTCAAAAAAGGTCTAGGAATCTCTGAGAATGAGCTCATGGCTTAAGTCTTTCTGGGCAATGTGCACCTGGGATAAGTGCTGATGCTCAATATCTGACAATGAGTTTTGTTTTTCTTCCCGTTGAATTTTAAATACAACTTTCTACTTCATAGGTAGTGGTTATGCCTATAATGGGATAAGGCTCTGATGATGATGATGATGAGGTAAAGGTTATGCCAATAGTTTTCCCATCATCACATCTTCTTGGGGGGAGGGGCAATACATATCCTGGTATGCTTGCAGGTTTTCACTTCCCAAAAGGGTGGTTTGTTATATAACCATTTGATAACTTGGCCCTATGCTCTAGTATCAGAGATTCAGGTATAGGATTATTGGTATATTACTTCAGTAGATTAAGGAAGAGAGTAGAGCTGCTATATCTGATAGGTAACATCTAACATCCATATCCATGTGTGCGCTCAGCATAATATACTGTTTGCCTTACAATGAACCCATCCTCTCTCTCAAGTAAGCCCCTTATTTGCATCTCTTTTCTCAATTCATTCTCATAAATCTTCTATGACTATAAGTTGTCTAATATTATTACAATTCCAGTCACCTTGACATCAAGAAGTTTCTAGCTGGCCACAGGCTGTCAGGTACCTATGAGGATTAGTTACAATGTTTTTCTAAAAGTTTTTCTTCCTCCATCTGTTTGTTTAAAGACCTATCATACTATCTTATCCATCCTCAGTAATAAAATGGGGTTTAAGATTACACCATATTTACTAATGTTCAAAAAGTAACATTGAATGTTTTGATGAGTGAAAAAGTGTCATTTAAAACATAGTGCCTTGTTCAAAAGAGACACGGTTGTGATCCATTCATCATTACTTATTGAAAGAAATATGAAGCATGTTGCTTTAGTGTGTTGATGAGACATTTTGGATTTATGCGACCTTTCTACTTATTTTAACCATCCTTTGATATCTTTAATTGAGGATCAATCTCTCAACTGTGGAACAGCAGAAATGATTCTGTCTAATCATATGTTTTTTCTCCCTCTCAACATATCCTAAGATCATATTTTCTCATCGTCAAATGAAGCTTATTGCAGTTATGTTCTATAATGTCATGATAAAGGAGTGTCTATGTGTGGAAACTGCTGCATGTGTTGGTACTGTATTGTGATATTTGGCATTGCGTCCAAGTGATCATAAGCCTTACACATCAATCTGGGCTTTTATGGTCTGTGCGGCCTCTAAAAGAAAATGTAAGTGATAGATAGGCTATTAACACGTTGTGCAAGATGTTCAACATCTACCCACCCAACCCTCAACGAAATGCCAATCTGCTACCTAGCTATTGGTGGGCAGTTTTTTTTTTTTGGGCAGACAGTTGATGCTGTTTTAGAGGTATTTTGCACAAACTTGTCACAGAAATTGAAAGTGATATCAACAAAAAGATGACCTATGTGATAAGAAATGTGGTTGTGTGTGCATGGTGATAATAGGTCCAAGCATTTTACTCCATGAGTTTATTTAATGTTCTAGTTCCTTTGTTGGACCTATGTTTTACATCTGCATGAAACAATTCTGATGCAGGACAAATCTCATGCGATGACGAGCACGGGGCTCCCAGCGGCTGTGTTCACAGCGAAGGAAGCAAAACGGGGAGGGGAGAAGATGTTGCGGCTATCTGTGATGAAAGGGAATGGAAGGGATGCATGTATTTGGGCTGAGTGGGTGGTAAGATGAATAAAACAAAAGGTAAAGATGTGTGAGGGCAGAACGGTGGTGATTATGGACTGGGATTGGCATTAAATGTTACTCGGTTGAAGTGAAGTAAATGAAAGAGAATGGGCTGTGAGAGAGATGAAAAAGATGGGGATTTTAAGTCTCGAAGGAGTGTTCTTCCAAGTGAGACTTGTGACTGTTCTCTTGGGTGATTAATTTAAGGGGAAAATTGAAGAGAACATTTAATGCTCGGGGAAGAAACCAAGGAGATGGGAGAGGACGCATAGGGCTGGGGAAGTAACTTGGGGAGATGAACTCATGCAGGGTGAGTGAAAACTCAGTAAGATTTATATCTGTAAATCAGACATCTTTAAATGATTAATATCTTTGACCAAGTAAATGCACTATTGTCGAGAAACATAATAAACCATGTAAGCTAGACATTGGAATCATGAACAGAATATATAAGAATGTAAGTATGTGGATCACTAGTAAGGTAGGGGTAACAAGAATGAAAGTGCAAGCATAGAATAATATCAATAATCTTTCAATGTCACGAACATGTAACAAGTACTAACATTGGATTAGCCATATCACGCAATAAACCTACAAAGGGGTAACAAGTACAAGTCAAGTAATTCATGTATTAATGGAATGCCATAGATTAATCTAGTATGCATGTACTTTGGTGCAATGTCACACCAGGTCAATCAACTCCCATGAGTACAAGTACTTCCGGACGCTCCTCTCAAGATCAGACTGCGCCCCATTAATACCTGGCATTGAAGTTATGGATCATAGATCCCATGTAAATATCTAGACATCCACATTCAATTATAATGGGCAAAGAATTCTAAGGTAAAGCTCATGTAAACAAGGCTTAGATTCTAATGATATCTCATGATTTTCCAAGGAATTTTCCTAGGAATTTATCACTGGGGACTCCGGGGTGGGCAAGTTGAACCTACTGTCGAGGTTCACTAGGAACACGTTCGGTCTCGAGTCCAAGTCCACCATCAGGGTGGAGTTTGCTACCAGGAACCTCAACGTCGACGACAAGGCCATCAAGTCCCAGATTTGGGACATCGCCGGCTAGGAGAGGTAGGGAAAAATGCTGCAACTTGGGTGGTCTCCGCTTGACTTGTTCTCCGCTCTTGGGTCGCCAGTCCTTGGTTTCTGCTTTTGATCTCTTCCTTCTATGTTAGTTTAGCATTGATCGGATAGTGTACATGGGCAGAGGTTTCTGAAGCTGTTCTGGGCGCTGTGGTCTACAAACTTGATCTTGAACGGATACTGACTATCCCTTCCAGATTTATGTTCCACCGTGTCTCTTGATTTTTATCTTCTCTAACCATTTGTTGATAAATGAGATACGTGTGCTGTTTAGATTTTAGATGTTAGATAGCTTGCTAGAGCTGTGTAATTAAAAAAGAACGCTGGTGTTTTGTCTATATGGTTTAAGCTGTAGTCAATTACCAATCATTTCAGCTATGTGCACTTACAGATCTAGGAGACTTACCTACCACTAGGCATGTTCAGGGGCTCTGAAATGTCTTCCTGGTTAAGCATGTCAAATTGTCACGTCCCGATGCGAAATATCAGAACATAGCAGTTATATCGTTCATGTCAATCAGAGCATGCACTTAAGAAATATTCATCCACAAGAGATCTCAAATAGGCTGAGAATAAATTGAAACTTTTATTGATAATCAAAGTAGAATAAATGTGGTTATATTTGACTTGACTCAATCAACAACTACTTGATTCCTTTTCACTAAAATTACATAAGATACTTTCTCATGACAATCCTCTCATAATAATCTTCTCTCTCAAACTCTAGTTAAAAGAAAAGACAAGACAAGGACTTCTATGGTAAACTTGATCACTCCGCTACTCTCGCCCACCCCCATTAGAGTGATTCTCTTCATCAGAGTTACCTAAAATATCAACAATAACGCAGGGTGAGTGAAAACTCAGTAAGATTTATATCTCTAAATCAGACATCTTTAAATGATTAATATCTTTGACCAAGTAAATGCACTATTGTCGAGAAACATAATAAACCATGTAAGCTAGACATTGGAATCATGAAGAGAATATATAAGAATGTAAGTATGTGGATCACTAGTAAGGTAGGGGTAACAAGAATGAAAGTGCAAGCATAGAATAATATCAATAATCTTTCAATGTCACGAACATGTAACAAGTACTAACATTGGATTAGCCATATCACGCAATAAACCTACAAAGGGGTAACAAGTACAAGTCAAGTAATTCATGTATTAATAGAATGCCATAGATTAATCTAGTATGCATGTACTTTGGTGCAATGTCACACCAGGTCAATCAACTCCCATGAGCACAAGTATTTTCGGACGCTCCTCTCAAGATCAGACTGCGCCCCATTAATACCTGGCATTGAAGTTATGGATCATAGATCCCATGTAAATATCTAGACATCCACATTCAATTATAATGGGCAAAGAATTCTAAGGTAAAGCTCATGTAAACAAGGCTTAGATTCTAATGATATCTCATGATTTTCCAAGGAATTTTCCTAGGAATTTATCACTGGGGACTCCGGGGTGGGCAAGTTGAACCTACTGTCGAGGTTCACTAGGAACACGTTCAGTCTCGAGTCCAAGTCCACCATCAGGGTGGAGTTTGCTACCAGGAACCTCAACGTCGACGGCAAGGCCATCAAGTCCCAGATTTGGGACATCGCCGGCTAGGAGAGGTAGGGAAAAATGCTGCAACTTGGGTGGTCTCCGCTTGACTTGTTCTCCGCTCTTGGGTCGCCAGTCCTGGGTTTCTGCTTTTGATCTCTTCCTTCTATGTTAGTTTAGCATTGATCGGATAGTGTACATGGGCAGAGGTTTCTGAAGCTGTTCTGGGCGCTGTGGTCTAGAAACTTGATCTTGAACGGATACTGACTATCCCTTCCAGATTTATGTTCCACCGTGTCTCTTGATTTTTATCTTCTCTAACCATTTGTTGATAAATGAGATACGTGTGCTGTTTAGATTTTAGATGTTAGATAGCTTGCTAGAGCTGTGTAATTAAAAAAGAACGCTGGTGTTTTGTCTATATGAATTGAGTTAATGACTTTTCTGGATTCCCCATTGACCACGCATAATATATAAAATTAAACCTTAAGTCAAAGTTTTGAATTCTTCAGCTAAAATCAATATGTAACTTCTACAGTCCACTGATAGTTTGCAGAGAGTTGAGTTGTTTGAACAAAGATTTATTGTTTTATGAATTTGGCACGTAAACTGTCGGGAGACATGTAATCACCTCTGCACGTGGATTGTGCTAGCTTTCACAGAAAAATTCCACACCTAAGTACATAACCATGCATGACTATGCATAAATCTTTGAAGTCGATTCTGCTGGTTCGGGTGCCGGAGGGGGTGACACAGAGAGAGAGGGATCAGAGAGAGAGAGGGTGCCAGGTGGAACCTTTAATGTTGTAGTCGGCGAGGGTGCGGCCGTCCTCCAGATGCTTCCCGGCGAAGATGAGATGCTGCTGGTTCGGGGAAATGCCCTCCTTGCCCTGGATCTTAGCCTTCACGTTGTCGATCGTGTCCGAGGAGTCGACCTCCAAGGTGAACTGTGCTTTGACCGCAGGGGGAGGGGGGGCTCCGGCGGAGGGGGGCTCGGGCGGGAGGCCGCAGGGGGAGGGGGGCTCGGGCGGAGGTTGGCTCGGGCGGGAGGCCGCAGGGGGAGGGGGGGCTCCGGCGGAGGGGGGCTCGGGCGGGAGGCCGCAGGGGGAGGGGGGCTCGGGCGGGAGGCCGCAGGGGGAGGGGGGGCTCCGGCGGAGGGGGGCGGAGGCCGCAGGGGGAGGGGGGCTCGGGCGGGAGGCCGCAGGGGGAGGGGGGCTCCGGCGGAGGGGGGCGGAGGCCGCAGGGGGAGGGGGGGCTCCGGCGGAAGGGGGCTCGGGCGGGAGGCCGCAGGGGGAGGGGGGCTCTGGCGGGAGGCCGCAGGGGGAGGGGGGGCTCCGGCGGAGGGGGGCTCGGGCGGGAGGGGCGTGGGGGGGCTAGGGCGGAGAGGGGGCCGCAGGGGGAGGGGGCTCGGGCGGGGGCTCGGGCGGGAGGGCTCGGGCGGGAGGGGGGGCTCGGGCGGAGAGGGGCTCGGGCGGGCGGGGGCCGCAGTGGGGAGTATAACGGGATCAGCGACTGATTGGAGACCGAAGTAAATTCGGTCGCAAGAACAGCGACCGATTGGAGACCGAACTAAATTCGGTCGCCAAAACGGTCTCACATATGCGACCGATTATTTCGGTCGCCGAATTGGTCTCTATTTGGGACCGACTAGCGACCGATTTAATCGGTCTCTAAGTCGGTCGCTATAGCCACTTTTTCTTGTAGTGCGCACCCCTTCAAAACCATTCCTGATAGGTTTTTACGAGATTTGGCTGGAAGATGTCATGCTCTATTAAAGTGCCCGGAATTTGTAGAGACAGCGATTGTCTTGGAAGATGATGAAGGAACTGAAGAGGTGAGGGGCAAGGATGGATTAGGGGTATATGAAATTGTGAATGAGAAAGACCCAGCTGATGATGAGGGAGATGAAGTGGACAACACTGCCGACCTCTATGCCCAAGGACTGAAGAAGTTCGACGAACCCTCCGTGGCAGTAGATGAATCCACTAAGGAGATTAACCTTGGAACGATAGAGGACCCCAGGCCCATACTTATTTCCGCCAATCTCCCTCCTCAAGTCGAGAAGGAACTGGTTGAAGTCTTGAGGGAGTACAGCGATTCTTTTGCCTGGTCCTACGAGGACATGCCAGGCCTTGACCCCGCCTTGGTGGAACATAGGCTGATTCTCAAACCAGGGGCGACGCCCGTGAAACAGAAGGCAAGGAGATTCCACCCGCAAATGGCCTTAAGGATTAAGGAGGAAATTGACAAATTGCACAAGGCCCGGTTCGTTAGAGTGGTGTTGTATCCCCAATGGGTAGCAAACATAGTCCCTGTAATGAAAAAGGATGGTAAAATTCGAATATGTATTGACTTCAGGGACTTAAACAAGGCATGTCCGAAAGATGATTTTCCACTTCCTCACATTGATGTCTTGGTCGATAATACAGCTGGGTACGAAGCCCTCTCCTTCATGGACGGCTACTCGGGGTATAACCAAATCCTTTTGGCTCCGGAAGATCAAGAAAAGACCTCATTCACAACGCCATGGGGCACATACTGCTACGTCGTCATGCCATTTGGGTTGAAAAATGCAGGTGCCACCTACCAAAGGGCGATGATGGCTATCTTCCACGATATGATGCACGTTTATTTAGAAGCCTATGTGGATGATATCTTAGTCAAATCGAGGTCACAGGAAGAGCACCCCGCTATTCTAGCCAAGGTACTGCAAAGGGCTAGGGAATACAAGTTAAAGATGAATCCAAAGAAATGTGTGTTCGGAGTTGCATCAGGGAAATTACTTGGGTTTATAGTTAGTAAACGAGGGATTCAGATCGATCCAAACAAGGCAAAGGCCGTCATGGAAATGCCACCGCCGAAAAACATCACTGAACTTCGAGGTTTGATCGGGCGTTTGCAATTTATCAGGAGATTTATATCTCAGCATTCGCAAAGATGCCGCCCGTTTTATGACCTGTTAAAAGCCGGCGCGAAATTCGAATGGAATGAACAATGTCAAAAGGCCTATGAGGAACTCAAAGTGTACCTCTCTAATCCTCCGATTCTGCAACCCCCCGTCCCAGGGAAACCCCTGATCCTGTACATTTCTGTAATTGAGGACGCCCTAGGAGCGGTTCTGGCGCAGGTAGATGATGAAGGAAGAGAAAGAGCGGCGTACTATCTCTCAAGGTTACTTAATCCTGCTGAATCCAAGTACACTGCTATGGAGAAAACCTGCGCAGCGCTAGTGTGGGTAGCACAGAAGCTTAAACACTACTTTCTCGCCCACGAGGTTAGGCTCATTTCCAGAATGGACCCCATTCGTTACCTGTTGGAAAAGCCGGTCCTTTCTAATCGGCTAGCTCGCTGGCAAAGTTTTCTCTCCCAGTTCGACATCACCTTCATCGTGCAGAAAGCAATCAAAGGATATGCTATTGCCGAACACCTAGCTCACTCTCCTATCCCTCGCACTGATTTCATTCAGGATGAATTCCCCGATGAACACCTGGCGGTGATCACTCATCTTCCTTTTTGGTCTCTCCACTTCGATGGTGCCCTTAATTCCCAGGGCAGCGGAATCGGCGCCGTCCTTCTTACTCCAGAAGGGGTAACCATCCCCGTGGCATATCAACTTTCGTTTCCTGCCACCAACAATATAGCCGAGTATGAGGCGCTCCTTGCCGGTCTGAAGCACGCCTACATCTTGGGTGCGCGATACCTGAACATTATAGGAGACTCCCAGCTGGTGCTGCGTCAGGTTTTGTCAACCTACCGCACCCGCGATCCTAAGCTCAAGCCCTACCAAGATCTTGTCACCCTCTTGGCCCGGCAATTTAGGAAGCTCGTCTATATTCATACTCCCCGCTCTCAGAATATCTTGGCCGACGCCCTTGCGTCTCTCGCCTCTTCTTTATCACTCCCCCTAAGTCGCGCCACTGAGACCATTGTGGTCCAAAGGCTAGACGCTCCTTCCCTGCAGGATCCCTGGTTCAACAACCTTAGGATGTCCGTAGAAAAGAGAGCAGAAAGGGAGGAGATAAAAGAGGTTTCGTTAACTGAGCTCGAGGAGATCATTGAAGAGGAAGAATTGCCGTGGTTCTATGAGATCGAACAATACTGCAAGGATGGTACATTCCCGGAAGCGGCCAACGCTGAGCAACGAAAAGCCATTAGAAGAGTCGCCGCCAGGTACACGATCATCGCCGGTGAATTGTATAGGCGGGCCCTGAATGGAATTCTCATGAGGTGTCTAGATGATGAAGAAGCCTGGAAGGTTGTGGAAGCAGCCCACTCTAGCGAATGTGGAGGGCATGTAAACGGACAGGCCCTGGCAAAGAAGATTCTTAGGCAGGGCTATTACTGGCCAACCCTAGAAGAAGATTGCTCCACCTATGTCCGTAGGTGCCTTCAATGTCAAATCCATGCCGACAAAATCCACGCTCCGGCTTCTTCTCTTCATCCCATTACGGCCCCCTGGCCATTTTCCATGTGGGCCTTTGACATCATCGGGCCCCTCGGTGATCCGAATTCTGCGGTTAAACAGAAATCCTTCATCCTGACGGCTACAGAATACTTCACCAAGTGGGCCGAAGCTGAAGCTTACGCAGAAATCAAAGCCACCACGGTATGCCGCTTCATCATGAAGAACATTGTCTCGCGATTTGGAGTGCCGAGCAGCATCGTCACCGACAACGGGCCGCAATTCATCTCACAAGAACTCCAGGACCTCTGTAAGAAATTCAATATAGCTTTGCATCATTCATCACCGTACTACCCCCAAGGTAATGGCCAGGCTGAGGCCACGAATAAGACCCTTCTCAAAATTATCAAGAAAACATGCGAATCGTATAAATTTGCTGATTGGGTCGACAAATTGACAGAGGCTCTATGGGCCTACCGCACCTCCGTCCGCACCCCCACAGGGCAGACCCCCTTTGCCCTCACTTATGGAATGGAAGCGGTGCTCCCGTATGAAATTCTGATCCCTTCCCTAAGGGTGCAGTTGGACAAAGAACTTAATCTTGACGACCGTCGAGAGGCGTTGTTAGTCCAACTGGAACTTTTAGACGAGAAGAGGTTAAATGCGGCCAATCATGTTTCAGTATATCAAAAGCGGGTCTCGCGATATTTTCAAAAGAAGGTCATCGAAAGAAAATTTCAAGTGGGGAATATGGTTTTAAAACGTAAATTCATCAGGTCTGCAGGTCCCAGGTCTAAGTTGCAACCCAACTGGGAAGGGCCCTTTGTAATTAAAGAAGCTTATCCTGGCAACGCGTATCGTCTAATTAGCTCAGAGGGGGAGGAATTGCCAAACCCGTGGAATGGGCTGTATTTAAAGCGTTTTTATCCATAAAAGTAAAACCAGTGAACGGCTCGATGGCAGGGCATACCCCACCCGATTGCAAAAGGAGGACTCAGGTTCAGCATTCCACACACTACACGACCCCGTGGTGCGGTACTCTCTCATGCTACCCGATACCGTCTCTCCTTTGGCCATACTCGGGGATGGGTGGAAATCCTTGCATTTCCTCTCTCTCGGTCGAAGATAAGGCGCAAGTGGTGAATAAGGGGGCGAGAACCAACCTAGGTTCCCCGTCAAAAGGAAAAGCTCTCAAATAGGGGCAATCCGGTAAGACCTCACTCCGCAAAAAAAACAAAAAAGAAAAGAAGAAAGAAAGAGAAAGAAAAGGAAAGCAAACAAAAAAACCAAAAAGAAGCAAGGAAAGGAAAGAACAGGGGCAAAAGTCAAAAGCATAGAGCTCGAAGCTCCCTAAAATGCGGCTAGGCATGGCAAGAGTGGCAGTACAGTTTCCCCGCGGGACGTTATGAGCCCGGTCGCATGCGTGCCTAGAGCGGGTGAAGGTTCGATGGCGGATACAAAGCCCCGACGCAACAGACCAGATTCCTTGGGAAAAGGGGGACCCGGGAAAGTACTCAAGCCCTAAAAGCCCCTACACCTATCGTTGACTTCCCTGCTCGATCTTTTTTTACTTTCCCAAGGAATGAATCCCACCCTGGATATGGCCTCAGCAGAAGTACCGTCGAGCAAAGTAGACGCCGATCACGGGCAGTCCCTTTCCCCGCACGCACTGAACCTTGGAATTCCGTAGCAAGACGAGAAGGTCCCTGCTGTTGAGACCCGAGCAGGTTTCAAAACCCAAAAAGAAAAATCAAATATTTCAAAACCCCAAAAAAAAAAAAAAAAAAAATCAAAAATCAAATATTTCAAAACCCGAAAAAAGAATCTAATATTTCAAAACCCGAAAAAAAAAAAATCAAATATTTCAAAACCCGAAAAAAATCAGATATTTCAAGACCCAAACAAAATCGAATATTTCAAAATCCAACAAAAAAAAAAAAAAAAAAATTTACGTTTACTTGTTTCCTTCTTGCATTCATCTGCATTTTCTAGCACTTTGATATTTGCCTATTTAATAAGGCTCACCCCCCTTGACCAAAAGACAAGAAAGGGTCGCCTCCTAACTTGCTGTAGGCAAGGGGGTGAGCCTAAAAATAGATTTAATCTGTTTCATATTCGCATGTGTGCAGGGGCAGGTCGGAAGGACAGGTGGCTCAGAACTGCAAATATTCAATCCTCGCATTAACCTATGCAGTCACATCCCATCATAATCATATTGCAAAGCTCAAACTCAATCTCATCAAGTCTTATTCATGTCATACATCAAGCTGTCTGAATGTGAGATTCTATCCATAGCATCATAAGTAAAAACAAAAGAAAATCATTCCGTCCACCGCTGGGCATCCCCGCGAGGACGTATCTCCCTCAACTCCCTGAGATAAGCCTGTCTGGTCTCTGGGGCCTCCTCAACCTCTGCTGGTAGGGTACGCACCCTGCTCACCTCCCACATGATCAACGCGCTCCTGACCGCCTGCTCATCCTCCTCTGTCCCGATCCTCCGCGTCTGTAGCATAGGAAGGTGGGGTAGCGTGGGTAGCAGCGTCCGGGGAAGTCCGATCTGCAGGTAGCATCTGTGTGGGCTGTACATCGCCAAGGTGGTGTCGCTCACGAGCCTCAAGTCCAAACCCGCTCTCCTCGGTAGCCTGATGATGGTATCATGGAGGAAGTCCGGGCGCATCACGAACCTGTCCAGGGGCAGCCTGTTGATGTACGGGCGCCACTCGTCCCTGGTCTTCAACTCAGCCGTCCTGCACTCAACCTGTGGAGAAAACCTGAAGGCGCCCCCTATGAAGTAAAGTGGGTGGCTCCCGAAGATCCTGCTAGCTGAAGTAATATCGTCCCTCACTCTGAACTTCATCCTAACTCCCATCCAGCACTCCAACAGGATCATCGAACCAAAGGGAGGACCTCCTAAGGCTGCTGAAGAAAGGCCCTCATACAAATAAGCTAGGACAGCCTGAGAGATGGAACACCCCTGCCAAAGGCCGCTGATGGTGCTAAGTAAAGGAATCTCTAGGACATGGTCGGCTGAAGGGAAAAGGATAGCCCCGCATAAACAGATGGAAGCAGCTTTGGCTATGGCCTCAGCCCACCCGCACTTGTTCCTGCAATGTTCTACCACCCACTGGCTCAGAGGAAGGAGGTGAATGTGGCGAGGGCCTACAAAGGTGCGAACATCTCCGCTATTGGGTATGAACCCTCCTAGAATGAGTTTTGGATCTATAGGGGCAACAGTATGGCATATCAGGTCTTCCTCCCCCACCTTGGACCTAGGGAGCCCAAAGTATGTCTCTACCTCCTCTAGCAAGACAGTGGCCTCAAAAGATGGGAAGAAGAAGGTATGGGTCTGAGGATGCCAGATCTCCACCAAAGCGGAGATACCATGCCAGTCTAAGGAAAGTTTGGGGTAGTTCTGACCTAAGACCAGGAGAGAGTGTAGATGCCAGGATTTGAGAAGATGAGTCACCCCGAGAGGCAATGCACGGACCATGGGAGCCACCCACTTTAAATTAGAGAAACGCCTCGGACCGGGAAGAAGCTGAGAAGAAAGAGAACAAGGGGCAGAAGAAAGATATGAGAGGAAATTGGAAGATAGACCTTAAACATACTCCAATCAATCTTACTTCTCTCATAGGGGCGGCGCTGAGATGTCGAGGAATCAAGCATAGTCGTTGGATCGCTTCCCGCTCCTTTCTAGCCGGCCGCGGTCCATCAAACGGCACGCCCTCCGCAGAGTCCTAATTAAAACGGTGCATACCCAACCGTTCCTCACTGGCAACCGGCCCTTAAAGAATTGTTTGAATGTCAGACGCGTACGGTTATCATAGAGCCGTTCGTAAGGTAGAACGGTTCTCATATAGCCGTATATCATGTTGATGTGTTTAAAATCATGATCATTGAATATTTTCTTTGGAAATGCATCTCTTAACCACTTTTGCAGCACCATTTCAGCTTGACGCGCCGTTTCGCCTGCACAGGTAAGTCAGGTATGGCCTTCTCTCCCTAAAACCCTTATTGCATTACTATATGATATTATATATGCTATTTCGAGAGCCGGCAGGTTTCTTACGTGTTCCAGGATCTGATGTTCCCCTTTAACAAAAACAATGATGATCCAGGATTCATGTACCTAACCTTCGGATAAGCCGTTAAGTTGAGATGTCACGAGGAGGACGGTTCTATCTGCGCACTGTGGTCGTGGACGGTATCTTGACTCTGATAGTCCCAGCTTAACAATATTACTCTCGAATATTTTATATTTTAATCTTTCTTCGCATTTTGTTTTAACGATTTCTTTTACTTTCAGCCCAGCATGCATCATGCGCATCCTTTTGAACATTCATGCCCCTATTGTCTGTTTAAGAAATGTCCCGACAAGATAATGGTTAGCTGTGTGTCCCAATGCTCGAGTAAGATAAACTAATTCCATTTTGAATTCGGAGGTTTTCTTTGGACGGTTCGTTGGAGACGATTGACTGAGAGATCCCCGTCTGGAGCTTTAGCATCTTTTTCTTTTGTGGCCCCCTCATTGGACCGCGGGATTGTGTCCCCCATGAGGTTGGTTTTGTCGGTTGATTTTCTTTAGTTTAGTTCCTCCAGATTGGTGTCGCCTTTTGGTCAGTTATCCCTGACGCTCGGTTCGAGGTTTTCCGAAAGATTCTCATCGCTTATTGGTAAGAACGGGTGTCGTTTGCCTTAACGCCCGCTTTTCCGGTCCACTCCGCTACATTTTCGCTTCGTCTCCGTGTTCCGTGTCACCGCCGCTTCACCTCCGCCCGTTCCCCTGCAAAGAGGACGTTAAGGAGGGGCATCTGTTGACACCCGTTTTTCTACCGATAGGTTGGGCCGTTTCTCTTACTACCATTAATTGATGCCCTGAATAGTCCATTATCTGTCGGGCCGTTTTTGTGACATGACTCGGGTTCATTTTATGGGTTGTCTCCCTCCTTGGTGCAATTCGCGGTGATTCAGGGCTTAACGGGCCCTCGGCTGTGATAACCAGATACCTAAGGTCATGAACGGCATAACATCAACCGTTCAACCGTTGGGCGGTTACATGTAGACCGTTCATATATTTTGGCTAATTTCTGAACATTTTTTGAATATTCACCGACAGGCTTTTGTGCGGTGTTATTAAAACCGCTCAATTAAGTGAACGGCCCTAATACAACCGCCTATATCTCAGAGTCCTACGCGCGCCCGTCTTCTCGGATAATTATCCGGATATTCGAATTATCACCGACGGGTAAAAACGGTCGTCATTGAGCCGCCCTACATAAAAACGGTATATATTCAACCGTTCATATGTTCAGGGTCCCACGGCGGACGCTTCGGCCAGTTTGAGAGATAATGGGGTATTTTCTGATTATTTGGAATTTCCACCGACTGGTACGGACGGTTAATTAATGACCGCCCAACTAGTTGAGCGGTCTATCGTCAGACCGTTCATCTTGTCGGTTGCTGAATTATAAAAGATTTTAACCCTTTTCTCCATGGTTTTGTCCTCAACTTATTTTGATGATTTCTCCGCGGATAACCAATCATTTTCGATGCCGTTTCGACTGGATGAAAGATAATTTTATTATCTACAATTTATCTTCTAAGATTTCTTCACGAAAATGGCTCTAAACCCTAGTTTCGGGGCTGGCTTCATAGGCTCTATAAATAGACCCTATTGACCAGGCATCGAAAGGGGGGGAAGATTTTTGATCGACGGCGAAGCCCTGCCGCACTTTTGAGCGACCCAGCATCAAGGGGGGAGGCTCTCTACGTCCATATGAGCCTCCGGTCCAGGGAGTAGTTCATATTTCGAGTCGTTTGCGTTCCCTTATAGTTTTTTCGTCGTGTCCCTTGCATGCATTACCTTCTCCCACTTCCCCTCTTTGTTCGCATTATCATGCACACCTCCACCCACGTTTTTGTCACCCTAGGGGTTTAAAACCCCCCAGGTATTCCCCTTTTCATTTGCCATGTTTAATTCTTATCATTTGAACATATACTACATCATTGGAGTCTAATTTGGGTGTTTCTTTTTGTGTCTCTACATTATTTTGCAGGTCAGCATCTAGCCAGCACGAGGCCCATCCCCTCTGGCCGGCCAGGGAGGGTGGAGGTCGGACCCTTCAAAACTTGCTGCGTGAAGATATTGAGCGGTCATAATTCAGCCGTTCAATATTTAGAGCGGTGCATCAACGGCCGTCCTTCACAGTCGTGCGGTCCAGTAAGAGCCGTCCATATCATTGCAGCAGTTGCTCCCGTGTTCCTCGCAGCGCCCTAGGGCGGTCTATCGTGAGACCGTTCATCGTGGAGCGGATCTAATCGAGCCGTTCATCCCAACGCTGCACTTAGGCGAGTGTCTTCCCCATCTTCCAAGGTACGGCGTGTCCGTCGCGTACGGCATCTTGGTGGCGATCACGGTATTTTGTTCATTTCCTTTCCTCTCTTCTTTCTCTCATTTGTTCCACTGTTTTGATCATGCTTTGGGTCCCCCCTTAGTGGAACGTAAGAGAGAGAAAGGGTGGAAACTAATATCTACACTTAGTTGGCCAAAACCTGATCCCTAAGAGTCCCTGGTAACTTTACACATCCTTCTAATTAGGTCTCTTGCAGATAGGATCACAAAGATCCAATCTTTTTGCTCGATCTCTTATTCACGGAACTGACAGGGTGTAACGCATCAGGACTAGTGTGTTTCATACTGTAGCGGTCTCCCGATAGACCGTTACATCAAACGTGTATAGAGTTTCAATTTATTAAAACTCTTTTATTCATTTTATCTATATACTTATCTATAAAAATAATATTTATCCTTAAAATACGTGAATAGACTCAATAACCTTCTAGAATATGGGCCAAACTTAATGGGCTTGGTCCTTAACCCTTTTGGATCATATTTAGATAGGCTAGGATAATTATTTTAACACAATTGGGCCTTATAATGACTTATTAATCCAATAACCCATTTATTAATTTATTTAAGCCTTTATAAATTCCAGAAAACTATTAAACAAATACAGAAATTATTATATAAATTTTGGGGCACTACAGGAAAGCCCTATGTCTAGGGAAACAGACATTCGAAACATGTTGGTCACTTGGGAGACCATTTAATATTCGGATGAGTGTCCGGCTTGAGGATGTCATAATCGTCACGTGAAAACCGGAGCATACGTATGACGGGATACGGTAAATTTATTGTTCAGAGGAATGGGAAACATTCGGTTAAATCCCGGTTAGAGGGGTCGGAAGTCGGTGAGTTTATTGGCCCGACGCAAGATCGAGCTGCGACCATACTGGGGGAGGTTCCCGCGGTCGAAGCCAGGCTTGCATGGGCATCGTTAATGTATGTCTAGTGCCAAAGGGGCAGCGAGAGAATGTGCCGGGATTGGATCCCAAAACAAGGGGCATATTCAAAGATAGCGGGCTATAGGCCTATGATGTGAGTCAAGTAATGACCGTGATTGGGACGAACCCGAGGTCCAAGCATGACCCACGAAGGTCTTATTGATATTCCCATGCAGAGGGTCCGGGGATGACGAGAGCCGTCCCGTTCTATTCAATATTAATATTATTATTTATTATCATTATTGTTTATTTATTTATTCATTTTATGTTCATTGACTAGGCTTTTATTACCTGCGCGTTATATCCCCATTTTTATTTATTATTATTATTATTATTCTTTTCATTTTTTATGGTTGTTAATTATTCTTATATTCTTTTGCTATACTATTGCATTTCGGGTGTACCTGGCAAGGGAGGCTAAGGCGTCGGGTGGTGAAGTGGTCGGGCGTGCTGGACTAGGTAAGTTGGAGTGTGCCGGCAGGGACAAGCAGAAGGGTGTGTCGGGCAAGAGAGAGGGAGTGTGCCGGCATGGGCAAGGCGTGGGCATGCCGGGCCACGCATATTGGAGTGTGACGGGTAGGGGTAGAGTGTGTGTCGGCAGAGGCAAGGCGTGGGCGTGACGAGCGGAGAAGCCTGGAGGGTGTGCCGGTAGGGAAGCCTGGAGGGCGTGGGCATGCCGGACAAGGTACATAGAAAGTGCACCGGGCTTGGATAGGCCACGGGCGTGTCGGGCAGAGAAGCCTGGAGGGTGTGCCGGCAGGGAAGCCTGGAGGGCGTGCCGGCAGGGGCAGAGAAAGTGCACCGGGCTTGGATAGGCCACGGGCGTGCTGGTGGAGGGGAAGTGCAGGTGCACCGGGTACCTGGATGAGGGGCTGACCTGGGTGTACTGGACGAGGATGGCGCTACTACAGAAATCGTTGGATGGAGGCCAGCCGCATGCCATCACGTCAGATACACTACCCATTGGATTGGATAGACGCTACGACGTTTTGGAGAACGGGCAACCCAAAAAAAAAGCAAGAAAACCAGAAGGAAGCATAAGACAAGCCCTTATACACACCGTGGGGTGAAAGATGGACATGATGAAATAAGAGGGGTGTTTTCATTCATAGGGAACAGGATGGCGTGCTCGTTTAACGAGCTTTCTACTTCTATTCTCACAAGAGGAGTGCCCCAAGGGAGCTAATACATCATAACAAAAAAGGGAACGGAGGAAAAGAATGAAATAACACAATACAGTGGGGAGGGGAACGGAGCAAGGGCTCCTCCCCTCCCAAACCTCACTCCCTCTCTTCACTCACTCTTTTCCTTCTCTTCTTCTCTTCTCTCTCTTCTCTTTGCGCGGACGACGGTGGGCGGAGCGGTAGGCCCCTCCTTCTCTCTTCCTCTCTTCTAATCTTCTTCTTCTTCTTTTTTCTTTTTGAAGTTCAGCCTATGTGGAGAGCCAGCCAGCCAGAAAGAGCTTCCTTCCTTCCTCTTCTTTTTTTTTCATCACCGTGAGAGGTTTTTATACCTCTGCTGGCGTTGACGTCGCTGACGATGCCGGCCAATCCGAGGGTGACCACTACAAGAAAAAGTGGCAATAGCGACCGAATTAGAGACCGAATAAATCGGTCGCTAGTCGGTCCCAAATAGCGACCATATAGCGACCGATATAATCGATCGCACGTCTGAGACCCATTTTGCGACCGAATTTATTTCGGTCTCTAATCGGTCGCTGATCTTGCGACCGAATTTATTTAGGTCGCGAAGCGGTCGCGGATCACTCATCTCCCCCCCCCCTCCCGCCCGAGCCCCCCCTCCCCCCTGCGGCCCCCTCCCGCCCGAGCCCCCCTCCGCCCGAGCCCCCCCTCCCCCTGCGGCCCCCTCCCGCCCGAGCCCCTCTCCGCCCTAGCCCCCCCTCCCCCTGCTGCCCCCTCCCGCCCGAGCCCCTCTCTGCCCGAGCCCCCCCTCCCCCTGCGGCCCCCTCCCGCCGGAGCCCCCCTCCGCCGGAGCCCCCCCTCCCCTTGCGGCCCCTCTCCCGCCCGAGCCCCTCTCCGCCCGAGCCCCCCCTCCCCCTGCGGCGCCCTCCCGTCCGAGCCCCTCTCCGCCCTAGCCCCCCCTCCCCCTGCTGCCCCCTCCCACCCGAGCCCCTCTCCGCCCGAGCCCCCCCTCCCTCTGCGGCCCCCCCATCTCCCCCCCGCGACCAGCTCCCATCGGCGATGGACGGACGACTGCGAGCGGCGTGGCGAGCGGCGGTGGACGGACGACCGGCGTGGCGAGCGGCGGTGGACGGACGACTGCGAGCGGCGGCGGGGACCGGCCATCGGAGGTAAGTGAGGCGGACCCCCGCCGGAGCCCCCCTCCGCCCGAGCCCCCCCTCCCCCTGCGGCCCCCTCCCGCCCGAGCCCCTCTCCGCCCGAGCCCCTCTCCGCCCGAGCCCCCCCTCCCCCTGTGGCCCCCTCCCGCCGGAGCCCCCCTCCGCCCGAGCCCCCCCTCCCCTTGCGGCCCCTCTCCCGCCCGAGCCCCTCTCCGCCCGAGCCCCCCCTCCCCCTGCGGCCCCCTCCCGCCCGAGCCCCCCCTCCCCCTCCGGCGCTGCTCTCCCCTCCCCATCTGGTTTCCCCCTCCGGCGCGGCTCTCCCCTCCCCATCCGGTCCCCCCTCCGGCTCCGGTCCCCCCTCCGCAGGGCCCCCCCTCCGGCTCCGCCCCCCCCTCCACAGGGCCACCCCTCCGGCTCCGGTTCCCCCTCCGCAGGGCCCCCCCTCCGGCTCCGGGCCCCCCTCCGGCTCCGGTCCCCCCTCCACAGGGCCCCCCTCCGGCTCCGGTCCCCCCTCCGGCTCCGGTCCCCCCACCGGCTCCGGTTCCCCCTCCGCAGGGCCCCCCCTCCGGCTCCGGTCCCCCCCTCCGGCTCCGGTATTAAATTTTAATATCCTGCTATATTTGATTTCTGCTCTTATGAATGTGTTGGATGTTAAAATAAAATTCATGCTTGGAGTGGTCTCTGATCTCAAACTAGCCCACCCACCTCCTGTTGCTACAGTACCATTAGGAACTGGGAACAATCTTCCTTTTGCATTTGGCTGGGTAGGTTACATTTCCACATGTATAATGTACATGTACAATTTGACTTGTTCATGCATGTGCATGTGGTTTGGGGCTCAGGGGATGCTGATCATGTACTTGCTTTCACAATTAGACAAGCTAGTCACATTGGGGTTCCTTAATTTCTATTTGTGTACATGCTCCCAATTTTAACCATTTTTGAGCCTTCTTCTGAGCCTTAATTGGCTACATTATGTTGATACTTAACAGTGGTGAGCAATGCATTATGCATTCTGAGGACCCCGAGTGGGTCGATAGAACAAGTTACTTCCTTTTCCTTGCTTTTCAGATGATGTATTCAATTTTAGAATTCATCACGTTATCCAACAAATGGATGCACATGAGATTAGATGCCTTTATTTTTCTTTTCCAAGTCCTAAGGTGAAAGCAACTACTGTTGTAGGGAAAGAAGAATCCTGGTAATGGATGTATATGTATTTGGAGCTGATAATCAGTGGTGTACCCAAAATAAATAAACTAATATAATAGGTATTAATATGATGTTTAAATTTTATTTTATGTATACTTGATCTTTAGATTAAATTAATGGATGATATTAAAGGATAAAATAGTAATTTAAGTATTATTCAATTATCTGATATTTATATGATACCTATAATACTATAGCTTTTCGATAGAACTATAGGGTCTTATAAGACAATTTAAGATGGTAGTTTCCTTGTTGACTTGGATTTGGATGCACCCGCACCCCATATCTGCACCAAAATCAGACCTGTTCATCCTTAGCCTGGATCTAAAGATTCAATTATGTTCAAAAGCATCTGGCAGCATGATTTCTTCATGTGTTTGTGGGAGTGGATCATAGATTCGTATGCATGCACTCAGTCAGAATCTTTTTTCCTTTTTCCCTTGTCCGTAGTCCAAATGGAATGATATGCAAGATATATATCTGACTATCACAACCTTATGATGTAGAGAGTTTGCTGCTGATTTTATTTTTTCTTTATGAAATGTAATTCAGTTGGCATATAATCATGAGGATGAGAATTCCTAAAGAAGGCTCTTGTGATCCTGTGGCGCTTCTAATCAGATTTCTAAAACAGAATGATGCACCTAACCTTATTTAGATGCTGGGCGATGATGTAGAGTTGCCTGCTTCTAGTGATGAATCTGTGGAGGCACTGTCTTTATCTAAAGAGAATGAAGTGGAAGAAGTCGATCCAGAACAACCTGAAATATAGTTGGGGGACTCCGAAGAGGAGGAATATATTAGTGATCAAAATGAATCTGATAATGAAGATGTGAATGTTGAATTTGATATATCTCCAACATCTGAAGATGAAATGGAGAATGTTTGATTAATGGTATACAATTTTACCTAAAATTTTAATACTCTGTAACTTTCTTTCTTTCACTATTTGATGAATATGCATGTATTTTATTACCAGTTGAAGATATGGTTCGAGGACGGCGTGGGACTTCTTCAGGTGGGAGGGGAGAGGGTAGCGGGAGGAGATTTACTTCCATTTCTACACCGGTAGTAGGTATGTATACTTTCATGTATAATGCATTGTAGTATTTGTTTAAAATAATTCTTTATGTTTTTGTGGTATCTTATTCTTATTTTCACAGGACCCACGACCTCTGCACCGTTACCACCGACCTCTGCACCGCTACCACCGGTAGTAGGTATGTATACTTTCATGTATAATGCATTGTAGTATTTGTTTAAAATAATTCTTTATGTTTTTGTGCTATCTGATTCTTATCCTTACAGGACCCACGACCTCTGCACCGTTACCACTGACAACAGGTAGATTGACGGCCTCTGCACCGCCATCACACATGGCGAGTGGATCTACACCTCCTCCAGCTGAGTCAGGTATGTTCATTTACATTTCTATATTTTTTTGATAGTTTGTTTTATTTATTTTTGTCCATTTTGTATAGTACGTGCTGATGACGAGACGAGTCATCACGAGGGGGAGGGCAGTTATAATGAGACGATGCGGGCAGTGTGGATAAATGAAGGGTATGTAATGCATTATTTTTATTATCTATTCATCATTGTGGTATTAATATTTTCAATTTCAGGAATAAAATAGAGCCAGCCCAAGCATCACAATTTATTACAAAGTCAATTGAAGCACATTTTCCAGGCCCCATCCGTCGCTTTTCTGATTTTCCGATGGATGTTCGGGATTTATTGTTCACTATGTTCTTGGTATTTATCTTATTTTATCATATTAAGTCATTTTCCTGCTATATTTTAACACACTTATTGTTATGTAACATATAATTTATTTTTTGTTAATATGTAGAGCACCTCCTGCACCTCGTGCACAGCAGCCTCCGGTAAGTATTTTATTTGATTGATTTTCTATTTGTTAACTCTAAATATCATCTTACAAAATATAAGAATTTAGATTGAGGAGGGGAAAATATCATTTTCTTAACTCTATGAACTTGGGTTTGAGGGTCCAAAATTGAAAAGAGAGGTCCAATCAATCCATCGATTGTTCCAACACGACATGGGGGGTGAAAGTAACCTGTAGAAACTGACGGAGTTCAAATTGGACTCCAAATTTGAGCTCGATGCTCAAATTTACATTTCCTAAATAGAACCAAGTTAATCGAGTGTAAGAGGGTCAAAAATAAAGAAATATATGTCCAATTAATTTGTCAATGACTCCAACACGACCGGGAAGGTGAGAGTGACTTGTAGAAACTGACGGAGTTCAAATTGGACTACCGATTTGAGCAAAACGTTTAAAATTGTCATTCGTCAATTTCACTTAAATGAAAAACATCTTGCTTTTAATTTTCAAGAAAAATTGATTTCTTTATTAAGGATTTGATTTTAATTTTTTTAAATGATATACAGGATCATCCGTCGCGAGATGTTGGACGAGACGACGACCAGGATGACACATATGCGGAGGATTTGTGATTTCATTTTAGTTATTTGCATGTTGTCATTTTATTATGGATGTATGATTAATTTGTGTGTTTGTATGTGATGAATTTGAAGTTCGTGGAGATTGTGATTTGTGTAGTTGATTTATATGTTTTTATGAAATTGTTATTTATCAGGTTATTTATTTTATTAAATTGTTATTTATCAGGTGATTTATAGTCGATTATATAAATTTATAAAAAAAAAATACTGCAAAATTAGCGACCGAATAGCGACTGTCTTTATTATTTATTCTATTAAAGTATTAAAATTAGCGACAGAATAGCGACCGAATAGCGACTGTCTCTATTATTTATTTTATTAAATTATTATTTATCAGGTGATTTATAGTCGTTTATATAAATTTATTTTAAAAAAATACTACAAAATTAGCGACCGAATAGCGACCACATAGCGACTGTATATATTAGCGACGGGTCATGCGACCGATTGATATCGGTCGCTATCCGCGACTGATATTGCAACCGATAATTATCGGTCACTATCCGCGACTGCTTCTGCGACCGATAATTATCGGTCGCTAACGGCGACCTATTCTGCGACCGATTTATATCGGTCGCCATTTAGCGACTATTATATAGCGACCGACATGTTCGGTCGCTAATAGGTGTCTGTTTGGTCGCAGTATCTCATTGCGACCGATCTGCGACCAAATAGCGACCGGGAGGTCGGTCGCTACTCGCGGTTTTTCTTGTAGTGGACCTTGGTCTTGTATCCGCCAGAGGGATGCCTACGTGCTCAAGCCAAAAGCTGACAGCTCGGCAAGGTCTTGCTGGCTTCGACGCGACCGTGCTACGCGCCGAGGGTCACACGTAGTGTCCGGCGTGTTTGCCGTCGCTGCGCCGGACAGGGCTGGTAGCGAGCGTGCCGGGTGGAACACCCTGAAGGTGTACCGGCCACGGGCCGCTTGAGGCGTGTCGGGTGAGGCCAGCAACAAGTGTGCCGGCTGAAGGGTGCTGAGCAGTGTGCCGTTGGAGTGCTTGGGGGGTGCGCCGCTGGGGCTGCCACTAGTGTGACGTTGGAGAGGCACCAAGGGTGTGCCGGTGGGGCACGGACTAGTGGGCATGTTGAGGGGGTTTCATTTTCTTCTTTTCATCTTCTCTTCTCATTTCTTCTCTTCTTTATATCTCTGCACGTAAACATGGGGTGAGAATTTTTCGGTGTACACAGGTACCTGGGAAGTGCAGCCAACGATCAGAAGAGCACGGGAACAAGAAGGCGAGGCTTCAACGGCGGTGATCGATCGGTTCCTATTTCTACCCTATCCCTGTTCTCATGGCCCCTGATGCTCTGTATCAGCAGCAGCGTTGACGTTGGCGGCGTTTGCGGAAGAAGCACGACGGTGTTTGCGGAAGAACAATAGCGATGTTTGGGGAAGAAGAAGCACAATGGCGTTTGCGGTGACATTGGCGGCGTTTACGGAAGAAGAACGGTGGCGTTTGCGGAAGAATTCAACAATGGCATTTGGGGAAGAAGAAGCGCAGCGGCATTTGCGGTAAAGTTGGTGGTGTTTGCTGAAGAAGCGCATCGGCGTTTGCGGAGGAACGATAGCGGCGTTTGGGGAAGAAGAAGCGCAGCGGCGTTTGGGAAAGAAGCGCAGTGGCGTTGGAGTTGGGCGGGATAGGGCCAAAATTTGGGGATCTTTTGGCGGGCGAGGTGGCTCTTGGGCTTCTCCGATGGTTCACTATCCAAAACCGTCGGCCGTTTATCTCTCATTGCCATTTTGTGTGATCGACGGTTACAACAGTCGGCCTTTCTTTGAAAGCGCCGACGGTTGCGATTTAACGGTCGGCGATATGCAGTTTTCTATTAGTGGTGGTGGAGCTTGACACTAGATGCGTCTTGTGAAGATGAGCCAAGAGGAGAATTTTTCGTGTAATGACTCATCTCCACAAACTCCCACCAAGAAAACCGCTTTGCATGCTGTTACGTGGAGGGCTGGAATGGGTCTCCAGTTCTCACCTGATAAGCGTTTAACTCCCGTGCAATAAATGCGGTAGCTACAAGAATGTTCTTCCTCCTATAAATTGAGAGCCTGTCCCCTCTGTTGTAGCTTCCCCCCGGTGGGAGAGAACCAAGAGAGTCTCTTAGAGAGAAATCAGGTATTGGGAGTGAGAGAGTTGAGAGAGTTATTGTAAAGGGGATTTTATTCCGGTTGGGGTCGGGGTGAGTTTCTAGTAATATTTTTCCACATCTAGTGAAGTTTCCATCGTCGCCATCGCCCATGGACGGGAAATCTCTGAACCACGTAAATCCTTGTGTTCTTGTGTTGTGTGATTTATCCTTCATTTCTTTCCACTCTTCTTGTTGTGTGGATCGAGATCCGGGGGTGTCGCTCTATCTATCTGTCAGAGTGGTCATGACATAGCAAGTGGGTTCCCTCGATCTCAATTAGATTCATATGTCTTTTGATTACAATTTAATTCTATGTTGCAAGTAATAATAAAAACAAGCAATCATACTCTCAGTTTATAATAATATAATTCCCACAAACACATAATCAATCATACTTCAACCTCCAATAATACAACACTCACAAAGCCCACACACAGAGATTATTGATCCACTACCATTATTCATATGACGAACACAACAACCACCCGACTTCTTGGACTGCTCAACATCCCTGGCTAGCATGTTGGATAGCCCTGAGAAGTCATACGATACAGACTCCTTTATTCGCATCCTCCACCCTAATCCAAGGATGTGTTTGTTTTGCTATATGCACATATAACAGAGGTATACATCCAAGCGTTGCTGAGGATGGGCAGGCCGCGAAAACGTGGGTGTTCTTAGTGGTGGCCTCCCCCAGAGCTGCAACACCGACTGCAGTATCCGTTGTGCCAGCTGCCACAGCATCCATACTGGCATCGTTTGTAGCCTCCACCGCCCTTGGGCTGGAAGCATCGGCTGCAGTACCCGTTGTGCCACCCGCCACAGCAACCGTACTGGCAGCGTCTGTGGCCGCCTCCACCGCGCTAATCCTGGACGGCGTCCTCTGCATATCGAAATGGCCCGCAGACCACGAATTAGATATATATATATATATATATATATATATATATATATATAGATGCTCATAAACCAAGTGCGCCTTCCATATATTAACGTTACTTCATGTTATACAAATTCAAAGAAGGCCCCGAGTAGTTTTAAAGGTCTAAGTCCATTGCCGTCCATCTGTGTTCTAGCAGCGTACTTAAAGAGCTTTATATGCTACATGCATGAACTGATGAACTACTTAGTTTTGCGCATGGCACATTGATTAATTACGTTCTGAATGTACACCCTTAAGCCCCCCATAATCTATGTAGCTTCACGCAGATAGAGTACAAGCAGCCTTTCACACATTCAATCTTGCAATATTGAAGAATATGAATCAGCTATAACAGCGAAATCTATTAACCCAACCTGCTTTCGTGTGAGTGTTAAGAGAAACAAGTAAAAGTAGGTACTCCAACGGCCGGGAAGGGGCAAAAGCCACTAAACAGTGTTAGGACGAAGTGACCGGCTTCGTCTGCTCTGTTTATATTGAACTGGGAAGGGCACCCCTTGCAGTTCCATCGGCCAGCCGGAGAATGAGTCTCCACTCCCACCGCCGATGCCACCCCCTGATTACTCCGCTACTCTCTCTCTCACCCATTTTCCTACCAATCCAGTTGCGTAGGTATAAAGGAAGGCTTTCCTCATTCTCGTCTAACAATTATGTAACCCTAATTCGTTACGCCAGCTGTGTCAATCGGCCTTGACGGCTTCTGATTTTAGGAATTTTACTGAGCAAACAGAGTGTCACGAATGCTAGCTCCATCCCCCAGATGCATATGGTATTCTAACTGCAGGAGACACACATATATATATATATATGTTGGGTGATGGGAACTGGGTGAAGATACGCTTTTGAATTTGGGGTGACACAATATTCACACATCAGTATAGGGCAAAGCTAGCCATGCATGCATCAAATAACAGAGAGCCCTTTCGGGCCCCTCTGATCAGTACTATATATTGAACAAATTAATTAACTTATCAAATATGAGCTGACTGCCCTTCGAGCCCGAAGCCATGAAGTACACGAACGTACGTGGGTCATAAACCGATCGAGTACACAAAGAAGAGCTAAAGAAATTATAAACGTCTAAACGCAGCGACGTCTGCGTTCTTACAGCAGTGAATTATTTGTCCGCACTGGCGCAAACCCGCATCTATATATAGCTAATCCGGCTTATTGAAAGAGCTGTGCTATATACGTCAATTGAATTACTAAACTATATATCTATGTGTAGCGCTGGTTTTACCTCTCATCTCTAGCACAACCAAAAGGGAGGCTAGCTATCTATAGACCCTTGCTTACTTTGTGATTCAAGGTGGTCAATGAGATGCAAAGGGAGCCCGCTGCATCAGAGAGTACAAGTAGGCTTTTCCTCAATATTTACTAGGAAACAAACAGGATATATAATCAAAGTCTAAGAACCCTAATATAGTTTGCAGTACTGTAAGCGTTGTAGAAACAGGCAAAGAGAACAAAACAGACCATAGTAGCAGGGAAAAGCCACCACAGAGAGTTAACTTGGCAGCGAAGGATTTGTTCCAAGGACTCACTTGTTTCCTCGGTCAGCTCCCGTGCAGTCACCTCGGAGGAGATGATCAGCAGGGCAACCATGAGGACACCCAGCACCAGCAAAGACCTAGGAGCCATCTGATCACCGCCTAAATAAAACACAAGCTAGCTAGAGACTGCTGAAGGAAGAAGAAAGAGATCGAAGTGGCTATTGGCTCCTCCTGGCCGGGTTGAGGAGGAAGTGACCCGCCTTAGCTCTATTTATAGCCAGCTGGGAAGGGGTCGGAGAATGAGCCTCCGCGGGCATTCCCCCACCGTGGACTCGGTCGATCGGCAACTCTCTCTCTCTAACCTAAAACTCTTTCACGCTTGCGAACGCCAAAATTTTCCCACTGATCCACACGCATAAATAAAGGAATTAATTACTCTTCCGATGAAAACTAAACCAAATCGATGAAAGTCTGCAGAATCCGTGAACAGTGCTTACGTACGGTGACGTACGGCTTAATTGGTAGGAAATTACTTCACCCGCGTCTTGTTGGACAATATTATATTGGCCGTTTAGATGATCTAACTCACTGTTGTAAGCTTTTGAACTTGGTCGATCGTGAACTATATATTACAGTTAGCGTAACTTTCTTTTATAAATCGTTGCACGCATAATTGTCTAACTTCAGAGTAGGGTTTGCAGGACCCGAGTCAGGGCAACCCGGCTCATCCTAGACGATTGATCTATGAGACGTAATCGGGACGTTTTATATATTATTTTAATTTTTTATAACAGATAAATTTTATAGATTGGTTGGTTGAGGACCTCACGTTTAAACATGAGAAAAATGCACTTTTGATACATTTTTCGTCTATTTTTTAGAAAGTTATTTAAAATATATATTTTAAACGATAGAGGAGGTGGGATTCAAACCAAAGACATCCGTCTAAAAGATCATGGATGTAACCAACTAAGATAGAAGTGTTTGTAAGTTATATTATTAAGTAATATATATATATATATAATATTTTTTATCTCAATACGCTACGGTATCATCCCGTACCGTACCGTCCCAGTGAAAGATCGGGACGGACGGTACGGGCGACTTGACAAACCCTGCTTCCGAGTGCTATTAATGTTATAAAGTACCTTGTTACCTCATAATATTTGCAAAAATACTCTTGCCATCACTTGTCGTTAATGTTTCATTAAAATCTCTCGTCGAACCCTAATTACTCTTTAACCAAATTTTAAACAAGACTAAAATATCTGTAATCTCTCCTAAAATCTTTTTCTCTCTTCAGGTATCTATCTCTTTATCTCTCCTCTCCCTTTGGCTTAATATGCGAGCCAAACAAAATAACAAGTTTTATAGTGACATTTTCATCTAAAATTTTAATTATATGGATCAAAAAAGAAGACGTAGACGGCAACTTCAATGGAAAATTTGTACTAATTTTCTTGCAAAATGACTTTTGGTAATAATAGCTTTCTGAAGATGAAAATCCCGTAATCAATGTTCATATAATAAAGTTATTATACAATTAACCGTATATATATACATATATAAAGGACCGCAATGTCAATTTGCTGCATGTTCCACGCCATATGGAATGATCTCATGCACCACATAATTTTTTTTAAATTTATAATAAAAAAGATAATTTCAGATATTACCACATTTTTTATTACGTTTTTTGTCACAGTTGTAGAGAGTTTATATATACTTGAAAAAAAATAATTGACCTACTCGCGACAGTAGGAAATTGGGAAATGGTAATTACTGAAAGAAGCATGTCGACCAAAAGCTCACTAGAATGATATGTTTTAATAACTATAAGTTTTATTTTTTACGATGCTATTGCAGTAGAGCCTAATCAGAGATACTAGAAATTGTCTACATGTAGAGTATCTATGGGGTCATGATGCATCGCCGGCCATTGACGAATTCCTAACCTGCAGGGTAGGTGAGATCATGTTTGCGTGGGTGTAGATTTGTTTCAAAATCATGAGCAGCATGCATTAATCCACCGTGCTACGTACCATCGGAGTGCTAGTGATTTCCTTTTTTCTGCGAATCCTCTCCCTCCCTTTCATCTTAATTATCTGCCCAGAATTTTAATTACCTTCCTATATATTCATCCCCATTTAACTCTTCTTAGAGATTTCCTTTGTAGCTCTCTTTTTTCATTCTAGGCAACTTCATGGAAAGAACGAAGCATGCATGCAAGACCTAATAGCAGAATACACCTCTCCTTTGGGATCAATCTCGATCGCTCCCTCGTTGCAGGATTTTGATTGGAGGTTAATTACCCAAGGTGATCATTTAGACTACACGTGATTAAGCTAACACATTACCATTTTTTTTAATCAAAAGCCCTACCTAGTGATTAGTTGGATAGTGCTCCCCAAGCAAGGATACACATCCCCACCTAACACCAAGGTGGTGTATTATTGATAATTGAAGAAGAAAATATTTACAATCATCAGATGCTAGACATACCTAACTTATCTAACCTACCAACACTCTTGACCGAATTGAGAAAAGGAGACCGTCGGCTACATCCTTACATTGTAGGACTCGAGATAATTAGGCCTACGTCGATTCTTTCTTTTGCTCCTGCGGGCGGGCTGGAAAGAAGTATCAAACTCCAGACCCTGCTCATCAAACGAACCATCAAACTCGTCGGGGGCAACATCATGAACCGGAGAGAGGAGATCATGTTGCAGTGGTAGTGCGGGGGGGCCCCGGGGAGCATCAAGCAAAGTAGTCGAGGGAGGCTGCTGGCTGGGTATGTCAATGACGGAACCATCGGTAGCCTGAACGGAGATAGCTGGTAGTGGAGGAACGTCATCGCGAGGCACGTCGTGAGGGGGCTGCAAGGCCGACGGAGGCGGCGCCAAGGGCGCAGCAGCACTGCAGGGCCGAGGAAGGCCAGAGGCCCCAGGCCGGGAAAAGGCTGGAAGAGCATTGATTTCATCCCTCATCGCGCGAAGAGCAACCGTACAGGTCAATCGGTCCGCTTCCTTAGGGAGGACGACAGCAGTTGGGCCCATCAGAGTAACCGGGAAGGCCGGAGAAACACTGTCAGGGGGGACTACTGGTTGGCCGGAGGCGCACTCTGCTCTCACCTTGTCACCACCTTCAGAGGAATCAGACACTACAGGGGATCTTAGGAAGCCCCGAGCATCCTGACGGGGAATAGCAGCAGGGGGGACCACAGGGGCAGGAGTGCCAGTCTCCTCAGTGGGGGAGGAAACCAGCAAGGGTGTAGCAGGAATAACACCAACACCAGCAGCAGAACCAGGGGGAGGCAAGGCCTCAGCATCCAGAGACATGGTAGCCGCAGGTAGAGCAACGGACCCTGCAACTAAGTCACAAGCAGGTGGCGGGGCAGAAGAGCCAGCGACGTCACAGTCCACAGCACCGCCTAGGGGAGGGGGTTGGGCAGGAGCCTTTAAAGGCAAATGGTCGAGCACATGCAGAACAGCAGTAGGAACATCAACAGCAGCACAGATGGGCCGCCAAGCCTGAGAGGGGGCAGGAGCAGGGGCAGTAGGGCCTGCAGGGCCATCTCCAAAACCATGCGCCCCACCAGCCAGCGGGGGCTTCTTCTTGCATTTAGATGTTAGATGACCGAGGTGCTTGCAAGCAGAACAAAACAAAGGCATAGCAGGCTATATGATAGGTTGCCAATGGCCACCGGACCCAACACCAACCCAAATACGAGAAGGGGGCTGCTTGGAAACATCCAACTGAACACAAACTCGGGTAGCATCAGTGCGAGTAAGACAAGAGGTGTTGCGATCCACTTGGAGAACAGGGCCAATGCTGCCAGCTATAGAATGAATCATGCCATCACAGTAGAAGTTGGCAGGGAGGCCTGGGAACTCCAGCCACACAGGGGCAATCGGAGAGTCCTCGTCCGGGGGGAAAGCCATCGACCACCTAGAAAACCAAAAGGGCTTTCCTTTGATATACAGAGATTCCTTAAGAAGCACTTGCAACAAATCCTCATGATTCTGAAAACGGAGCATTAGGTGGCGCCCATCCATGCCACTAAGGATGAAGTCTTGTTTAAGTTGAAACCTTTGGGCAAGATGCAGCCTAATGTCTTGATACGAAGGTCTGCCCATAGGAGTCTTTGCGACAATGGTATGTTCCAAGGGCTTGCATGACAGATTGATCTCATCCAGAGTGAAGAAGGCTATCGGCTCCCCCAAATCAGTGAGTGCAGGATAGTGGGCTATTATAGGAGGGGTCGGAGGAGAAATCGTTTGAAGAAGCACCTGAACAAATGATGGCGGGGCATCAGAAAGAGGACCAACACCAACATCTCCAGCAGCAGAGGCCAAGGGTAGGGCGGGCCATGGGTTACTTGAACCCGTCTTCGCAGGGGCAGGGGGCCTGCCCCGAACAGCTGGAGGGACCACACGGCCAGCGGCCTGGGCAGGCAGAGCTTGGCGAGCGCGGGCTCCACCAGCAGCACGGGATGAAGCAGGACTTGGGGCGGGGCCACCTGCAAGACCCACAGGAGCATGGCGCAGAGATGGCGGGGACGCAAGGACAACGTCTGCACCAACCGCACCTGCCGCGGGTGAGGCCGTGGAGGGGGGGCGCAACAGGGCACCGGATGCAGGCAGGGCCCGCACGGCGATGCCAGAGACGGAGAGGTTGGGGATGCTATCTCCAACCAGAGGTGGATCAGGCACGCCGGAGGTCACCACGCCGCAAGAAGGAGGGGCAGGCGAGACACCAGCCGCCGACGAAGGGACGCCAGTGGAACTCAAAGGATCACCGCTGGTCAGCGAAGGGATCAACGCCGGAGAAACATCTCTAGGGGCTTCACAGTTACCGGTAGGGCCAACCACGGGCAGGGCTCCAAGGGGGTCTGGGGGAGGAGGCAGAGGCCCCCCACCAGGGCCGGCCATGGCCGGTGGGGGCCGAAACCGTAGGGGATGAAGGGAACCCTAGGCGGGGGTTGGCTTTTTTTAACACATTACCATTACTGTTTCTATTGATAACAAGAAATCAGTGGTGTTATAATATGTTAGATTAAGTCGATCGGGGCCTATCAAGTCAACATTCTGATCTCTGTGTTCCATTGGTAGAACACAGGGATTCATCCCTGAAGCACAACGAGGGATATGGCGATGAGGGGACTGTCGAGGAGGACGTGATATGTTGCGCTGAACCAAAAAAAAAAATCAAATAGTTAGCAGTTGTGATCTCTCTTCGTCCATTGCGATCCCTACAAAGGCAGCTAGAGCAACGAAATATATTAACACATTATATTTTAATTCATTTTTAATATGAGATTATTTTAACACGTATATGATATTATATTAAATTTTATTGCTCTCTAGGAAGATATGTGACAGTTGAAAAAATGAGAGATTTATTTAGAATTATGTAATTTTATAGGGGTATATATGTAAACAATCAAAGAAAAACTAAACATGAACCTCTATCAAATAATCGTAAATGTCCATTCAGAAACAAATTGACAACGGCGCATTAATCTTGATGAAAATCCTGTGGGAAGTAAATCCTGTGCGATCGCCGTCGGCCTAAAAATTATAAGTATTTAATAGCAGTCTATTGCCTGAAAGGTATAATAATTATGTTAGATATGTTAGGAATAGAATGGAGTACCCAGACGAGGAGGACAAACAGCGAAGGAGGAAGAAGAAAGAGAAAAGAGGAATCAAACGACAAGAACACATGGATTTTTTACGTGGTTCAGAGGCAAGATGCCTTCCTACGTCCACGGCCGCAGCAGTAATCCACTAATAATCACCAACAAGGTTACAATACAAGGAGAGAGCCCATCATTTTATACTAGGAGATTAGGGCGTCATTAGTCAGGGTATTAAGGACAACAATGCCCCTGTTAAACAAAAAATCCTCTTCCGGGGTCCATTAGACGTGCATGCTCGCATGTCACCCAGGATGCTCTCCTGAGACCGAGTATGCCCTCCAGAGACTGCAAATGCTCCCCCACCATCAGTCAGATCAATGCATTGCCAAGACTAGGTCGACACATCTTCATGCAGGTCGGCCTGCTCCAAGTGACATAGAAATGCCTTGAGCCTTCAATGCATGCTCCCCTGACATTGAGGATGCTCTCCTGAAGCAGCGATTGCTCCCCAGAGACAGCATGTGCTCGCCATGCTCCCCTGACGCTGAGAATGCTCCCCTGAAGCAGTGGATGCGCTCCTGAGGCAGAGTGTGATCCCGTGGAAGGGCGCACGATAAAGAGTTCAGACTCCACACTCTAACAATCTCCCACTTGGAGTCTGAACTCCAAATTAAGAAAGCAAACATCTCAACGTATTAATCCTGCTAAATGTAACGATGGAAATACTGCTACGGCATCCCTCCATCAATCATCCATGGAGGCCAACTACGGTTTTGAACAGCCTCAGTTTCTCTGTGTTTACCACCTTGGTTAACATGTCTGCTAGATTCTCTGCACCAAGTATTTTCTCTAGCAACAAAACATCATCTTCAAGCAAACCACGAATGAAGTGATACTTCAGTTGTATGTGCTTAGTCCTTGCATGAAAGACTGGGTTCTTGGCAAGGTGAATTGCACTTTGACTGTCACAAAACAGCACACTATTACTTTGTTCCTTGCTCAACTCTTTAAGAAAAACTTTCAGCCATACCATCTCTTTACTAGCTTCAGAGATAGCAACATACTCTGCTTCTGTTGTTGAGAGAGCAACAACCTTCTGAAGTTTTTAAACCCAACTCACTGTAGTGCCACCCAAGGTATAAACATAGCCAGTGGTACTTCTTCTAGTGTCCATATCACCACCAAGATCTGAATCAACAAAACCTTGTAAGATAACATCACTTTTCCTGAAACAAAGTGACTTGCCTGAGGTGCCTTTTACGTATCTCAGAATCTATTTCACTGCCTCCCAGTGTTGCTTGCCCGGATCTGCCATATGTCTGCACACAACTCCTACTGCATGTGCTATATCCGGTCTGGTACAAATCATGGCATACATCAGACTTCCTACAGCTGATTCATAAGGAATTTTCTTCATGGACTCACGCTCTTCAGCAGACTCTGGTGATTACTCTTTAGACAGCTTGAAGTGACTTGCCAAAGGAGTGCTAACAGGTTTTGCATCCTGCATGTTGAATCTGCCCAACACCTTCTGGATGTAACCTTCTTGAGATAGCTTCACAGTTCCAGCTGTTCTATCCCTCACAATTCTCATCCCAAGAATTTACTTTACTGCTCCTAAGTCTTTCATAGCAAATTCCTTTGATAATTATATTTCAGATTGTTAATCTCTGTCATACTTGATCATGCAATAAGTATATCATCCATGTACAACAACAATATGATATAACAATTATCAAACTTCTTAAGATAACAACAATGATCTATATTGCACCTAATGAAACCATTGTTACATATGAATCCATCAAACTTCTTGTACCACTATCTGGGGACTTGTTTCAGACCATACAAACTTTTCTTGAGCTTTCACACAAGGTTTTCTTTATTTGGGACTGAAAAACCTTCTGGTTGCAACATGTAGATGTCTTCCTCCAAGTCACCATGGAGAAAGGCTGTCTTCACATCTAGTTGTTCTAAATGTAAGTTCTCAGCGGCAACAATGCTCAACACCAATCTAATAGTGGTTAGTTTCACAACTAGAGAAAAGATCTCAATGTAGTCTATACCTTCCTTCTACTGGAAACCCTTCACTACCAACCTTACTTTGTACCTCTTACTGCCACCAGGTTCATCTTTGACACTGTAAACCAACTTGTTGTGCAATGCCTTCTTGTTCTTAGGGAGTTTAGTTAGCTCCCAAGTCTGATTCTTTTGCAATGAGTTCATCTCATCTCTCATGGCTAACTCCCACTTAACAGAATCTGTAACCTGCATTGCTTCATCATAGCACTCGGGTTCACCTTCGTCAGTCAACAGTAGGTAATGCAAAGATGGAGAATATATTTGTGTAGGCCTAGGTATTCTTGCAGATCTTCTCAATTGTACCGGTGTACAAGGTTGTTCTTCTATTTCAGATACATCCTGTATCTTGTCATTCACATCATCTTGTGAAATTTCTTCTAGCTCAACCTGTCCACCATTCTCATTTTGTTTCCCTGCACTGTCAGATTCTACAACAGCCCTGTCTTTATACAAGACATTTTAATTGAATATAACATTTTTCTTTCTGAGAATTTTTTGATTTTCATCATCCCAAAATCGAAATCCAAACTCATCATAATCATATCCAATGAAAAAGTACTTTATAGACTTAGCATCTAGCTTATCCCCGTCATTAGAATCTACATGCACATATGAAACACAGCCAAAGACTCTCAAGTGTGAAAGATCTTCCTCTTTCCCTGTCCAGGCCTCCTCTGGAATTTCACCATCCAAAGGGACAGATGGTCCTCGGTTTATCAAGAAAGCTGCTGTGTTAATTGCATCTGCCCAAAATATTTTTGGCAGTCCGGCATGTATCCTCATGCTCCTAGCCCGTTCATTCAAGGTTCTATTCATGCGCTCGGTAACTCCATTCTGCTGTGGTGTTCTTGGAACAGTTCTTTCCATCCTAATACCACTAGCTGCACAAAAGTCCTTGAATTTTTTGTTGTCATACTCTCCACCATTGTCTGATCTCAGACACTTCACCTTCAAACTTGTCTCATTCTCTACAAAGGTCTTCCAATTTTTGAAAGTAGCAAATACATCAGATTTTCTTTTCAAAAAATAAACCCATACCTTGCGAGTAGAGTCATCAATGAAAGTGACATAGTAGAGTGAGCCTCCAAGAGATGGTACTGGTGAAGGACCCCATACATCTGTATGCACAAGCTCTAGCTTCTGTATCTTGAAATTTCTTACTGTCTTTGAGAATGTAACATTCTTTTGCTTCCCAAAAATGTAGTCTTCACAAAGACCAACTTCCACAGATTTCAAGCCAGACAACTTACCTTTTGACAGCAGTATCTTCATCCCTTTCTCACTCATGTGACCAAGCCTGCAGTGCCATATGTTGGAGTCAACTCCCTAATGAGCCACTGCCACTATATCTTTGTTGCTAGTCATGTAGAGAGTACCCATCTTGTTGTCTCGTGCTATCACCATAGCACCTTTGGTTATTTTCCAAGATCCACCCATAAAGGTTGTGACATAACCTTCACCATCAAGCTGTCCAACAGATATCAAGTTCCTCTTCAAGCCAGTATATGCCTTACATTCTTTAACTTCCACAAAGGGCCATTTGTGGTCCTTACATTGACATCACCCTTCCCCACAATATCTAAAGGCTCATCATCAGCAAGATAAACATTCCCAAAGTTTCCAGCAACATAATTTTACATACTTTCTTTATGTGAGGTAGAGTGAAACGACGCACCTGAGTCAAGAATCCATGACTCTAAAGGAGTGTCAACACAAAGAACTAAAGTATATTGAACTTACTCTACTGTAGTTGCATTGGCGGACTCTTCATTGTGATTTTTCTTCTTTGGAGCCTTACAATCTTTCTTTAAGTGCCCCTTTTTACCACAATTCCAGCACCCATCACCACCAAACTTTGATTGACCTTTCTTCTTGGACCTAGATCTGCTCCTATTTTGATCCTGCTGTTTTGTTCTTCCCTTGCTCTGTATTCAAGGTAGAACCTGAGACTTCACTTGATTCCCTTCTGCGAATATCTTCACTTAGAATCAAGTCTCGAACTTCATTGAGCTTCAATTTACTTGAACCAGAAGAACTACTTATAGCCGTCACAGTTGCACCCCAGCTTTCAGGTAAGGAGGATAAAAGAATCAATGCCCTAATCTCATCATCAAAGTTTATTTCTACAGAACTCAACTGAGTTATAATCACGTTGAATTCATTGATGTGATCTATAATAGAAGCACCTTCGACCATATTCAGATTAAATAAACGACGCATCAAATATACCTTGTTTGAAGCCGAGGGCTTTTCATACATATTTGATAGCGCCTTCATCAATCCTGCTGTGGTCTTCTCGTTCACGATATTGAAGGTGACGTTTCTAGCCAACATCAAGCGAACAACTCCGAGTGCTTGTCTGTCTAGTAGATCCCAATCTTCTTTCTTCATCTCTGTCCGCTTCGTTCCAAGAAGCGGCTCATGCAGCTTTTTTTGATACAGGTAGTCTTCGATTTGCATCTTCTAGAAACCGAAGTCCTTGCCATCGAACTTATCGATCCTCACCTTTCCTTCATCCTCCGCCATTGCTCCCACTACTCTCCTCGAACCAGAACAAGGCTCTGATGCCAGTTGTTAGAAATAGAACTGAGTACCCAAACGAGGAGGACAAACATCGAAGGAGGAAGAAGAAAGAGAAAAGAGGAATCAAACCATAAGAACATAGGGATTTTTTACGTGGTTCGGAGGTAAGATGCCTTCCTACGTCCACAGTCGCAGCAGTAATCCACTAATAATCACCAACCAGGTTACAATACAAGGAGAGAGCCCATCCTTTTATACTAGGAGATTAGGGCGTCATTGGTCAGGGTATTAAGGACAACAATGCCCCTGTTAATCAAAAAATCCTCTTCCGGGGTCCATTAGACGTGCATGCTCTCCTGTCACCCAGGATGCCCTCCTGAGACTGAGTATGCCCTCTAGAGACTGTAAATGCTCCCCCACCATCAGTCAGATCAATGCATTGCCAAGACCAGGTCGACACATCTTCATGCAGGTCGGCCTGCTCCAAGTGACATCGAAATACCTTGAGCCTGCAATGTATGCTCCCCTGACATTGAGGATGCTCTCCAGAAGCAGCGATTGCTCCCCAGAGATAGCATGTGCTCGCCATGCTCTCATGACGCTTAGAATGCTCCTCTGAAGCAGTGGATGCGCTCCTGTGGCAGAGTGTGATCCCGTACAAGGACGCACGATAAAGAGTTCTGACTCCGCACTCTAACAAGATAGATAGATTTTAAAAAGACAAGTGAAACAAAATGGACTAGACAAAGATTACAAAATGAAGTAATATATATATCGTTGCCGAACAATATATAGCAAAACTATTACATAAAGCACAATGTATTGCTTCATGTGCATTGTATCACTCCACTCTCTATATGCCATCACTGAAAAAGTGTTATCGTGCACCCGGACTCATTGTAATACACGTCAAAGTAATATAATCTGCATTTTATCATATTATTTTTCGCTTTTCCATTTTTAGAGATCGTATTTGTGTGGCGATGGATTGTGAATGATTATTGACGATTTTTACCGCAATTGTAACTGCAAAGGATTTGCTTCCACATTTTTAAGGGGGAGTGATGAGAACAAGAAGCAACCCCTCTCTCTCTCTCTCTCTCTCTCTCTCACTCACACACACACACAGGAGTAGGGATGAGCATTAATTATTTGGGTTTAACTAGAAATCCAAACAGGACAGGACCGATAGATTTGACCCGATTTGATTACAATTGAAATTTCAAGATTACAATTCAGATTAAAATAGAATTGTATATATTAAAAAAAAATAGTTTGGTCCGATTTCTAATTCTAGAAAATCAAACCAAATTGTATAAACTGTGCAAACCTAGTTTTAGGGTATTTCTGTCAATTTGATATAGACCAAACAGTTAGTCACATTCCTCGTTCTTTTGAAAGGTCTCTTCATATCTCATTCTTGCACATTGAATAAAAATTTCTTTCCTTAAATAGTGAATACTTTCTCAATACTGTCAATAGTTAGTCACATTTTTCACTCTTTCGGAGAATTATTATTCAAATCGAATCAAATTGCATTAATTCAATTTAATTTGATTTCGTTTCGAAGTCATTTTTTGATTTGACGTAGTTTGGGTTGAATTCTTAATTTGATTTAATTTTGCTTGAGAAAAACCATGTCCAAACGAAATCAAATCGAACCATGCGAACCCCTAAATAGGAGAGGGAAGAATGGTGCAGAGAGAACAGCCAACTGGCACTAGGAGAGAGGAGTGGGTTTCTTCCTTTTCCAACCATGGTTGACATTGTGATTAACCATTAATTGGGCGACATTGCGATATAGTAGGGCCGGGGTGTAGAATTGAATATGAATGCTTTGGTGGATGTAGAAGTAATTATCGTATAAATCTACTTACTCGATCGTGCGTGTGTTATGACCTTGTGCATGGGTAAGTCAAGGGACAGTATTATTAATCTACTTAGCAAGGATTGGACAAACCCAACTAATAATGCTGGCGGGGTTTCTATATATAAACTAATAAGGTCCCATTAAACAAATGTACAGGGGTTAGCTGGCTAGGTGGAATTGGCTCCAGCTGTGGAATGAGCACTTTTGCTGCTGCTTCCTTCCAAGTTTCAGCGCCGTGGCAATAGTCAAAATTAAGACCGGGCTTCACGCGGTCCCATACAAGGAATATTGCACACGAATAATGATCACTAATAAGTCATTTAATCACTATATCTAAGGAGAAGTAAATGGAATATCAGATATGCAAGTCTTTAATTAGAAACTCCAAATTAAACTATTTTTGGAGCGACGGCTGCGGAGACGCGTACGTACTGGAGTTTAATCTATCTTTGTTATTGGACAAATAATATATTTACTTCACGTTGAAATGTTCTTAGGGTATCGTAATTAAGCTTCTTCTCCTCGATCGATGGCGCGTTGGGGATTATATAAGACGTTATTTAGGTACGTATAGATTTTTTATGGGATGTTGGTGTAACCATCAGCAAATAATTAAGATACATATTAAATATGATTGAGACGTATGTACGTACGTCGATTATGCAGTGGGGATCATGAACGCCATTGACCAAGTCTTGTAGTACCTAAGCATCCATATCCCAGCTTACAGTACTTGAGCCGGCCCTTCGTCACGTAATAATGAAGCAGCAATCTAGCTAGCGAGCTTTCTTAATTAATTAATCCCGTCCAGAAACTGGGATGTTTATATATATATATACTTCAGATGAGATGTTTTGGCAGAGGACCCACACCATATATATATATATATATACTTCAGCCTAACTAGGGATGTAAATGCGTGAGCTATGCAAATGTAAACAAGTCTTTCCTCCTCCTTCGTATTTCGCATAATAGATAATATCAAAGAAAGAAGAAACCAAAAATGAAAATGCATATACATTTTCCAGTGAATGGAGGGATATTTGCCAAACTGTAGATACAGATCAGCTGTTGAAGTGTGTGTGTGTATATATATATATATATATATATATATATATATATATATATATATATATATATATATATATATATATATATATATATGTTCCATCGAAAACAAATGTATATATGGTAGGGCATTTTTCCATAAATCATAGATAACATCTAACATCCTTAGGTAACCTGTAAAATCTGTAGAGGTAATTAACCTCTATAACATTTATCTATATGCATTATGTAAAATTCATAAATAGATATATAACATGTGATACATATGTGCGTAGATATCATAAATTTTTCTTAGGAATATGTGGAAACAAAGGAGATAGTTCTCATGTCAAACCTCTCCTTATTAGTTGGGTTGAAATCCAAACGTTCCTTTCTGAAATTTTCTTTTGTTCCTAAGATGGCATTCAGATTTTCTGCACCTTGTGTCATGTCTTCAAGGGAGTTTTGTTTGTCTTCATTTTCTTTTTCTAAATTTTCATATTTTTCAAGGATTTCTGTCCCCTTGTGGCAGAAAAGGAGACATTTAAACCCCTGATAAAAATGAGTTCTGGAGAAAGTCAGAAAAAGAAAAAAAACATTGAGAAAATAAAGCCTAGTACCAAGGACAAGGGCAAAAGGAAGATAAAGGTCTCTAGGGAATCATGCTCATACATTCCCATTCCTCAGACCAAGGGACCAGCTTGGGGTCAGACTTCTAGAGCTAGAGTCCAAGGAAGCCCCAAAATCAAAACAGACAAATCTCCACAGAATGGTCGAGGCACCTATCAATTTCCATCTACCTCTACTTCATCTTGGTATAAGTCCTCCAGAAATCAAGGGCCGAGTAGAAGAACCTTACGTCAAGACTACTACAATATTGTTCCTACCTACCCTACATTTCACAGCACTTATTATCATAACTTTGGAAAGGGAGGTCAAGGTAGATTCTACATGAGGCAAATGAAGAATCATTTTCAGAATTCATACTCTACTCAAAGGCATCAGCCTTATCCTTGGGATTCCTATATGACTGGGGTCAACAATTTCAGAAGTCGGAACCCTTATAGCTTTATCAACTCCATGCCAAGTCAATCCAGAGTCTATAGTGCACCTACTGCTCCTAATGCCTATTGGACTAATCATTGGCAAAGAAATTTTCAGAATGACTCAAAAAATAAGAAACAAGCCACACCTAAGAAACAAGTTTCAAAGAATAAAAGTGACAAGAAAAGGCAGACAAAACTGAACGACAAGAGATCCACAACTGCTATGAAGAAGCCAAATCAAATGTGGATACCAAAACATCTAGTTTCTAGTATGTATGAGATAAATGCTTTTATTATGGGACCCAAGAAGTTCTGGGTTCTAAATCACTCCACTTGGTTCCCTTGCAGGTATACTTGGCAGCCAGTCACAACAAGTGGTATCTGGATAGTGGTTGTTCCAGGCACATGACCGGAGATCTCAATCTATCTGTATTTAGTGATTTTACAATATCCTAACACAGATCTCAATCTATTGGTATTTAGTGACAATCATACTGATCCCTGTAAGAGGCTGATTGGTTTTAAGTCATGGTCTTCTTAATATTGTTCTTTTGGAATTGATTGGAAATTAATGTTCAAGCAACTAATTTAAGTGAATGAAATAAATAATCACTCCAGTCCTAACCCTTCCAAATGACTTCTATGAGGTCCTCTTTGTTCAACTTTCAAAGTTGCTTACAAGATGCAACTTGGAATGCTTTTAGGCCTCACATTTTATTTGTTTCTATTTGATCTTCTTTTATCCATATTATTGGTTTCTCATTTTATCGCTGCCATGGGTATTAGCACGTGAACCATAGTCATTTAAAAACCAGAGATCAAATATTGTGTCTTTGTATGTATGTGAAATCCTCCTGTGAAAGTGATAAAAATTTTACTGCACCCAAAAAGTTTGGTTACTGATTTGAAGACTTGATTATGCAAAAGTTTAAGTTGTACTAGTGAAAAACATGATTAGATTATTTTGGCCTTTTATGCTTGTATATCATTTTGGCTGGTACTGATAGAAGATATGTTACTAAACCCAGTTGTGGGAACACTTTTTTAATTTATTTATTATTTATTTTACTTTAGTTTATTTGTCCGCAAACGTGCCATTCACGAGGTGACAATTTATTCAGACTCTAAAGACAAGAAGGCTTGGAGTCACTAAGGTATACGCGTCGTCTGATTGATCAGACGATTATGGGATTCGTGTCGAGACTGAAACCCGCTGTGCTATAAATGTCACGGCGTTCATTACATCTCCCCGAAAGGGGAGAAAACCCTTGATTAGTCGCTTAGAGAAAGGGCCCTACAGCCTAAAAATTATGTTGATGCATGCATGAAAATGCAAAAGGTATTTCATTATTATTATTATTATATTATCATTATATTATTATTATTATATTACTATATTACTATATTACTATATTATTATATTATATTATTATATTATTGTATTATTGTTTTTAAATAACGTACACGAATATCCAGAACCACAGACCCGGAATAACAGGGGTGTTCGAGTCATTAGACGGGTGCCACCCATCATTTGAATCCAAGAAGGTCGGCCCGACTCAGGGGTAGGTCGACCTACCTGTGGGCAGGTCGACCTGGGCATTCACAGGTCGACTGAACCCTATGGGCAGGTCGACCTGGCCATGCACAGGTCGACCGAACCTTAAGGGCAGGTCGACCTCGCCATCCATAAGTCAACCGACCCCCATTCATTATATTTTTTTCTTCTATTTATCATTATTTATTAATTTTATTTTTGTTAATTTATTACATGATTTATTTTATTATTATTATTATTTCATTTTGTTTTTTTGTTACATTGTTTGCTTTGACTCTATTTTTTTGCTTTGGTTTTATTATCATATCTTTTCTATTGTTTTGACTTTCTTACATTTTTTGCTTTACGGTTATTATTATTATTATTATTATTTAGTTTTTTATTTTGTTATGTTATTATTATTAACTTTATTGTTTTGATTTTCTTACATATTCTTTTTTTTTGTTTTGATATATTTTTCTTATTCTCTTATTATTTTTATTTATTTATTTATTTATTTATTTTCTTGCGTGACACGAGCGATGAAAAATCAAAATTTGACAACATCTCTCCCTGTCCCGGAATATGTCGGGGAGATGTAGTGTGTGCTCGTCTGCAAAAGTCTGAGACGGTCCCTTAATCGTCCAAGTGTGTATGAAGCGGTAGCACCCGGGCCCATATCGAATACAGTACCCCCGAGAGACAGCCTACCAGGAGGTTCAGGTCATTCGAGGGGCTTCTCGATCATATTTGCGCAAATCTTTCTACTCACCGTTGACACCGTCGCATATGCCTGTAGGTTCAAAGGTGAACCAGCGTAACCCCAGACTATCGAGTCTGGGACTAAAGCATCGTAAAAAACTTATTCGGACATCAATCCTGAATTGATTTGTGTAGAAGATGCAGCAACGACACGGGGAATCCCCAGGACACATGTTAGCCTATGATTCGGCGTGATTTAATATTAAGAAAGGGGACGGAACCCAGCAGAGGTAGGTCCGACTCAAAGGGTTATCGGCCCCGAAGCGAGGTCATATTATGGACATGGTGGGGTACATCTGCAGGCCCAAACCGTGCTTTCAATAGGCCTTGTTTATATTTGTTTTATTAATGATTTAAGGGTACCCGATCGAGCTAAACAACTGCAAAAGGGTTGATCCGGGTGCTCCGGGCAGGGCAGTATGACACAGAGGGAAGCTCGGTGGTCGAGAGCCGCGCGAGCACTGAAAAGAACTCGTTTCGGGATGTAGAATCGCAGCGGTGGTGAAGATAACGGAATTTAGCCGTTAATGGGTCCAAAATGAATAGTTAAAGGTTACTATTCATTAACGCTCACTTTTTCATTGATATCCAGCTATCTGGCACTCCGGAGGATCTCCCTTCTAGACAAGGTGTAGGGGATCACTGGCTCTACCCCATGGGATGAGCGGGACGGCGATGTGAGGTCAAACGGACACCCGGTGAAACAAAGAGTGCAAAAGGTGAATAGTGTTTGGAATAAAACAAAGAATTGTACGTGCGTTAAATGCATGAATAGTATGTTGTGTTGTGTGCCTTGCATATGTTTATATTTTTTATGATAACTAAACTTTATGTATGTTGTGTATGCTTGCATATGTTCTTGATGACAGAGTGCATTCATGAGCACTACAATGATTCATACGTTTCAGAATCTAGAAAAGACTTGCTTCTGGCTACATGGTCTTGTGATATGTGGAGTCAACCCCTTGCATCTGTCACACTCTTGCATGTCCTACATTCAGCCTTTGTGTTCTTAATCTTCTAATATAGTTGAGATGGTAAATGGATTTTGAGGCTCATCTTCTGTTGGCATAAAATAAAATAAAATAAAAAGATGGGCCTAATGCCAATTGGGCCCAAACAAAGGAAGCAGGCCAAGCAAGACAAAAGGGGGAGAAGAGAAAAGGGTGCACAAGGCCATATGCACGAATACAAGAAGGAGAGGGGCTAAGAGGAAAAAGGGGGATTATTCAAAAAAAAGGGGAAAATGGGAAGAAAATGCGTGAACAGTGCCCCGTGTCACGCCCTCTCCTCGCGTGTGGGGCACAGTTCACCCTCTCCCGTCGCATCTTTCCCTCATCTCCGCGTCTCTCTCTCTCTCTCTCTCTCTCTCTCTCTCTCTCTCTCTCTCTCTCCCACACACCCTTGCACGACAAAGCAGCAACATCCCCCACGAAGCAGCCACGTCAACTGTAGTAGCAGCAACGACACATATCTACAGTAGCAGCAGCTGTGACGCCCCGACTCGTAAACTCGGTCCAGTCGTAAAGACTCACGTCGGATTCCGATCGAAACGTCACAGTGGGATAACCCAAACGGTACAATTACGGTAGAGAATTTTCACATAAATATTGAGATATCATTGTAGCGAAAATAAAATTACTCAATCAGTCAGCTTATAGTCATATGACTTCATCCACATAAATCAAAATAAAGATTAACAATTTCATAAGTCATTTATTACATAACCAAATTTCACACACATTTTTTTTCTAACATAACACAACTATCTAAGGTAGTGACTCGTAGTAACTCCAAGCCGCAGTCAGAACACTGCGAGATCACTCCTCGCTTTCTTCTACCGCTTCTCCTGAAAATGTTCAACGGGGTGAGTCTACGAATAAACCCAGTAAGAGACTAAACATAGTCCCTAGTCATAACATGGATAAACATATCCAAAGTGATTTACGGTATTTCATTTTATAAGTCATTCTTAGGCATAATTTCAAATAGATAACTTGAGATTAACACATTATAACCCACTTTCAAATTTACGATCATAAGTCATGCTATTAACATTTTACAAATAAAACATGTACATCAAAACTTTATTCTATCAATGACAAAGTAAATGAGAATTCATCATTTGCAAACATTAACATACAATATAATTTGACTCTTATCAATAGAATGATTCCAATACTAGGCAGAGTAGTCTCACACATAATAAAAGGATCCAGACATACCTAATCTGCCCTTTTCCAAATCACCATTTGATATATTAGAGATTCATTAACAATAAATATTTACAGTGTAATAACAGTAAAATGTAATAACAGTTCAGTAGGCAGTAACACTAGGTTAAATATCTCCCTCCTCACCTCCCCCACCTCCATCTCCTCCCCCCTCCACTATAGTTCCATCGGCCAGTCGGAGATTGACCCTACACCCAACCCCCACCCCCAACCGTATGTGAACTCAGCTTCTCTCTCTGATCGAACCCTTACATGCATTCAAGGTCATTATCACTTCCTTGGAAGAATTTCCTACCAATCTAAGTACATATAAAGGAAGGCTTACCTCTTTCTTATATAACAATTATGTAACACTAATTGCTTATGCACGCTATGTTAATCATTGAGGGGTTCTGATTTTTAGAATTTTACTAGGTAAATGGAGTTTCACGAATGCTCTATCCCTCAGATGGTCTTCTAACATGAGACAAGTTCCTGGGTGGAACTGGAAATTAACTTAATTAACAAATATGAGATTTTCTTTCAAGCCCAAACCTATGAAGTACACGTAAGTGGTTCATTTTCAAATATAGACATAGAGGATCTGAATTCATGTTTGCTTATACTAAATAGAGGCAGTCGCTATGGTCCTCGCCATGTTCACCAGTTTTTTGTTGTCTTAGCAATGAGACATCCACAATATGAACAACAATGGCAAAACACATCACTCCATTTTGCACAATCTCGATCGTGATGCCAATTGAAGCATCGCCAGAGTTAATGTAATGACCCAAGATCCGAATATTGAGTCAGACTCGATACCATTCGGATCCTACACTGCCACCCACGAGCTGAAGAGCTCGGAAGGGTTATTTGGGTGTTGTGGAGAATTAAAATTTAAGACAATTGCAAAAAAAAATAAAGAATTAATTAATAAATAGATAAAAAATAAAATTAACATATTACAATTAAAAAACTTAATTACAGAGTCCAGTCCACAAGTACAGTCAATAAGAAAAGAAACGTATATTACTATGGGGCATACTCCGGCACTGGTAAGCTGGCTATTAATGGTCCTCCGACTGCGACGCACCACCTCGAGGAGAAGCGCTGCACCTGAAAAAGTGGAGAGTGAGTCTTATCTCATTAACTCAGTAGGGGTCTCATGTACAGAACCTCACCACAACGAAAGCGGTAAGCAGTAACAACAGTAACAACAATAATAACAACAACAATAAAATAATAGTAGCGGCAGGAACAGTAAGACCAGTAGATGGAGGAACTACGAAGCCTCTACGCCACTCTGACTCTCTTGGTCGTAACAATTTGTCCTCGCTATTGGAACCACTGACAAGATCACGCGGTCATACGCATAACCTCCACCATCGGGAGGATAATTAAACACTGGTAAACTCTCAAGTTAGAACTAGTAAGAGAACGATGCCCTTTACACATGGCGACTCTAACCCATCTGTCGGAAGGGCCACCGACAACGATGTTAGTAACTCAACTTTACCTGGCATAGAGTCCGTCACTCCAATATATTCAACAAAGCTAGATACATCCACTGACGTCTTATACTGCACCAAGGTCTCATATGTTCTAGGTAGAATGGCTTTGCAGAAGTAATTATTCCTATGAGAGTTGGATGATGAGGCGAGCTATTCCGCGTCGGCTTACAATATGCTTATCCCATTCTCCATTTCACAAGTCATCTTAATTAGATCAACGGGACAAGAAGGATATTTACGGAAAGTGGGATTGCCCACATTATACACGTTATCCTAATTCTTATATGATCAAGAGTTATTTTGCCACAAAATAACTAAGTTAATCTTCTTGCTGTATCAAACATCAACAGGAATTATAATGCATACTTGGATAACTTATACATACCTACCTTTTCAAGATACCAAGGATGATCCTATAATAGTTTCTGTCAGCTGAGATGGATATTGCTACAGAGGATACCATTTAAGTGGCACAGAAATATTCACAAATTAAGTCTGGAGAAAAGAAACCCCAAATGTAAATATTGGTTCCCTCGACCTCAATACGGATTCATACACATGCCCTTAATTTGATTACAATTTCATTCTGATTTGCCAGTTCTAATAGATAAAAACAAGTAATCATATATATTGTCAATTTCTAATACAACTGTCAAGTACATAACCAATCATATTTCAACCTCCAATAATACAACACTCACATAGCGCAGGGACGCAAATTATTGATCCATTACCATTACTATTCGTATATATGACGGAACACAAGCACGACGTACGTACCCCGTACACCCGACTTCCTTTTATTTTGAATCACAGACTTCATCAAACCCCTTTATTTCGCATGATCCATTACCATTATTATCCAGGCGTTCCTTCTTGAGTATGGGCAGTCGGCCGCGAAGGTGGGTACGTATGATCTTAGTGGTGGCCTCCACCGGAGGAGCTGCAGCACCGACTGCAGTATCCGTTGTGCCAGCCCCCACAGCATCCATACTGGCAGTGCTTGTAACCTCCACCGCCCCCGTGCTGCTGGCAGCACCGACTGCAGTATCCGTTGCTCCAGCCGCCACAGCATCCGTACTGGCAGTGTTTGGAGCCTCCACCGCCGCCGTGCTGGCAGCATCGGCTGCAGTATCCATTGTGCCACCCGCCACAGCAACCATACTGGCAGCGTCTGTAGCCGCCTCCGCCGTGCTGATCCTGGACGGCGTCCTCTGCGTATGGGAGCGGCACGCAGACCATGCACGAGTGAGATATCCATGTGTATAAAGGTGGTGAATGAGATCATGTCAAGGGAGTGCATCATGATCAGAGAGTACAAGTAGCCATTTCCTCAATGAATCAGACGTACGGGCAATATTGAGGAAAGAATAAGATATAAAAGCAAAAGCTAATAATGCAAGCTGCTTTCTTGTGAGCGTTAATTAATTAGAGAAACATGCATGCAGAAGTAAGTAGCCCTCCAACCGCCGGGTAGGGGGAAAAACTATACGAGACAGAGTTAATCTAGCCGCATATGGGATTGGTTCCATTGACTCACTTGTTTCCTCGGTCAGTTCCCTTGCCGTCACCTCGGAGGCCGTGGTGGTCAGTAGGGCAACCATCAGGACAGCCAGCACGATGACAGCGCCCCTGGGAGCCATATCTCACCGCCTGATCACAGCCCTAATTAAGCACAGGCCACTGGTAACGAAGGAAAGAGAGGTGGGTTTGAGGACGAAGTGACCGGCTTCTTCTGCTCTATTTATAGCGAACTGGGAAGGTCACCCTTTGCAGTTCCATCGGCCAGCCGGAGAATGAGTCTCCACTCCAAAACCCCCTACCCACCAACGTACCGTACGTGGACTCGGCTTCTCTCCCTCTCTCTCTCTCTCATCTGCCACTTTCGTACGTACGAAGGAAGGCTTTCCTTATTAAATTTACCTCATTCTTATCCAACAATTATGTAACATTAATTGCTTATTTACGCCGGCTGTGTTAACTGTTAATCCTTGACGGGGTCTGATATTTAGAATTTATTACCAGGTAAACAGAGTTGGTTTCACGGATGAATCCGGCCCACCCTCATAGTACTGTCCAGAGAGGACGGTACATGTGTATATATTATATGGTCCTCGCCGTACGTACGTGTTCGCCAGTTTTTTGTTGTCTTAATTAGCAATGGGACGTCGACATGCTCCAAACCAATTACAACCGGTCTTGGCACAATCTCGGTCCCTCGTAGCGGGCTTTTGATCGGTTAACTAACTCGTCGATCGTTTAGTTTGAAAATTAACTCGTCGATCAGGTCAACAGCCGGCCGGATCCGTATTACCGCCGTTGGTAGAATACGTGTTAATTCATATAATAGAGAACTTGTAGCCCGAGAAGAGAACAAAATCAAGGGTAGCATAACTTATTTCCGAGGGAGAGTAAAAAAGAAATGTTCTTTTACATATATACCATTATAAATTTATATAATTATAAATAAATCTCTTATTTAGACTTATTATCATAGATATCCCTAATTATTTACTCCGAATGCATGTTTGCAGGTATATGCCTGCTGCAACTCTCGTTTGTTTGACTAGTGTGAAGGGATGCCAAACCATTTTTCGGATTCGACCGGTACTATTGCCTCATCGTTACGTATGTCTCCGACGGCCACCGATGTCATCCATGGGAGTAGACTTGTGCCGGGAGGAGATTGCCAGATGGTGAAGGTTTGTTACGTTGGTCTCGATCGGGAAAGAAAGCACCTTTGGGAAAATAGTTCGAGGACCATAGAGAACTTGTAGTTTGTGAAGAGAATAAGGTGGAGGGTAGCATAACTTATTTCCGATCGAGAAAAAAAAAAGAAAAGTTCTTTTACATATATACCGTAATAAATTTATGTAATTATAAATAAATCTCTTATTTAGATTTGTTAGATGCCATAGATCGATATCCCTAATTTTTTACTCTTAATGTTTGCAATTATACACTTGCTGTACTATCATCCATGGGAGTCGACTTGTGCCTGAATTGGAGCTTGCCAGATGGTGAAGATTTTGTTGATCACGGCAAAGAAAGCACCATTGGGAAAATAGTTCGAGGACCTTACAAGGGTATTTTCGATATTTTGCGTGTACCCAATGTTTTATGTAGCATATTCTCACAACATGAATTGGAATAAGTTGACGAGCTGACCGGATCAGAGGTACATAAGAAGTATATGTGATATTAAGTTAAAATGAGTGTTTTATTTACAATTATGCAAGTTTAATTATGGAGGTATGTATATGCCGGAAAAAAATACTAATCTTATCCCTCAATCAAATAATCTTAAATGTGCACACGAAAACAAATTGACTACTCCTTTATGGCATTAATCTAGGTAGATGGAATGATCAGTATAGATGTCATTTGATTTGAATGTGTCAAGCCGGCCAATGGTGAATTTAGGAATTGAGAAATTTAAGCCAGGCTAGTAAAATTTCAACCAACCTCAAACTCAAATCAACAGTGACTAATTAATCTTATATCCATAGTTCTAAGCATATGCATAGGCGCAAAACCTCCTATGTTTCTGTTCATACCCTCAAACTTTCAAATTATTTATCATTTTCATTTCAAAATAACCATATATTACAATGCATTAATTCCATGTCATTTCATAAGATAACCTAACCAAAGTTAGATTAACACACACACAGAGATGATCAATGTGGAGGGGCAGGGTTGGAAATATTGCTGGAGCTAGGACGATCAATGTGGGAAAGAGTATATACAATGACGTCGATGACACATATAGCTAGGAGTGGTACATTTGTGGGAAGCAAATTCAGTGCGATCGTACGTAGTTGGCCTAAAAATCCAAAGTATCTATCACAGTACTCTACTGCCTAATTAAAAAGTATAATCAAGTAAAATAGATAGATTTTTTAACAGGACAAGTGCAAGAAAATGGACAAGACGTACGTAGATTACAGTAGGAAGCAATATATTGTTATAGAAGAAATAGCAAAACTACATAAAGCACAACCTATGCCTTTGTGCATTGTGTGTATATATATATATATATATATATGGCATCACTAAAAAAGTGTTATCGGGCGGGCACGAGGATGTATTGTAATACACAATGGGGAGGGGGAAATTCGTGGGCATTCGCTTCATCGCCCAAAAGCTCATTAAGAAATGCTCGGACTATTAAGTAACCACAAGAGAAAGCAGATTTAGTGACGAAAAAAAGTGTATTGTATATATATGGCATCCCTAAAAAATGTTATCGTGCCCAAGGATGTATTGTAATACACAATGGGGAGGGGGAAATTCGTGGGCCGTCGCTTCATAGCCCAAAAGCTCATTAAGAAATACTCAGACTAGTAAGTGACAACCCACATCCACGCCCAAGACTCACTTACGAGAAGCACGCGGGTCAAGGGCCCAAAGAGCGTCATATAGTCTCGGCACGGTCGATCATGCAGAGGATTCTCCTAAGCTCAGGAGGAACCCCAAAGCACCACCGACCTGAGCCAGGGGAAGACTACCAAGACGACTCCCTCGGGATAGCCCGGGATAGAAATAAAACCTTATGATCCTGGCCCCCTGAAGGGGATAACCCTTACTCAGAAGAGAAAAGACATGCGGTAGGAACTCCCTCTTCGCTCAAGGAAAGCCTATCCAGGCCAGACATTTATCCCATGCAGCTGAAAGCGAATATCCCGTGAACACATACGAGCGAAGAAGACGGAATGGCTAAGAGAAGAGCAAGAGTCCTTCAATGGTGAGAATGCGTAGCCAATGACGTAATGCCCCCTCTCAACCTCCAAGATCCTCGCGAAGTCAAAGTGGGACTTCACAACTATTGAATCTCAGGGATCTCCCCTTGATAAGGTAAGTTCGAATCCTAGCCCCTCAACTTATGAAGAGTGATCCCATGCCCCCAGTTCTTATTTATTCCCTACGTTTAGCTCTTTCTCAAACTGACTTAAGCATCGGAGGGTTTTTCCTGTGATCCCAATCCTAGGTCCCCTAATATTTGCCCTTCCTACACAGATTTCTTTCAAGAGGTGGCTGGTGTGATCTTGACGGTAGATTCAATCCCCCGAATCTGACAGTTTGTAATTCGGTACTGAGGCGGTCACTCCGCTTGAAATTTTAACCCCTTCCCTCCGAGTCGTTCATTTTTCGCCAATTCTTGGTGAACAAAAGCTACTGGAGAATCTTGACTTGATGGATGAGGTACGCGAAATCGCTAGGATTCGTGTAACAAAATATCAATGGCACATGGCTCAATACTATAATGCCTAGTTTTGAGACAAGTAGTTTCTTCCTGGGGACTTAGTCCTGAGAAAGGCCGAAGTCACTAGACCACTCGAGGCAACGGGAAAACTGGCACCTAATTGGGAAGGTCCCTACCAAGTGGTCAAAGTATTCGGCAAGGAAGCGTACATGGTAGTGACTTTGAATGGATAACCGATAACGCATACATGGAACGCTGATTCATTGAGAAAATTTTATTTTTAGCGCAAGTGCACTCATGTAGCTATTTGTGCAAGAAGAAGAGAAAATGCTCCTCAAATTTATACAACCAACTGTACATCTTCGAAATAATAATTGATACAGGATAATGGATAGCTCGGCTCGTGCAAGATTGACAACCTCACACCGAGTCACTGACTCCACAAGTGTGGAAACTAGCTTAGGTGTTGAGTCTGTAAACCTTGTCATGTCCATGCTTACCATCCCCCTATAAGGGGGAAACCCCAGCCTAACCAAAAGATCTAGGGGAGATAAATTGAGGTAGGATATGCCCTACCTGAGGTAAAAGAAGGGAGAGAGGGTGGACGTTCGGTGGCGTCTCATCTCGGTGGACGCGAGATGATGTACCCTCATCCATCTCCCCAAGGGCCGCTGGTTGAGACACTACACGCCTGAAGCTGCCCCTCCCTTCCTGGTGGGACAGCAAGACGGCCCGAGGTGGAAGCATTCTACCTTCCGTCTCTCGCTGCGTTATGCTGCCCACCTTCTGTCTCCTGCTTCGTTATGTAAAGCTAGCCTCCATGATCCAGTAAGCTCTAGCATCTTCATCCTCGCCGGTGGACTCCATAGCTTCACCGGGAAGAGATGGGGGTAGGAGGAGAAGAAAGTGCTAAAGAGAAAAAGAGGGGGAGGCAGTTAGTATGGCGAAGAAGTGGCACCCCACTTAAACACCCTTTGCATCCTTTTCTTAGGCAGAGGAGAGGGTGGGGTCTATCCCATTGGAATTACTTGCCATTAATGCCTTTCCACTCCCGAAGGGACGCGTGCAGACCTTTCGAGAAGCCATTTTTCCTCGCAAGGCATTAAGACCCTGCCATAGGGAATACACGAACTATGTGCTTACGTAACACCTGGAAACCCGCGTAGGCAGAATCGTCCCCTTAACAACACACAAGATCCCTGACCTCGGCAAGTGAATCATATGGGGATATGGTAATGAGATATGCATAGGTATGGTGCAAAAGCTCTTGATTAACATATGTGGATTGAGAGTTGTCCTATAAAAAAAGAGAGAGAGAAAGAAGAATACAAGGCAGATTTTAGTCCAGCGAGATCGGAGACGAGGTCCGGGGGATTGCCTGGCCCTCTTGAATTGCAGGAGCTGAAGATCCTTCGACGCCCGGAGGAACAACTGCATTGGGGGGCTGTGAAGGCTCAGTTCATGAGGGTACCTCCGATCCAGGCACTGACCCCACCGATGTGAGAACTGCTGGGACTAGAGGGTCCCCCAAAGTGGTCGAACCTGGTAGACCCCCTCAAATGGAAAATGTCGTGCTCTCACCTTCGTCGTCCAGGTTCGAGGATGCATCCGAGGCGGAAGGCTCTAGAGTAGATAGGAGAGTCGTGGTCTCCTCGCCCCAGTCATACCGTTGCCTAGGCTCAAACACCAGCTCGTCTGCAACCTGCAATTGGGCCAGCCGAATAGCTTGATTGAAGTCCTGAGTAAATCCCTTCCTCAAACCTCGCCTAAAGCCTGACATGTAAAAGGTGAGATCACTCTCTTTTAAGGTCTGCCTGTATTTCTCGGATCCGAGCACAACTTATACATCCACACATCTATATATGTACATTTAAAAGCAGATAATCATACTCATTTTCTTTATCAAAGCATATTAGCATATCCAGATTAAATCTGTGTTAACCATCTTTTTATCATGCATGGTTATCTTAATTATTCTATCTATCAAAGAACAAATAAGGGAGTCAATACGATCGGGGCTAAATTCGGGTTAACCTCGAGCTAACCCGCGAGCAAATTGGCGCTTAGAGAATGAAATAAAAGATTTTGCTACATATACACCCATATAAACTTCCGTATTTGCATATGTACCCCTCGTTTACACCTATTGTCACAGATATCACGAATATTATACACTAAATGGTTGCAATTATACATCCGCTTAACTCCCATTTATTTAACTAGAGTGAAGTGTGATTTAGCGATACAACGACTAATCTACTCTCTCTCTATACACTAAATGTTTGCAATTATACATCTGCCTAAATCCCATTTATTTAACTAGAGTGAAGTGTGATTTAGTGATACAATGACTAATCTATCACTACACCAAAGAGGGTCTTTACCTACGACACTTACATACGGTTCTATAAGTCGTAAGTATAGATTAGGATATACCTACAATTTTGTGTGTTTATATATTACCTACGGTCGATATCGTAGGCAATAGGGGTGCCTTACCTATGGTTTGGTAGCGCCGTAGGAATAGATAGATAGATTGAACTTGTTGAGTTATGATTTTGATGATTGTTGTGATGGTTTTGATGATAACTAAACTTAATGTGTGATTAAGCGATGATAACTAAACTTGTGGTTGATTGCTCATGCTCTTGTTATCTATGTATGATTGAGATGGTAAATGGCAACGGTTACATGGTCTTGATCCTTGGTTTACATATGTTGGTTTTACAAGAGGTAAGAGGTTTCATAATCTCTTTAATGTGAACAAGCATGGTATTAACCTTAACTATCTTGCTTGCAGGATCAACCTTATAATCCCATGACAGTCGCCTGGTAAACCAAACATGTGGATAAGTACCTTGCTTTTCTACAATTCAAAACAGGTGGTGTATGTCATGTGTTGTCAAGAACCATTGGTAAGGCTCTTATTATATTATACACTCCTTGTTATTGAGTGTTCCATGAGGTTATTTCATGAATAATTTACTTGGGATGATTGAGTTTTATCTCTTGATTCTTAGCTCAGAACTTGATCCTTACCTCAGAACATGTGAGTTTCAAAGTGTTCATATGCACCTAGTTCATGAGGTTTCAAGCCCTTGCAAAACTCGCCTTCGTGCGGCCTCGCATGTGGATCGACTTGTTTTGATAAAGACATGAAGCTCTTGACTTATGGACATGTTTTGCTAGGCTAACAACTTGTTTTTGCAGGATCTTCACTGTTCGGTCGACCTGAGGACAAGGTCCGGTCGACCTAAATTTCCAGGGATGAAAAAGCTACAAAAATCACAGTAGCGGTGGACCGCCGCTAGGCGTCCGGTCGACCGGTTTGGCCAGAACCAAAATGTTCTGACTGCAACAGGTTCCGGTCGACCGCCCCATGACTTCCGGTCGACCGCCAGTCCCGAGGCCCCCTTTTGTTGACTTTTGTTTCAAGCTCGAGGAGAGGTCCTTCTTCCCATTTGTTTAATCCCAATGACACCAATTACACCATGATTTGTGGGTCTGGTCTGGGACTTGTCTATGGACCATTCAAGGGGTATAAAACATCTCATTGGAGCCATGAACCCTAAGCATCCATGAGATCCAAGGGGAGGCTATCTAAGGAGGAATAAGAGGGTACTGTAGCTCCGTGAACAGTACCTCGTGCAGCAAGTTCTTCATCTATCTCCAACCCATTCAAGGTACATCTAAAGCCAACAAGCATTTATGAAGTGAAGAAGCAAGCAACCAACAAAGAGAGATCAAGGGGGAGGCTATCAAGAAGCAAGCAAAGGTTTCAAGAAGAGATCAAAGGAAGGTTATCCAAGTGAAGAAGGAAGAGTACTGTAGCCATGAACAGTACTCCGTGCAGCAACTCTACATCCACTCCAAGGCCATTCAAGCTTAATCTGAAGCTATTCAAGTGAAGCAGGAAGCATCGTTCCAAGCTCTACATCATACACTCAGTGGAAGCCAAATCAGGAGTCTTCTAAACTGTGTTTCATTGTCTTTGTGCTTTGGGCTTTATGTTTATGTTCTTTATAATCTACAAACATTCGTGTGTGTGTGGATCGCTTTGGATCCGTGGTCGTGTGTGGTCGTGTGTTCCATTCGGGTGTGTGTAGACCATCTTAGATCTACGTGTATGTGTGATTTTATCCAGGTCTTAGTGTTTGTGTGTGGAGAGTGCTACATTTGTCACAACAAGTGTGTGTGTAGACCTCGTCTCCGTGTGTGTGTGCATGCGTCGTCCTACGTGTGTGTTTGGAGCATCATCTCCGTTTGGGGATTTATCCACGAGTGAAGCCTCACCGGGTTTGGTGAGGGGTGGACGTAGGATTGCCGCCGTTGCATCCGAACCACCTTAAAATCCGCTATGCACTATGGTTTGATTTGTGTGGTTTGATCCATTTCATCTACCTCCATTCTACATGAGTGTTAGTGTTCCGGATTTATCTAAGTATATCTTGCTTAATCTATATCATCATCATATAAAGTTGATAAATCTAATTTGTGTTCAAATAGATTTGAATCGCTTAACTAGTATTCTATCACTTATTTTAAAAAGGTCAAAAGTTTTCTTAAAATTTGTAAACACCCAATTCACGTACCCCCCTCTTGGGTGTCATTGATCGCGGGACTTCAGAACTACCTATAGACAACGTCGTAGGTAAGCGATATATTATACCTACGGTTTTATTTTAACTGTCGAAATAAATAACTATATTGGGCTACCTACCGAGAATGTCGTAGGTATGTGATGCCACATACCTACCGTTTGACAAGGTCGTAGGAATGCATAGTCATACTGCATTACCTATGGTTTGTGTCGTAAGTCTGTGATGTAACATACCCACTATTAGTTATGTCGTATGAATAGTTTTTATTTTTATATATTATCTACGGTCAATGACATAGGTAAGTTATAATTTATACCTAAGGTTTGATAGTGTGGTAATAATAGTTCGCCATATGAAATTACATATGGTACGAGTCGTAGGTATGTGAAGTAACATACCTACAATTTAATTATGTGGTAAGAATGATTTTTATTTTTATATAGTACCTATCGTTTGACATTTGGTTTGGCATTGACATCATATAGAATTGTTAAATTTATTTAGAAATCAATAAATATATTGGTTAAAAGAGGTCATTAAGACTCAGAGTAAAAATTCTAAAGTTTGAGGTACATTTACGTTACTAACTCGTTACGCTACATTGCAAATGTATTATTGACATAATTATTTTAAAATGCATAAATTTTTATTTTTATTTTTAATGATATCTTTTAAAATTATTTGAATAAATATGATAGAATTAATTAGTAATTTTATTAAAGATAAATAAAAATAATAATTAATATATGAATAGTGTATTGGATATGTGTCAATTTTATTGGTGCCATTAAATGTGAGAGTGATGTTACATATCATGGCTGCACGGAAAGGTTACTTGGTGTCGGCACCAGGTGATCATATATATATATATATATATATATATATATATATATATATATATATATTGTTTTTGTCAAGATTTAAGGGAAAAATCTCCTCCAAAATCATGATTTCCTGCCATCGAGGGAGTGAGTTGTATTAACCTAATATATATAAAGTTTTTATCATGATTTTTCATGAGATTTTATATTTTTTAATTTCACTGAGATCATATTATATTTTTATCTTCAAAATGTTACGAGTAATTAATAGTCAAAATAAATATTAGAGATATATATCAATAAAATTAATCTTAATAGTGTGCTTCTTGTAATGGGCGCACAAAACAGGGAAAAGAAAAACAAAACCAACCTTGGCCACCTGACCTTTCCCCTCCCCGCCCTGGTTTTGGCCTCCCCGCTAGGGGTGTTCATAATTCGGTTCAAACTTAACCAAACCGAACTTCGGTTCGGTTTGAACCTAAATTCGGTTCAGTTTGGTTTCATAACGTATGAAACTGAACCAAACCGATCAAACCGAATTTATTCTTTATATTAATATTTATTAATATTATATATCATAAGTATTTAAAAATATTTAAAAATATAATTACATAGACATATAAACATACAAAATATAAGTTGTTTATTATTTTTATTTTTAATATATATATAATTTATTAAATTCATATATATATTAATAAGATATAAAAAATTTTGTTTGAACCGAACCAAACCGAATTTGTTCGGTTCGGTTTGGTTCTGTTTGATAGTTTATTCAGTTTGGTTCGGTTTGAAAAAAAAAGTCCCCCAAACCGAACCATGAACACCCTTACTCCTTGCATCAAAAGAGGGAAAAAAAATAAAAACCACCCACACCTGACCTTTCCCCTCCCCACTTTTGTGGTTCCTCCTCCCCACGGCAATAATAGGAGTGTCAGGGCGCCCTCGAGCGGGCTCAACATGAGGAGGTCCGCCATGACGAACTTGTTGAGTAGTGGATGGTGGATCTAGAGGGGAGGGGTGAATAGATCTGTCCCTCTTTTCGCAGAACATCCCTCTTTAAAGCTAGATAAAGATAATTAGTAGCGGAATACAACTAGCTTAGCGTAACACACAACAATTTACTTAGCAAGATGAATAAGTAATATAAAGATTAAACCTAAGCATGCATCTAGCACAAAGTAAACCATAACACACGAGATTTTAAGGTGGTTCGGACTGAATCTACAATCCTACGTCCACCCCTTACCAAACCCGATGACGCTCCACTATTGCAGCGCACCAAACTACAGATTGGAGAACTTCCGATTGCCTTCCTACTAACCACCGGTAGGGATGACCACACCACAGATCGGAGAACTTCCGATTGCCTTCCTACTAACCACCGGTAGTGACGATTCTCAGTTTCAATAGTTTAGACAAAATGAAAAGAGAACAAATAGATGTTCAGACAAGAGATGAAATGTGCTCAAAGAGAAAAGATCTTGTTTGAGATTGTTGGAGCTTGAATCTGATTCTTCAATCAATGTAGATCACCAACAAAGGCTTCTTTCTTCTTCACAAAGCTCTCCTCTTGATTCAACAGCAATGGCTTCTTCTTCCTTGTGAGATGAGCTTCCTTGGATCCCCTTGAGTGGATGAAGAAGACTATGGATGGAGCTTTGATCACCCTTGAGAACCTTGCTTGCTTCTAGCTTCCTTGGAGGTTGCTTGCTTGAGATATAATCTTGAATCACCTTGGAATGGATGAACAACTTCTACATGAAGTACTATTCACGGCTACAGTACCTTCTCCTTCCAACCTTCTCTCTAGTCTCCTTTGATCTCTTTGATTCAATTAGGGTTTGTAGCTCCCTTGTGTTGGTTTTATATCTTTTGAATGGTCCATAGACAAGCCCCAGACCAGATCCACAAATCATGGGGGATTGGGTGACTTTAGGACTAAACAAATCCAAGAAATGGGGCTTCCCACGTTGAGAAATCAAAGTCAAAAATGGCTGCATCGGGGCTACCGGTCGACCGGAGTTATGGGTCGGTCGACCGGTATGTTTACAGGTTGAAGTCCTTACGTTGCTAGCAAAATCAGTCGACCGCCAGTATGGGGCGGTCGACCGGTTCCAGAGAATTGTTGTATCTTTTCGTTCCTGGCAAATCCGGTCGACTGGTATATAACCGACGGTCGATCGAAAACTTGATTTTCCACAGATTTGCGTCGATCAACCCCTTAAACATGTTTGCAGTCCATTCTAGTCTGTGGCATCAAACTCTTTAGACCTTTGGACATGAAACCAAGTGTGTTCTTCATTGTGCATCGATCTTGGCTATGTGAAGTGTCGATTCTTACTTGTAGAAGGGATTTTCATCCTTGCTTGGGCGCGATCATTGGGCTTTCACTTTTGCCATCTCCACTCCATTCCTTGGCTTATCTGTCATGAAAAAAAGCATCAAGTATTTCTGTCATATGAGAGTGGGAAACATCAATGACTTATAGTGTTTAGCCATTATCAAAATCATGAATGTCAAATGAAACTTCTGATACAAAAATTGAAACTAGCCTTTCAAAATGAGATGTATTATGCCACTCTAATAGTGCCTTTACCTGATTTATGATGAAAAGGAAAAAGTAACTTCAAGAAAAGAACAAATGCACAAATAACTACATATATGTAAAAAATGTAAACATACAACAATTTCTTTACTTTCAAGAAATTTGACAGTACACATAATGACGGCACATGGTAGAAGATTAGCCAATCGAACAGGTGTATACATACGTTATGTTCCCTATGAAAAATGATATAATTACAAGCTATGATAGACTTGACAAATATTTTGTTTCTTTTTCCTAAAAATGGTTTCTCATGATATTTCTGAGATATGTGAATAATACGGTTTTAAGATTGAATGAACAATCAATATTGAGCTAATACTCTTAACATGGACACAATCGCTAGCTTCACCTGATTACACTTACATTTTAGAAGCAGCTGTATACATATATTGTGTGTAGAGATATTTTATTCATGGATTGGATCCTCGTATTTAGCTTTGAGTTCCCCTTGGCTACTTATATTTCTTCCCCACTGATGTATGGCAACTTTATTAATCTACAAACCGTGCAGGAAGGACGGGTCACTCATTAGACATGAAATACATAAAAATTGTATCTTTAGACATCCATTTCATTTTCTTGTCCCCAGTGGCTTGGTCGCTACCCTGACAACCCGGAAGCCCTCCCTCCCCATTCTCTCCGATGACCGACCCATTGGTTTTCTGCTGAGGGCATCTGCTACAACATTAGCCTTGCCAGGATGATATTGAATAGCAAAATCAAAGTCCTTGAGATATTTTAACCACCTCCTCTGTCTCAAATTAAGCTCCTTTTGAGAGAATAAGTATTTCAAGCTTTTGTGGTCCGAGTATACTATAAACTTTTCTCCATAAAGATAATGACGCCAGATTTTTAAGGCGAAGATAACAACTGCCAATTCCAAATCATGTACATGATAATTTTTCTCGTGCCGTTTCAATTGTCTTGAAGAATAACATATTACCTTTCCATTCTGTATGAGGACACATCCTAAGTTAATACCAGACGCATCCGTATACACTTCGAATCCACCACCCTCCACTGGTAGTGACAAAATAGGAGCTGTAGTAAGATGATTCTTAAGATTTTGACAGCTCTTTTCACAGTCCTTTGACCAGACAAAGGGATTTTCTTTTCTAGTAAGTCTAGTTAAAGGAACCGTAATTTTTGAGAAGTCCTTAATGAATCTCCTATAATAACTAGCTAAACCCAGAAAGCTTCTTACTTCTGATACAGTCGTTGGCCGGCCCCAATTTCTGACAGCTTCTACCTTAGATGGATCCACAATGATACCTTCTTTTGAAATAATGTGGCCTAGGAATGAGACTTCCTTTAGCGAGAATTCACACTTATTGAGCTTGGCATAGAGCTTGTGTTCTCTAAGCATTTGCAGAGCTATCCTCAAATGTTCTTCATGTTCCTCTTTTGTCTTAGAATATATCAAGATATCATCAATGAAGACGACAATAAATTAGTCCAGATATGGCTGGAAAACTTTGTTCATGAGTTGCATAAATGCGGCTGGGGCATTTGTTAACCCAAACGGCATTACCACGAATTCATAGTGGCCATAACGACTTCGAAAAGCCGATTTATAAATGTCTTCTTCTTTGATTCTAAGCTGATGATAACCTGATCTGAGGTCAATCTTGGAGAAATATTCTGCTCCCGAAAGCTGATCGAAGAGCTCATCAATACGCGGCAACGGATATTTGTTCTTAATTGTAAGTTGATTCAGTCGTCGGTAATCGATGCATAGCCTGAGAGAGCCATCCTTCTTCTTGACAAAAAGAACCGGCGCACCCCAGGGGGATGTGCTAGGTCTGATGAAACCCTTATCTAGCAATTCTTGCAATTGTCTCTTTAGTTCCTTAAGTTCCGTGGGGGACATCCTGTAAGGGGCTATAGAAACAGGTGCTGTTCCTAGAATGAGTTCGATGGTGAAGTTTACTTCCCTCTCAGGTGGTAAATTTGGTAAGTTCGGAGGAAACACATCTGGGAACTCATTTACAATAGGGATGTCTGCTATGATAATTTCATTGGACTCCGTAATAACGACAGAAGCAAGAAAAGCTTCACATCCTTGCGAGATAAGTTTGCAAGTGTGAAGTGAGGATATAATAGTGGGGTGTTTCTTGTATTTAATGCCAAGGAAAGAGAATTTTAGAAGACCGGGTTTTCGGAAGGATATAATCATGTTTCGACAATTGATATAAGCATCATGATCTACAAGCTAATCTACCCCTAAAATGGCATCATAACCTTTCATGTCAAGGCATACTAAGTTTGCGGGGAGATTATGACCTTCTACTATTACTTCGCTATTAGGATAATAGTCGGTAAGCTTTGTTCCAGAACCTAAGGGTGTGGTAATAGCAAGATCTGAAGGTAAGGGAGCTGATGCAATTGGTAATGTTTTTGCAAAGGTAGTGGAGATAAAAGAATGAGAGGCACCAGTATCAACTAGCAGAAATACAGGACAAGAATAAATTTGAAGAGTACCTTCCATAAGCCCATCATCCCTGGGCGCTTCCTCTTCTTCTATAACGGCATTGAGGCGAGCCTGCCTCCTACGTCCACCACCAGATGACTGGTCCTTCATGAGAGGGCAGTCTGGCATGCGATGCTCCTGGCTGCCACATCTTAAACAAGCGCCAAGCCGCTTCTAGCACTCTTCAGCCGAATGGCCGAAATTCTCGCAAAACGTGCAAGCCGTGGCGACTTGCTCCTTCTCCTCCTTGACTTTCTTATTCTTCTGGGAGCTTCCACCATTCCCGCTCCTGGATCTTTTTTTACTATCACGGCTCTTATGAGGCCCCGTGATGCTGAATTTCTCTTTCTTGTAATGCCGATCTGATCGTCGGCTGGACTCTTCACCCTTTCCTTTCAATTTCTAGACCTTTTCTAAGGTCCTTTCACATAAATAGGCCCGCTGAACCATCTCCGCATAGGTACGGATGTTTTGGGTCCCGAGCTACTGAATGAAGCCGAGTCGTAACCCATCCATAAATTGATTTACCTTCAATAGATTGGTACTAATTAGATGTGGTGCATAAGATGCTAGCCTTGAGAATTGCAATTCATATTCTGCTACTGTCATCATTCCTTGTCGAAGAGAGGCGAACTCCATAGCCTTTCTTTCTTTCACATGCTCAGAGAAGTACTTAGCACGGAATAAAGTGAGAAAACCATCCCACGTATGCGGTGCATCGGTCGGAGGTGCCGGAACCGACTTCCACCATGTACCGGCATCCTTATTGAGTTGGAAAGTTGCAAGACGCACCTTCTCTTGATCAGTGCATTGGATGACGTCAAGTATACGATTCATCTCATCAATCCAGTACTCTGCTTCGTCTGGATTAGAAGAACCATAGAAACGAGGAGGGTTTAAACTCCTGAAATTATGATGTAAGTCACCAGCCCGTGCCCCTACGCCACCTTGTGCCATGGTTTGTAATGCCTGAGTAAGCCCGGCAACCGTTTATTGCATGCCATCCCAATCTACGCGATGATCCATTGTAATAATGTTGAGGTACCTGAGAGAAATATAACAACTTGTTATTTCTCATGGAATTGGGAGATAATAATCTTAAATCTAATTAACTATCTTATCCCGGGCTCTACCCAATTCTCACATGGGTATGGAAATTTCTTCCTTAGTTCATAGGTAGGGGTTCTTAAACCTTGGCCTTATCCTATGACATGATTCCTTTCTCTAAATCCTGAGACTTAGGCTCTGATACCAACTTAACTGTCACGTCCCGAGCCTTTAATACAGCAGAAGACTAACTCGGGGAGCGCGAACAGCCGACATGGTAAGCCTCTTGCAAGCAAGAACGATCAGAGCGCAAGATAATCACACATAAGGCAATTGCACAATAATTACCCAACTTCAACCTTTTATTTCATTAATAATCAAGTATTCAAGTACCACCACTAATTCAACTTCCATCATAGTAGACTCAATAAATAGGAAAATTACATAGACTCAATTTAAACAATGTAGACTTTCCTAAGTATTCACTCTCAGTTTGATATGACTTTCTTTCGCTCTCGGACCCGCTACATGTATAACCCGAATCCGAATTCGAATCACTTCCATTTCCTGAAAAAGATTGGAAATAGGTAATGAGCACACTTGCCCAGTAGGTATCTTCACATCAACATGATTAGCACTATTAAAGTAATTAGTAGTTTAGCTCTAAAGAATATAGGTAAAATCATGCGAATGCGATCAATCATGCGAGTAACCAAAGTAACAAGACGATCATATAAGATAAAATGAGAGCAAGAAGGAACTAGCAAGAATGTAACAAGAACATGATATTGGCCTTTCATGAACAAAAATATATCGAGAATGTACTAGCAAGCCACATAATCATCACTCTAGTATCTTTTACTTATGAGCAAGTACTTCGTGAATTTCTGTGGAATATCAAGCAAGAAAGTCATGTACAAGAATGTCATGTCGTGCCGTGGATTTTCACTTATTTATAAAGAAAGTACTCCCAGCGCAATGCGACACCAGTAGCATCATATCCCATGGTTTATAATAGTATGTTTCCGACAATCAGCCGAGGGGACTAGCATAGAGCCCTTGAACACAATCAGTGCTCGATCGCATCTTCAAGTATAAATCAAGTTACTTCCACGCATGTAACAATAAAGTATGGCAAAGAATGTAATAAGTTCAATAAGTTCATGATAACAATAATCAATGGATGAACGCTTCAATTTAGAATATGAGAGATCAAGAATGACTTATACTATGTTATGCCCATAGAAATAAATCGACAGCATAACGGTACATTTCTTAACTTCCATTCATTATATTAAGTTTCTTGATCGATATGATAAGTGCTAGACCATTATCAAGCCATCTAGAACCTTGAAAAATCAACCCTTGGGTCAAACTTTGGGTTAAAATACTCAAGCATTGTGACGGTCTTGTACTGGGCCGTTACATAACTTGACGCTCCAGTATTGGGCCGTTACATTGCCTTGAATCCAGAACAGTAGAATAGACTCAGTAAAATGTGACGGTCATATATTGGGCTGTTAGACTAGCTTGACGCTCCAATCTAGATCCGTTACATTGCTAGAACCAGAAAATATCGATAGTGCAATCTAAATAATGGGCTTTAATGGTACAACCAACTCGGCGTCCTAGTGGGAATCCCAGGCTTGCGGAGAATTACGGAGGCCTTAAAACAAGATTTCCTAATTCATTGGAAGGAATATCCAATAGAGAGGTCCTCATGTCCAAGAATATGTTCCTATAGTGCAACGTGTGAACTAATGGATAACTTACCGGAATAGGCGTCATGTACTTAAAGAAATTGACTCTATGGATAGGAAAGAATGTGTAATGATGTGAAATCACTATAAACTCTGCCAATACAACAATTAAAATCATGTTTAAATACAAACTATAGAGTTTTAGGCAAGAAATTAACAAATGCTTTAAAATAACTCAAGAATGCTAAAAACATGAAATTCCTATCATGAATCAAAAGGTAAAACTCCAAGTCATGAAATAAGGTTAAAACTTAGATAACTAGGCTTATTTATAAATAGACTTGACTAATTTCCATTTCGTCTCGAGTTGACAGGAAACAGTGTTCTAACGGTCTAGCATATGTGCATTACAGCCGTGTGACGGTCTATCGAGGGGCCGTTACAATATTGTAACGCTCCAGCTATGGTACGTTAGAGACAACAGAATAGTTTAAACACAACAGAGAGTGTGACGGTTTATCGTAAGGTCGTTACAGTCATGTGACGGTCCTACCTTAATCCGTCAGAGCTTCTGCTGACAACAATAAATAACAGATCTAAGGTTTCAACTTACATCATGTCTGGAAATCATATATATACTTTCATATGATAAAACGAAGGCTAAACTAATAACATGCATGGGTTTTCTGTGAATTTGACAAGAAAGTTCCTTTTAGCTTAGTTAGGGCTTAAGAATACACATGTATGCATGACTTTACTAAAACATGAAATCCATGATCTATAGTGCATGAAATCAAGTCAAATCAGAGGGCTTTTATCCCTAACAAGATGTTTTTGCCAATCATGAGATGACCTACCGCTTAACTAGGCTTTAAACTTCTAATTTCAGTCAGAAAGACGAGCCCTAGTTTTCCCTTTCCAGTGAGTTTCCAGCAACTTCTCGCTGCTCTAGGTCTTCAGCCTCTTGGCTTAAGGACGTGAAATTTTGAGGTTAAGAAGATTAAACTATTGGGAACAAAAATTTCTAAATAACCGAACTCTAATTACCTCGTTTAGATGTCCTAATCTCCTGATCTTCAGAATACCTGCGTTCAGTTTCCTAGGTTGCTAAGGTCGTACCAGCAACTTTGGAAGCTTCAATGTCCTTGGTTGGTTGATCCTCTAGCATGAAATTTGGAGAGCTATTAGTCTAAAGTAATAGGAATAAATCACTCTTAAGAACTTACCCGAGATTCTATCTCCTTACTGTGGACGAACGTCACGGGGTTATAGAGAGGGGAAGGAAACGCGTTACGTTGGGAAAACGCGGGAAAGGGACTCCCGGAGAGGGTTGTCTCTACCGGGCTTGAACTGCGGAAATATACGGGACGAGAAAACCCACGGAATGGAAATGTACAATGGAATGAATGGACATAAGGAAATTACAGAATGGAAACCACCGCGAGGAATTACTTCTATCCACGGGGTTTAAGCAGAAATTAAAAGAATAAAATTGCGGAATGAAAAGGCTCCGCGAGGAATTACTTCCGTCACGGGACCTCCGCGAGGAATTACTTCCGTCACGGGATTTTGACAAGAATTGAAGGAATTAAAATTACAGAATGGAAAGGCTTCGCGAGGAATTATTTCCGTCACGTGCACCTTCGCGAGGAATTACTTCCGTCGCAGGGTTTAGACAGAAATTAAAGAAATAAAATGACAGAATGAAAAGGCTTCGCGAGGAATTACTTCCGTCACGTACACCTTCACGAGGAATTACTTCCATCGTAGGGTTTAGACAGAAATTAAAGAAATAAAATGACAGAATGAAAAGGCTTCGCGAGGAATTACTTTCGTCACGTACACCTTCGCGAGGAATTACTTCCGTCGCAGGGACCTCCGCGAGGAATTACTTCCATCCACGGGGGTTTAAACAAAAGGAAAGAGTGACAGAAAAGAAAGGGGGAGGGGGGTGTGATCGCCAGGGGCTGAGAACCCCACGGGAAAGGTGTGATCGCGTTCGTCGCCAGAGCGGGAGCAGTGCGGGTCCTCTCTTCCTCTTCTTTCGGCCGGCCGACGAAGAGAGCTTCCTTCGGTTACCCTGATTTTGTTATTCTTTCATTTTTTTGTTTTAGCTTTTGTTATTATTTTAACTGGTTACCCCTACACAAAGAATAAACAGAGAAAAATAACTAAATGAGAATGACGGCGATGTTTTACCAATCCTTTAGAAAATGATACTGAGAATAACATAAACAAATACGGACCTGGTTGGCGGTGTTTAAAACCCCTTTAGAACTAGAGGATGGTAAATGATATGATGGAATGCACAAACGTGAAGACGCTCACAAACCAGGCCCTCTCGGAGAGAGAGGTGTGGCATAGATGCTAAATGATGCATGTAACGTAATTAAGTGACTGATTAAAAATAAAAAAAGGGGAGAAAAGCTTATTGGGGGAGGCCGATGACGGGTTTTAGACGAGCTTCTCCGAGGTGAGGATGGCACAAGCGTACGCTGAGATGTAACAGGTTCTCGTATACTCCGACGTCCGAAAACTCGGCAGGGCCTTCCGGGTATCGATACCTCCCTGAAAAGGAGAAAGGGAGAGAGAGAGAGGGAGAGAGCTTTTTTTTTTTGTTTTCAGGATTTTTATACTTTGGTTTTAAAGGGAAGATAATACAAGAATGAGAAAATAAAAAAAGAATAATAGAGAAAAGATATATATATATATATAAAGGGGGAGAGAGGAAGATAATTGAGAGAGAGAAGATAAATGAATAAATAAAAAAAGTGGGAAATAGTTGAAAGAGGGATCGAGAGAGGGAGGGGGAAAAGAGAGATAGAGAGAGTGTGGGAGAGAGAAGAGATCGAGAGGGGGAGAGAGAGTTGATAGAGTGGAGAGAAAAGAGAAGAAAAAAAAATAAACAAATAAAAGGATGAGAGGTCGAGAGAGAGAGAGAGAGGAAGGGAGTGGGAAGGAGAAAGAGAGGGAAAGAGGGAGTGAGAGAGAGACACGTAGAAGGGAGAGAGAGATGAGAGGGAGGAAGAGAGAGTGTGAAAGAGAGGGATAAAAAAAATAAAAAATGAGAGAGAGAGAGAGAGGGGGGGGGGAAGTGGCGGTGAGAGGGAGAGAGGCAGAGAAAGGATGAGAGAGGGGGAAGAGAGAAATAAAAGAATAAAAAAAGGAAAGAGAGAGGGATCGAGAGGGAGAGAGAAAGAGAGTGGGGAAGAGAGAGAGAGAAGAATCGAGAGACGGAGATCGAGGGGGGGAGAGAGGAAGAGAGAAACGAGGAGGGAGAGAGAGAGAGAGGAAGAGAGGGAGAAAACGACAGGGGGAGAGAGAGGGAGTTGGAGAAATAAAAATAAATATAAACAGAAAGAGGGAGAGATAGAGAGGGAGAGAGAGATAGAGAGGGAGAGAGAGATAGAGAGGAAGAGAATAGAGAGAGGGGGAAAGAGAGATAACGAGAGGGGGAGAGAGACGTGAGGGGAAGAGAGAGTGGAGAGAGAGACGGGAGGGGGGCGTGCGACAGAGAGAACGGAAGAGAGAGTGGGGAAGAGAGAGAAGGAGAGAAAGAGAGGGGGAGAGAGGGAGAACGCGACCGCGGCAGGGGGAAAAGAGAGAAAAGGAGAGAAAGAGAGGGGGAGCCCGCCGCGGGGAGGAGAAAACCGGCAGGGAGGAAGAGAAAGAGAGGGAGAGAGAATGAGAGGAGGAGGACGAGAGAGAGAGAGAGAGGGAAAGGAGAGAGAGAGGGGGGTTCGGTGCAGCGGTGAGGGCGGCGCCGGCGGACGGCGTGGCGTCCAGTGCGAGGACAGACGGACGACGACAGCGACGGTGGCAGGCGATGCAGGTGGGGACGATGATGTGGGTGCGGCAGGGAGGTGGACGCGGTGGCGTCAGGAGGTGGCCGACGGTGACGTACGCGGAGGGCGAACGTGGGTGCACCGGTGACGCGGCTGGAGACGTGGACGTGGTGGCTCGCGTGAGGTAGCCAGAGGTGAAGGAGACGGCCGGGGCTGCCGTGAGGACGGCTTCAACGGCGTAGTGGAGAGCGGCGGGCGCGGGAAGCTTCGCGGCAACGTGAGGTGTCCTTGCGGTCGGAGAAGGTGTGCAGTAGGGAGCTCGGGCGTGAGGTGGAGGCGGACGGACGGTGCAGGCGTACTCGCGGAGGTGGCAGCGACCAGCAGCGAGAAGGTGGCGATGTGGTTGCAGGCGTGCGGCGACTGTGGTGACGAAGGTGGTGGATGCGTCCGCATTGGAGACAAGGGGTGCATGCAGGGGGGTGGCGCTGGGCTCTCACGGGAGTAACGTAGGGGTATTGGGGGTTCTCAGGAGGTCGTGAGAAGCGCAGGAGGATGGGGGTCTGCGACTGGGTGATGGTGTTTGCAGAGATCTCGACGGCGGCTGAAGAACTGGGAGACGGTGGCGAGGGGAGCAGAAGTGGTCGGACGGTGTGGGCTAGCAGATGAGAGTGAGGGAGAGGGTGGGTTCAGTCGTGGTTGCCGTTGGCGGGTTGGAAGAGGTGTTAGCAGAGGGAGGGGGAGAGAAGTGGGAGGTGGGGTGGCTGTCGTGGGGAGAAAGAGAAGGGGTGTTGCGTTCATGGGTAGCCGAGAGAGAGGTGGGATGGCCAACGGTTGTGTCTGAAGGAGGTCCCAGGAGAGACCGGGGGAATGGGGAAGGTGGCCATGGGTTCGATGGGAGGGGAGAATGGGAGAGAGAGAGAGAGGGAGTGGGGTCGGTGTATTGAATGGGGGAGACCAGATCCAAGAAATGAGGAGGGATTTAAGGAGAGGAGTTAATAAAAATAAAAGAAAAATATTTATTTTATTTTTGTTTAGAGATGGGCCCAAGTCATTTATATTTATCAATATTTGCATATATGTTTATTTATACAAAATAAATGATGGGCCACCTATTTAGTGTTATTATATATTTTATCCTTTTTATTTTTATTTGTATATATGTATTTATATATATATATGTATATATATGTACGTATATATATATTTATGTATATATATATATATGTATATATAGATATATGTATATATATATATATATATATATATATATATATATATATATATATATATATATATATATATATATATATATGGTAGAATGGGCCAAGCCCACTAAAATGTCTCTTTCATGTATATGTGTATATATAGGGGAGATTGGGCCGAGCCCATAAGGGTTGATTTGTTTAATGAAGAAAAGGTCTTTGAATAAGAATGGGCCAAGCCCATTAGGGTTGATTTCCTTTTGAAAAGAAAATTTTGTGAACAAGAGTGGGCCAAGCACATCAAAATCTTTATTTGTCCCCCCCCCCCTTCCTTTTTAACATTAAGAGATGGGCCAAGCTCATTGACATTTTTATCTTCTTGTGTAGGAGAGGGATGGCCACAAGTCCATTAGCGAGGGATTCGTTCATTTTGACAAACAACACTTGACTTTCCGCGAGATCGAACAAAAAATTCGAAATCATTCAAATGGTTTAACTGTGCGAGCCGCTTTGGGGCGTCTTAGCGTAATACAGGGTTTGCTCAGCGTAATGCTTAAAATGCCGTGTCTACAGCTGCCCCGCCTTGGCGTCTGCTTTCCTGGGGAATCACATGGAGTGGAATGGAATAGAAGTGTAATGAAATGGAGTGAGGAGTGGACTGAAAAGTGGATGCCAAGGCGTGATGAGACACACTTTTTAACACTACGTGATTAGAATCTTTCTTAAGTTTCAACGAGGCAACCTTGAAGAAGGTCATCCGAAATCAACGATTGTTTGGCCGAAAATAAAAAAAGACTAACAGAAATAGGGACCAACTTCTTGACGTGGAAGTACCTGGGTCGTAGACCCGCAGGTTTCGCCTTGGGGAGCGGTTACCAGTCAACGTGGAAGTGCTGTAACCAAGGCGGGTCCAACGGAGTAAAAGGGAAAAGTGTAGCTGGTAAATCCAAACAAGGGTTTCTTTCGACCGACTAGCCCAAGATGGTTTCGTAGAAACTCAATATTCGATTCAGAATGGAATATCCCGTATTAGTCAAGAATTTAAGCACAGCGGCCCTCACAATCGAGTTAAATGAATGATCCTTCGCAGTGGAATCAAAGTCCTACATGAATGCATGCTGGGTTAAAAAGAAAAATTAAAACAAATTAAAAGTAGAAAATAGTCAGGGATAATATTGTTAAGCTTCTAAGGACGGGTCAGGATACCGATTCGATGAGCCGATACTAAGCCGAGGCCCGTTTATCCACGCACCGACCCACCGAACGGAACCATCGCTCCCGAGCTACCACAACCTAACGGCCTATCCGTACGTCCTGAACTCCTCTGAAGTTATCACTGTTTTTGTTGGAGGGGAACTCAAACTCCAGATTCATCCAAGGCATAAGGTCCTTGACGTGCTCTAATAGCGTAGATATCATATAGTAGGATGCATGACACAGTGGGGTCAGTCACCGGGGTGACTGATGGTGGGACATGGTAGGGCAATGGCGCCCTCTTGCTTTCTTATTTTATTCTTGGAACCTGCACCGAACAACAAGCAGTGAAGAAGGATTTATTTCATAAGAAGTAAAATTACATTCGACTGTACAGGACATCCGCACATCAATACAGGAGCAGGGGAAAACACGACGCGAATTAGACAAGATTTATTCGGTTAAAATTCACCACGGTAACTTGTCATAAATGCTTTACATTTACCTTTTTACCCCCCCCCTTTTCACTATAAGTATCCCCTTTGATCCTTAGCAAAAGATCATCCATTGGTGGTTCGGGGAGTCAAGCTCTTTTTTGAGATGGGAGAGAAATCCTGCCCTTTCGAGATGGAAGGTGGGCCTTCCCGCCCTGCCAAGAGGAGCAGGTTCGGCCGCGAATTCAGGAGGTTGTCCGACATTGAAGGCCATCTGAGCGAGAGGATTCTCTCACGGGCGGTAAGTTGGTTCTTTCTCCTAGTTTCCTTTGTAAGTTCTCCCTCGCTTTTTCATTCTTTTCTTTTCCTTCCTTTTAGCCGTATCCTCTTTTTCCGGGCCCGAGAAAATTCTCAAAGCTGCCCTAGCTATCGAAGCTTACGTCCAACATCACTATCGGTATGAGGGCCGTTATTTCAAAATGGCACCTCCAAGGGTTGGTGGTCCATGCCAAGTATTATGATAAGATCTACATGGATTGGGCGGCCCTGGGTGCATTGGCGGAGGTTTGGCATCCGGAAACCCACACTTTTATCTTTCCTACTTTTGAGGCAACGGTCCTCCTCGAGGAGGCAGAACTTCTGCTAGGCTTAAGAAGGTCGATGAAGGATGACAGGATAAAGGTTTCGTGGATGCGGAAGAGGATATCTACCAAGGAAGTTCTTGGAAGCTTTATGCCATCTGGAACCATAAAGAGCGTTCAGACCCAAAAGGGAGTCAACTTGCAAAAGCTCGCAGACTGGACTGTGACTGCCTTAGAAGGTTTGATAGATGATGAACATTTAGAAGGGCTTATGAAAGGGTTCACAATTTGTTTGGCTGGAGCTCTCCTCTTTCCTTGTACTGACAACATCGTAGAGGAAGACCAATTGGGAGCGATTTGTGGACTTTGGGAGGGAAAGAGAGTGGGGCCCACTGTCCTCGCGCATCTTTACAGTGGTCTCACAGCTTCTAGCATGGGTAGGCCTCCTCACGGGTGCATCCTTCTCCTCAACTGCTGGATTGATCTTCACTTCAAATTTCATCACCACGAAGGGGTACAGACCGCCTCCAGGATTTTCGAACAAAGCCCCCTCCGTTACATGGCCAATGTGTTGGGCTTCGGTGGGAAGGTGGCCAATCGCATGCCCCGTCTGAAGACACGCGGCGACTGGCGTCCTCACTTCAACTCCTTGGCGCGGGATATGTTCACTTGTGTGCCAGCACGTTTACTTTCACGTGGTCTTCTCACGAGATCTTCTCCCGTTGCGGAACTCCAGCTTATCGGTGCAACCGAATTTGTTCTTTACAATTCGCACCGGTGTTGCCTGCAAATCGGCCTTCCTCGACACTCTTTTCCTACGCCATCCAACCTTCCTTTGATCAAGGAAAGGGAGCTAGGCACAAAGGGCGATGCGACAGACGTGAAAGCGATCAAAGCAGCGTGGAAGGCAAGCGTTCCACGGAAGGCGATGGTGTTTGTGAGTGAGGATCGAGAGCTATGGAAGGCTTATGTAATGGAGCTTGGGAAACTGAGACCTGAGGTGCCCAAACCCTGATGTATCTTGTTTTGAAATAAATGCAAATCCTTAATGCCATTGCACTCTCTTTCAGTCTCTCCCTTCCCCTTTTCTTTGTGACTGGAATGGCGGACGTCGGGTGATGGTCGGCCGTCACTGGATAGGAGCTAGGGGATTGAAGCAACTACAGTATGCAGAGTTGCCCTGAGATGTCATGGAGTTGAGGATTTCTCTTCAGGTGGCGAGGAGAGAAGTAAACTGGGAGAGGATGGAAAGAGAGGAGTGGATGAAGCGACATCGGGATCGAGACGAGAGGAGGGCACGTGAGGCCCAAGTGATGAAGCTCCGAAAGAAACAGCGCTCGGACACGTCACTCCTTTAGAGTCACTACCGATTGGAGAAGAGTTGGAGCTCACGGTGAAGGAGCTCCTAGGGTTGGTGTAGTCTCCATTGCAGAGTAGGGGGCGACTCCGCCAACAGCCTCGGGTTCAAGAGCTTCGCGGCTGTCGGGGTCACGAGAGAGGCCAGAGGAGGGCGAGGAGCGCTACTAGAGAGGGTGGGAATGCGCGATGCGATGAGATAATTGCAGCGTCGCAGAGCTCTAGATGACCTCCCAGAGACCTCCCCCTTAGGAGAGGAGAGAGACGGCCAAGAGGGTGGTGCGAGATTTAGCAAGTTGCTTGTACACCCGCTCTCTTCTCATGGTGAACATGACAGTTTATATAGACGTATGAATGGAACGACTTGCTCTCATGTGACGGGTTTGCCCTCCATGCGTTCCTTCTCTTCTATGCCTCCTCTTTTCATGCCGTCCCCATGTGACGTGTTTAACAGAACTCTCCTGAGATAACGGATCGTGTCTCAGACTCATTGGGCATTTCTTTCGGGAGAATCCATCACAAATTTTAATGATGTACCACCGAATTCAAAGATGCCAACCGCCCTTCTGTCCTCTTTCCATGTAGACGAGTCCACTCCCGGATTCAAAGATATCGACTTCCATTGTCCTTTCTCCTGTTGATGAGTCCACTCCCAAATTCGAAGAGGTCGACCTGCATTGTCCTTTCTCCATGTAGATGTCCTCATCTCAAATTTATTTGAATCACGATGAACACAGGGAACCTAGATGTGTAGGGTGTGAATCAACCAGCTACGCCCCCGACCTTGTTCACTTCGAGTGAAAGATGGGTGCTTTGTTACAAGGCCCATTGCAAGAGGAACTGAGATAGATCTGGATCATATCCCTTCAATCCTATAAATACTCCCCCGCCTGCTTCACTTGAAAGCACGGAGTTGTGGAGACTGGTTAGAAGAGTGAAAATTTGATAGAAGGGAGTAAGAGTTTCTCATTTTCTGAGATGGAGGGAGAGTCCAGTTTTAGGGTGGAGGGCGAGTCCTCCCGCTCCTCGAAGAGGAGCAGATCCAGTGGTAGTTCTAGGAGACTCTCCGATGTTGAAAGGCCGCTCAGTGAGAGGACCCAATCGGAGCTTGTAAACGAGCCAGTTCTTCCCTCTCATTCTTCATGATCCCTTTCTTCCTTTCTCATTCTTTTTCTATTTTTTTATATTTCAATGATGCACCCGCTTCTCACTTCCTGTGTAATCCACAGAGTATGACGAGGTCACACATCTCATGGGAATTAGTGGTGGCTGCCTATCGAGGCTTGCCTGACTTCCAGAAAGCCCGGCTGGATGCGATGGGGTTTGGTGCATTCCTCCGGATCGAACCCATTAAGCTCGACCTCGCCATCATCCAAGCATTGCGCGAGAGATGGGACCCAGAGAGTCGTGTCTTCTTGATGCCCTGGGGGCACATGGTGCCCAGTCTCAAAGATGTGGCCCGAATCACTGGCCTTAGAGTGGATGGCGAGGCGGTGATCGGGGTCACCTACCCCGATTATCGTGAAGTGGCTCAGAAGCTTCTTGGTCTGGAATTAAAGGACCAAAAGAACAGGTCAGTAGCCAAGGCGTCTATCATGGAGGCATTGGGGCTCACTGACACTCGTCAACGTGATAACGAGTCCTTGGAGAAATTCATAGAGAGAGCGGAAAGAGGGTCCCGCGTTGTGTATTACGTGGATGCCAGTAGCTGGGAAAGGTTAAACACGGACTTGAGGATATTCCTCCTCTTCCTGCTGGGAAAGTTATTGCTGGGTTCCGAAGGAGACGACATCCATTGTCGTTTCCTAGAATTTTTGGTGGACCTAGAGAGGGTAGGGCAATATGCCTGGGGAGCCTCCGTGCTGGCGCATCTGTTCGCAAGTCTGTCCCAAGGGACAGATCGAGAGGTGACTGTGAGTGGCCTCATACCGCTTCTCCAGGTAATTAATTATTTATTTGTTAATGCAACTAATCTAATTCATGAAATGCTGATGACATGTGACGACACAGGTATGGAGTTATTACTACATCCCAATGGGGCGAGCTTGATAGTGGCGTGTGGCTGTGGCACCACTAGCTCGGCGGTGGCAACCCATTATGAGCACAGCCTCTCTGTCTTACCAGCTGATGGTATTAAGGCGTGAGCTGCAAGAGTTCCCCGCAGAGATAGTAGGACTCCATTTTTTTATCTTTTCTTTTGTCTCTCTTTTTTGGTCCTTTTGAGTGGTTAAGGAGATATACGCATGCCAACGCAGGTGATCTGGAGGCCTTACTCGGGCTTGGTCGATGTCGACCAACCGTCACAGGTCGCCCTCGATTTGGTCGGGACCTTTGGGTCCATTGCCTGAATGAAATCGAGCCACTCCGGCTACGATTAGTCATGAGGACTCTAGGGCTTGCCCAGGAATGGGTAGATATGACCGCACCACCCCGCGTCGGGAGGAAGACACGTGGGCCGGTAACCTGTGTTAACTGGCGGGTGCGCTTCCCTGAACAATATGAAGATTGACAGCGGGGTGGTATGCTCGTGGAGTCTCACGCCCGGGATAGTGAAGATTATCTACGTCTCTATAGGGCGATGTATGCAGAACGACTTCATCCTGAGGGACTTGTGGAGGTGTATCTCCTTTCTCACTTTTTGATCATTTTTTTCTATTTTTTTATCATTTTTTTAAATGTAATGCTGACTCCTATGACATGGGTTTAGGATGCCCGTGATACCACGATAGCGAACTTTCGGGCTCGCTTGGCGGACACGGAGGAAGAGTTGGGTGACACCCGTGAGGTTTTACATGTCTCGGTGAGTATGTATGCAAATGCATATTCCTAATTATACCCCTAGGTTTCTGGTGTTTAGCCACTCATTGCCACTCCTTGCTATCATAGTGCGCTCGGCTTGACGCAACCCTACCAGCAGTAGGGGCAGAGGGTGCTTCTTCCAATCTATGGATTCCTTTGTCGGAACTAGATTCGCTCCACGAGCAGCTTGCCCGTGTAACACAGCGCGCCGCGGAGGCAGAGGGAATGCTTTCTGCGTAGGTGAAGGTTCCTCTTATCCGAGCTTCTCTGTTTATGTCTCATCATACCCCTGAAATGACGGATATGGCAGGCCAAAGAGATGCAAGAGATGTTTGCTCATGCATCACAAGGGAAGGCCAGGATAGCGGAGCTGGAGGAGGAATTGCAGCGTCGCTCAGATGACAATTTTTCGCGGGACGTCATGGAGCTGAGGATCACCCTTCAGCTGGAAAGGGATGACAGAGAGAGAGAACGTGCTGAGAGGGAAAAGGACAGGGAAAGAGAGAAGGCCAAAAGATCAGCCGAGAAAGAGGAGAGGAGGGCCCTGGAGGCCCAACTATTTGAATTGAGGACCCGTCTCGGTCTCGCCGAGCAGTGGCTGAAGGATGGCGAGGAACGCTACCGAAGGGCACGAGAGCGTGGCTTTCGTGTTAGTAGCTTCTTCGCTGTCCCCGCATATCGACGTCGGGGAGTGGAGATAGAAAGAGGACCACAAAGCGATAGAAGTACCGCTTTTCATGGTTGGATAGCACCTTCTAGAGTTTCTTGTCCGGAAAGCGGCGAGACGAGTAATGTAGAGAAGGAGGGTGGGAGCTAATGTAAGCTCTCTCTTGTTGTTCATTTTTTCGGTTGAGAGTGGAATAAAATATTTTGTGCTTGGTTCTCTGCTTCTTTCTGATCTCTGAAATCCCTGTACACATCTAAGCAAACAAGTTAATATTTCTGTTCTGACTTGCCCCTTGCTCAATAAACAAACGTGATTTTGAGCTATCCTTGATAACGAGTCAAGGGGCAAGCCTTTATTAACAAAGGTAATGATAAAAGACAATGATGAATGTGGCACACAAACACACAGATGCAAGTGAAAATTTAAAATGAGATGTTGCATGCAAACACAATGATGCGAAATGTGATTTTTTTTATTTTTGTGTTTTTATTCATTTTTTTGTTTTATTGTTTGTTTATATATTTTTTTGATCTTTTACATTTCCATTTTTTTGCATATACATTTTTCTCATCTTTATGGGTTTTTGGATTTGTTGTTTTTTTGTTTGTTTTTGGTTTGTTTAATATTTTTTTATTTTTGCTAATGCATGCCGACCACTCGATGTAACATATGACTTGCATGAGAATAGGGTTTTCTTACTAACCTCCCATGCATCCTAAGTGCACATCTAGGTTGATTTGGGCCTCTAGACTCCTCGAATGATAATCCCGCCGGTTAAGACTTATCCTGATGACAATACCGTCATACCATGCTTAGGCTCCCAGTTGCTTCCGACCACAAGGATTCACCCAAAAAGTGTTCGAGGTAAGTGATCTGCCCGACCCGGGTCTATTTCCTCACAACTCTAGATGATATATGATGGAACACCCTGGAACCCAAACGACCAACCGCGCGACGCTGACCCGGAATCAGACGCCGTCGCACGAATAGGTAACGCGCTTGCATTGGTCTAAGCCCGAGGTTAGGCTAAGAATAAATTAAGGTGGTAGATAGGGGTCTTGACTGGCCGGAAACACGGAGACTCCTTCACGACAGTGGCTTTTGCTTTTCAAAATGGACAACCATATGTTTACAAGCTTTGGTGAGTTTCACCCTTCGGAAACTCCATTGAGCCTTTATCTTCAGGGGAAGAAGGAAGAGTATTGGGGGCAAACCTCCTGAGAGGACCGACAAAACCGTTAACCCGGCGAGCTAATAGGGGCGCACTTAACTTCCCCTTTCGGACAACTTCAGACCAAATCTCGAGCATTTACATCTCATGGCCCCTCTTGTATAGAATTTGACTTTCAGTCAAAGAGGTTTCATTTGTGGGATCAGGCACGGTTACGACCAGGCTTTTCACTTGACTTTGATTTTGTTCTTCTTTTCTGATTTTTTCTTGACATATTCTTGCGAGGGACATAGTATTTTGACAATGTGAAATCCCTCTTGTATGCCTGCGGGGACACTGCCATCTTCTCGTGCTCTGACCCATGCTCGAAGAATTGGATCCTACTCTTACCCTGGGGGGTCGTGTTTGTGTTTCCCATGCTCAGCGTTTTAAGGGCACCGGCTGTCTCATTCGGTCGAAGAGAGAGAGAATAAAGATTTAAGTTTTCTGGAGACCTTCTGGGTGAGGCCTCACCATAAGCGATGCTACCGATCTTTTATAGAACACACGTGTACATGCATGTTGCCTTCTTTTGAGGGGGGCATAAGCCGAACTAGTCGGACAGGGATCTCCACGGTTCTCGTAAACCAAGATCTGAGACCTACCAAGTCTTAGTGGGCCCTATCCTAACATGAAGATGAGATGCGATAACTTGATTGCATGATGGTCTCCAGACATTAGCATTTTGAATTTTCTATATTTTTTTCATTTTTCATTTTTCATTTCTCTCTTTTTTTTTCTTTTGTTATTGTATATATACATATTTTTGGTGTTTTCATTATTTTTCTATTTTTTTGTTGTTTCTTCATTCTTTGACACTATGTACACCTATCTAAGGGTAGTACTTCTTAAGATAAATCTCATTCCAAGGGTGGGATAACTCGATCCCCTCAGCATTGACTAGCCTATAGGCGTTGCTAGGATGCACAGCCTGAACCACGTACGGTCCTTCCCAATTGGGTTGGAGTTTAGAACGCGGCCCACCAGGTTTTACAAACATTCTTTTCACTACCATTTCACCGACTTGAAATTTCCTTTCAATGACCTTCTTTTGATAAAAACGTGTGAGTCTATTCTAATATACACTTGCATGCTCGGCAGCGGCCAGCCGTTTCTCATCTAAGAGTTCCAATTGGGCAAGGAGTGAATCACGACGTTCATTGAGGGGAAGCTCCTTGTCCAACTGTACCCTGAGAGAAGGAACCAAGATTTCATACGGAACTACCGCCTCCATCCCATAAGTGAGGGCGAACGGAGTTTGCCCAGTGGGAGTACGGATTGAAGTGCGATAGGCCCATAGAGCTTCAATCAACTTTTCTGACCAATCCGAGAACTTGTTTGACTCACAGGTCTTTTTATGATTTTAATCAATGTTTTATTAGTGGCCTCTGCTTGGCCATTACCTTGTGGATAATAAGGTGATGAATGATGCAATGCAATTTTATACCTTTTACAGAGGTCCTGAAGGTCCTGAGAAATGAATTGAGGCCCATTGTCGGTGATGATTATGCTTAGAATTCCGAACCTGACGATGATGTTCTTCATGATGAATTTGCAGACTGTGGATGCTTTAATCTCCACGTAAGCTCGGCTTCGGCCCATTTGGTGAAGTACTCCGTTGCAGTAAGGATGAATGATTTTTGCTTAGTGAGGGAGTTAGGATTACCAAGAGGACTAATGACATCGAAAGCCCACATGGAGAAAGGCCATGGGGAGGACACTGGATGAAGTGAAGAAGATGGGGAATGAATTTTATCGGCGTGAAGTTGACACTTGACACACCTACGGACATAGACGGCGCAATCCTCTTCCATGGTGGGCCAGTAAAAGCCTTGCCGAAGGATTTTCTTGGCAAGCATTTGGCTATTCACATGGCCACCGCACACACCAGAGTGTGCTTCCTCGACGCATTTCCAGACCTCCTCTTCATCGAGACATCTTAGAAGAACACCAGTAAGACTCTCTTGTACAGCACTCCTCCGACCAACATGTATCTCTGTGCCACTCTCCTTATGGCTTTCCTATCTTCCGATGTAGCTTCTCCAGGGTAGGACTGATCTTTGCAATACTTGACAATTTCGTAAAACCATGGCTTTTCTTCATCAGCCAATTCTTCTTCTAATTCTGCCAACATGATTTCCCTCTTCTCAAGGATTTCTTCCTGTAGGGCCTTTCTTGCTATCCTGCCCTTGATATCTACGTAGGAAGCGTCATCAACTGCAGGGGCGTGACGCTTGTAGATGGAAATGGACTCAAACCATCTTCCTAGAGGGAACCTTAAAGATGATGCCAACGAGGCGAGGGCATCGGCCAGAATATTCTGATGACGAGGGACATGGACAAAGATCAATTTGGTGAACAGTTTGGCAAAGGCAGCAGTGAGTTCTTGGTATGGCTTGAGTTTGGGATCGCGAGTGCGATATTTGGTGAGCACCTGGCAAAGAATGAGTTGACTATCACCTACGACTCGCAATTCAATGATACGAAAAGAATGAGCGAGTTCCATGCCAGCTAGAAGAGCTTCATATTCAGCTATATTGTTGGTAACTGGGAATTTGAGCTGGTATGCCAGTGGGAATGTAAGGCCTTCAGGCGACAGGAGGGCAACGCCGATTCCTTTCCCTTGGGAATTTAGAGCTCCATCAAAATGTAACGTCCACATGTAATCATCTGATTGGTTGATGGACATTAGTTCCTCATCTGGAAACTCTGATTGGATAGGATCGAATTTTGGGAGAGGATGGTGAGCGAGATGCTCAGCTATGGCATACCCCTTGATCGCCTTTTGCTGAATGTAGGTGATGTCAAATTGAGAAAGAAAGCTTTGCCATAGTGCTAATCTATCCGTAAGGATAGATTTTTCCAGAAGGAACTTGATAGGGTTCATTCGGGCAATCAAATGGACTTCATGAGCTAGAAAGTAATGTTTCAACTTCTGCACTACCCAGAAAAGGGCGGCACAAGTTTTCTCCATAGCCGTGTACTTCTGCTCACAGGGGGTTGAGGAGTTTGGACAAGTAATAGGTCGCCTTTTCCTTGCCCGCTTCATCGGCTTGTGCTAGGACAGCTCCCACGGAGTCGTCCAGGACTTAGATGTAAAGGATTAAAGATTTACCTGGCGTGGGTGGAATTAAGACAGGTGGATTGGCCAGATATTCCTTCACTCCTTCAAAAACTTTTTGGCATTTAGAATTCCAAAGGAATTCTACTCCTGACTTAGTCAACTCGTAGAAAGGTTTGCACCTTTGCGAGTGCTGGGACACAAATCGACGAATGAATTGTAACCTTCCGATTAACCCTCGAACTTCTCTCAAGTTTTTCGGAGGTGGCATATCCCTAAGTGCTTTAGCTTTGTTGGGATCTATTTCAATACCCCTCTTACTCACAATGAAATTAAGCAATTTGCCCGTCGAGACACCAAATACGCACTTTTTTGGATTCATTTTCAAATTGAACTCCCTCGATCTTTGCAGCACCTTAGCTAGAACTCTCGAGTGTTCTGCCCTAGTCCTAGATTTCACCAGTAAATCATCTACATACACCTCTAAATACACATGCATCATGTCATGAAATATTACCATCATAGCCCTTTGATAAGTAGCTCCAGCATTCTTCAAACCAAATGGCACGACCAAATAGCAATACGTTCCCCAAGGTGTGGTAAATGATATCTTCTCCTGATCCTCTTCCGCCAAACGGATCTAATTATACCCTGAAAATCCATCCATAAACGAGAGAGTTTCATAGCCTGCTGTATTATCAACCAACACGTCGATGTGAGGCAAGGGGAAATCATCTTTTGGACACGTGCGGTTAAGGTCCCGAAAATCGATACAGATTCTCACCTTTCTATCCTTTTTCATGACCGGGACAATGTTTGCCACCCATTGAGGATATAGGACGACTCTAATAAACCTGGCTTTGTGGAGTTTATCAACCTCCTCCTTCATCTTCAAAGCCATCTGGGGGTGGAAACGTCTTAGCCTTTACTTTACCAAGACAGACCCCGGTTTTAGCATTAGGCGATGTTCGACCAGGGTGGAATCCAATCCCGGCATATCCTCGTAGCTCCATGCGAACGTGTCCCTATACTCCTTGAGAACCTCAATCAATTCCTCTTCTTCAGATGGCGGAAAATTATTGCTTATGAGAACGATCCTAGGGTCTTCCTCGGTCACCAGGTTGATTTCTTTGGTGGGTTCTTCTATAGCGGCTGATGGTTCGTCAAACCTTCTCATTCCGCTAGCATAAGCATCAGCCGCGTCCTCATATTCTTCGTCCCCTTCTCCAATAGGGTACTCTTCATATGTGAGCTCATAAACTCCATACCCCTCATCAATTGTGCAATCCTCCTTGCATTCTAACTCTGACAGTTGGATGGGATTTTCTAGCAATTGAGGAATGGCTAGAAAGGCTTGACACCTATTGGCTAAATCTAGAAGAAATCGACGAGGAATTTGCCTACCCTTGGATTTTCTTCTAGGCACTACCCTTGACTCATTATTCTTAACCTGACTAACTTGTTTTACAGACGAAGAAGAAGTTGAAGAATTTACAGGAAAAGACCCCTCGGTGGAGGGGTAAAGAAGGTCACTCAGGGGACCTTGAATGAGTGGCCCGTAAGTCGGGGCACACTCGTGAGAGATGTAGGAGGTCTCCTCAAAGGAAATGCACTGTTGAGGAGTTTGAAAATTGACGTTTTTTTTCATTTTCATTTTCAATTACAAGACAATTCAAAGAACTTGGGGAATAAGAGGAGGGGACTATAGCTAAGGGGTTGTAAGGCTCGTTGAGCAGATCATGGTTGAAAATCTGGCGCGGGCTGAGAAACCTGCGCAAGAATGTGAGTAGAGAAGGGGACCTAGGAATATCATCAGGCAAACGTCTAGCCCAAGAAAGAGTCAGCAGCAACGGCTGAGGAGAATGATTAGATAGAATGACGGAAAGCGATCTGTGAGTGGCAACATCCTCTTGGCGAGAAAAACTTGGAATTTCAGCAATGTCAACAACCCCTTTTGGCACCTCGGAGATCAAAAGCGGCTCCTCCAAGTCCGGAGGTGTGAACATCTGCTGTAGTGCAATGGAAATATCATGTATATCAAACCACTTGTTCCACTCGCAGTCCGGGTCATCGTGCTTCCCCTTCTTTGTAGCCCTCGAGCAACTTTCGGCTAAGTAGGCAATCCGAACTTCCCCATGTGATTCTTGCAGCTGATCCCCCAACTGTATAACTGGCCCTTTTATGAAATGAGAGTACAAGGTCCATGTAAGAGTTTCTCCATCTTCCTCAATCCGGCCTTCAAAACCTAAGCCAGCTCTTAGGATTACCCCGGCCTTCCCTACCGGTCTCAGTCTTCCTTGTAATTGTGCTCCTAGACCTTTGCCTTGATAGTAACCTAAGTTGTTCATGATCTCCCATCCCTTGGAGTGGGAAGGGGAACGTGGCGTCGGCCCGAGAAGTGGCTTTCTTTGCGTTGGTGAAGGGCGGCTAGGGTCACACACATCCAGCAGGGAAAGGATAGGCCTATGGGTCGGCCAAACAGAGGGCAATGAAGTGTTAATAGCATCCACCATGGGGAGCAGGGGCATGCTAAACACCTTGATGATCCGTCCTTTGTATGGGAATTTTAAGCATTGGTGGTTGGTGGAAGGGACGGTATTCAGCGTCTCTATATAAGGACGACCCAATATGCCCTTGAACGTGGGGTCCATGTCGAGGATGTTAAACTCCGTACGAACAGCAATAGGACCCACTTCTACATTAAGGATAATCCTTCCCTGCGGAGGCCTCTTGCTATTATCATATGCGGTGACTGTGATAGCCGATAGCTTTATCTGTTCTAAATCAACCCCACATAGCAAGAGAGTGTTCATGGAGATCACATTGATTGAGGCACCCGTGTCCACTAGGCACGGGTTTACGGGCACCCGTTGATCTTCACTGCAATGCACAAAGCATATTTCCGAGCTTCCTGGGGGGCAAGCTCGTGGTCATGGAATGTGATGGCCGGTTGCGTGCTTGTCGGTGTCAGCACCGACGATATCTTCTCTACCGGGAGATCCTCGTTCACCATGACCATTTGGAGATACTTCATTAGTGCCTCTTGATGGGACGTGGACCTCTTAATCAATTCCAAGATGGAGATTCGGGCAGGCGTCTTGTCCAGATGTTTTAGAAGATCATATTATGTCCCGGGGATGGATTCCTCTAACTGCTCTTTAGTTCCTTTCTCTTGTTGGGACTGTTCTGGACTCTGACCGTTCTGGGGAAAAACTCGGTGGAAGATCCTTCCACTTCGGAGCACCATGGCTTGTTGCTTTGGTTGCACCTCGACGGGGTTAGGTATGGGTTTTATCAGAGGTTTAAGTGGGGGAGGGATGATCGGCGGAGCGGAGGTGATGACAGGTGTAGGGATCCTGATGAGGGGTTTGTTTGGGAGGGATGGAGGCGTAGTGGACGGCACCTGGGATGGATGGTGGATGATGAGAGGTTTCGAGGGTAGGGGTGAAGGAGTGGCGGAGGTGGATGGGGCCTCGGATGGGTGAGGCAAAATTAGGGGCTTTGAGGGTGTAGGTAGAGGTGTGGTGGAGGGCTGGACCGGGAGGGAACTGGCGACGGGGGAGTGGATAAGAGGGCGTGATGACTGTGGGACAAAAGGAGGTCCACTCAGGGGTTGTGACGTGGTTCGAGCAGAAAGAGGTGCTGACCGGATGAGGCGAGGGGGTTGGCTAGGAACGTGATTGGCAACAAGAACGGAGGTGCCCTCCGCGTGCCAACCTTGCCCTCTTTCGATTTCTGGGAAGGAAGAGATGGGGTTGACTTACTGATTGGGTCGTTGGTGCTCCGGGAGTGGGTTTTGAACAATGCCCATGTTCGGTTGTTGTTGTGGGACCTGCTAAGGTTGTTGTTGTTGTTGTTGGGGTTGTTGTTGTTGTTGTAATTGCAGTCTGGGGGGAGGTCTCCTTGCCTTCAAAGTGGCGACAACTCTCCTCATTTCATCCCAATCAATTAAGTGTCCATCATTCATATCATAAATGTAGTCCTTAAAATCAAAGCAGTTCTCCACTGTATGGCCCGGCTGCCTATGGTAAACACAATATCTGGACGTGTCAACATTCAATGGCCATATGGGTCTTTCTTTGGGCAAGACGAGTGAATTAACAGCCATGAGAGCATTAAAGATGTCCGGTAGTGATTCCGGCAATGGCGGGTAGTGAGCTCTCTTCGGGCCAATCGGCCTTCTCTGTTGTTGTGGGGGGCATAGTTCCCCGGGGGTGGAACATGATGATACTGAGCAGGTGGCGGTTGTTGTTGTTGGGGATGGAAGGGTCGTGCCACATTGTTCTGATAGAAGTTGTTTTGTAGGGGAGGACGATAGGGTTGCTGACCCTGTTGGTTCTGATGGAAGGGGAGTTGTAGGGCTTGTGGAGGCCTGGGGTCGGCTTGCTGGTTGGGATTGCCAACCGCACTCACCTGCTCATTTGTCACTACCCCTTCTGTCACCCCACCTTGGACACCAGTGCCCGGCTTCCTAAACACCCTCGGCTTTGGTGGCTCGAACATATGCATGAGAGGGGAATCTTTCAGTTGTGTCTGGACATACCGAGCCCTCTCGTACAGTTCCTCCATGGTGTTGAGCTTGTTCATTGCCAGGATATGCCTAAACTGGGGGGTAGCATTTGATATAATCATCTTCACCTGCTCTGGTTCTGAGATGGTATCATTTATCCTCTCTGCCAGGGACCTCCATCTATCGGCATACTGGATGAAATCTTTATCCGACTTCATTTTTTCGGCGACCAGGTCGGTGATAGAAAGAGACGGGCCAACCCGGTCCCGGTACCTCTATAGGAACTTCCTCTGAACCACGTCGAAGTCCTCAGCCTCACTCGGCTCTAGGGCGTAGAACCATTCCAGCGCAGGGCCATCTAATGATCTCCTAAAGAGGTATGCCAGGGATCTTTTATCATTCTACCAGAACGAGGACTCATACATGAAGTCCTTCAAATGGGTAAAGGGTTTGCCAGTGCCATTGTACTTACGGTACGTGGGCATCTCAGAAGGGGGAAGGTGAAACATTGGTAGGACAGGCAGAGAAACTTCAGGGGTGGATTTTACATCCACCATTTTCTGTAAGTTTCGGAATTGCTCATCCATCTTGTTCAGCTTATTCAAGAGGGACTGGGTGAACGGGTCAATTGGTGAAGGTGGCGCTTGCCACAGAGAAGGGGTAGGCCTCCCGGAGGCCGGAGAAGGAAACCCAGGACAGGAAGGGTATTGGGGTCTACCAGTGGATAGGCCCAGTTGGATTGGTGTTTGAAGGGCGGCTGGCGCCGGAGATTGGGATGGGAATTGGAAGGAGGGAGGCTGTTGATTTGCCTGCCCGAAGAGTGAGGGGGAGGGAATGGCCTGTACAGACTCTTGGACAGGAGTAGCAGCCGGATTCGGCTCCATGGGAGAGGGGGAAACCGATTTCCCTTTCAGAATGGCCTGGAAGGCCTGGAGTTGCTCAGGGTTGAGCTGGGTGTTGGCAAGGACACCTAACAGAGAGGAGATGTCCTGAGGGGAAGATGTATCCCCGACAACATTCGGCACCTCATGTGAGGGCTCGTGGGATGGACCGGCGTCCATGGCGTAGACATGGGGCTCACCTTGGTAGCCCTGGTCCGGGCTGTATGCTATGTAAGAGCCATGACCCGAGTCATGCATTTGGGGCTCATAGCCTAAGGCGTCAGCCTCGAAAGCATCGTAATTATACTCGGCCATCCTTAACACTTTTCCAGAACGTAATAACATACACCAGCATACAAGTAGCAGAGATTAACACACAAGTAGATGCTTTACATCCCCTTTTTTTTATTTTGGTTTGTTTTCTTTTTTTCTCTTTTTTTCTTTTCTCTTTTGACAAACGAGGAGTTCACGCAAAAGACAGGACCCTAGTTAGAATTTTGGCCATCACCGTGTCAGCTAAGATCGCTCGCCTCGCCACGAATGGGTAACTAAACTCCGGGGAACTTCAGTGGTACAACCTGCCCAGTGAATGAAGAGGGAATCCTTCGCTGTCGAGGATTTACGGAGGTCCCGATGAAGGAGATCCTAGTCCGTCGAGAGAAATTCCCGAACGGAGAGTCCTTCCTTCACCGAGAAAAGGGGATCCTTAGAAAAGGAAAAAAAGGGGAGAAAATGCATGTAATGCAGTGCAGTATAACTGAGATATGTGAAACGCAAACAAAGCAAGGAGAACAGGGATTATGTAGGACAAAATAGAACTAAACAACTTTAACGAAAACAGAACTTCGGACAGGATAGAACTAAACAGATTCAGGATCAGAACTTATTGCAGGACAGGACAGAACTAAACAATCTCACAAGATCAGAACTTATGCAGGATGGGACAAAACTTAAACAATTTTTACAAGAACAGAGTTTATGTGGGATAGATTAGAACTAGACAATTTACCACAAGATAGAACTTATGCAGGATAGAATAGAACTAAACAATTTATCACAAGATAGAACTTATGCAGAACAGAATAGACATAAATAATTTCCACAAGATAGAACTTATGCAGGACAGAGTATAACTAGGCAATTTTCACAAGATCGAAACCTATGCAGGAAATGGAACTAAATAAATTTTCACAAGAATAGAATTTAAATAGGGTGGAATAGAACTAAACGAATTTTCACAAGGTAAAGGAAAATATGAAATGTACCTGATAGAGCACCATTGAGTTTTTTTTTCTCTTTTCTATCTTCTCCCCCCTTTTTTTTTCTTTTTTCAATTTGGGGGTGCCAGATGGGAAGTGCCTTTGGGAGAACACGTCCACTTGTCAGAACGCGTCCGTACAACGGCCGACAGTTGCTGAGGGCGATGACGCTGAGTACGCACCTAGGGCTCCAGGCACGTCCTCGAGCTGAAGCCCGTTTTTCAAAAAATGACGGAAAGAAGGGGAACAACGTGAATCTCTCGAGAAATCAAGGGAATGAAGGGGAAGTGCACGAGGTGCACGAGGGATAAACGCAAAGCAAGGTGCTGCTTGGAGCACGACTGTAGCGCACGCGGGCGCAATGGGGAGGGGCACACGTGGGTGCCAATGGGGGAGGGGGCACACGCTGGTGCCAATGGGAAACTGTAGCGCACGTGGGCGCAATAGGGAAGGGCACACGCGGGTGCCAAATCACATGGGTAACCGAACGGAAAGTAAAAGATGTCCCACCGTGATCGCCAGAGATGTGGACGGACGTCACGGGGTTATAGAGAGGGGAAGGAAACACGTTACGCTGGGAAAACGCGGGAAAGGGACTCCCGGAGAGGGTTGTCTCTATCGGGCTTGAACGGCGGAAATATACGGGACGAGAAAACCCACAGAATGGAAATGTACAACGAAATGAATTGACATAAGGAAATTACAGAATGGAAACCACCGCGAGGAATTACTTCCGTCCACGGGGTTTAAGCAGAAATTAAAAGAACAAAATTGCGGAATGAAAAGGCTCCGCGAGGAATTACTTCCGTCACGGGACCTCCGCGAGGAATTACTTCCGTCACGGGGTTTTAACAAGAATTGAAGGAATTAAAATTACAGAATGGAAAGGCTTCGCGAGGAATTACTTTGGTCACGTGCACCTTCGCGAGGAATTACTTCCGTCGCAGGGTTTAGACAGAAATTAAAGAAATAAAATGACAGAATGAAAAGGCTTCGCGAGGAATTACTTCCGTCACGTACACCTTCGCGAGGAATTACTTCCGTCGCAGGGTTTAGATAGAAATTAAAGAAATAAAATGACAGACTGAAAAGGCTTCGCGTGGAATTACTTCCGTCACGTACACCTTCGCGAGGAATTACTTCCGTCGCAGGGACCTCCGCGAGGAATTACTTCCGTCCACGGGGGTTTAAACAAAAGGAAAGAGTGACAGAAAAGAAAGGGGGAGGGGGGGGTGTGATCGCCAGGGGCTGAGAACCCCACGGGAAAGGTGTGATCGCGTTCGTCGCCAGAGCGGGAGCAGTGCGGGTCCTCTCTTCCTCTTCTTTCGGCCGACCGACGAAGAGGGCTTCCTTCGGTTACCCTGATTTTGTTATTCTTTCCTTTTTTTTGTTTTAGCTTTTATTATTATTTTAACTGGTTACCCCTACACAAAGAACAAATAGAGAAACACAACTAAATGGGAATGACGGCGATGTAGTACCAATCCTTTAGAAAATGATACTTAGAATAACATAAATAAATACGGACCTGGTTGGTGGTGTTTAAAACCCCTTTAGAACTAGAGGATGGTAAATGATATGATGGAATGCACAAACGTGAAGACGCTCACAAACCAGGCCCTCTCGGAGAGAGAGGCGTGGCATAGATGCTAAATGATGCATGTAGCGTAATTAAGTGACTGATTAAAAATAAAAAAAGGGGACAAAAGCTTATTGGGAGAGGCCGATGACGGGCTTTAGACGAGCTTCTCCGAGGTGAGGATGGCACGAGCGTACGCTGAGATGTAACAGGTTCTCGTATACTCCGACGTCCAGAAACTCGGCAGGGCCTTCCGGGTATCGATACCGCCCTGAAAAGGAGAAAGGGAGAGAGAGAGAGGGAGAGAGCTTTTTCTTTCTTTTTTTTTTGTTTTCAGGATTTTTATACTTTGGTTTTAAAGGGAGGATAATACAAGAATGAGAAAATAAAAAAAGAACAATAGGGAAAATATATATATATATATATATATGAAGGGGGGGAGAGGAAGATAATTGAGAGAGAGAAGATAAATGAATAAATAAAAAAAGGGGGAAATAGTTGAAAGAGGGATCGAGAGAGGGAGGGGGAAAAGAGAGATAGGGAGAGTGTGGGAGAGAGAAGAGATCGAGAGGGGGAGAGAGAGTTGACAGAGTGGAGAGAAAAGAGAAGAAAAAAAAACAAATAAAAGGATGAGAGGTCGAGAGAGAGAGAGAGAGGAAGGGAGTGGGAAGGAGAAAGAGAGGGAAAGAGGGAGTGAGAGAGAGACACGTAGAAGGGAGAGAGAGATGAGAGGGAGGAAGAGAGAGTGTGAAAGAGAGGGATAAAAAAAATAAAAAATGAGAGAGAGAGAGAGATCGAGAGGGGGGGAAGTGGCGGTGAGAGGGAGAGAGGGAATACGTGAGGGAGAGAGGCAGAGAAAGGATGAGAGAGGGGGAAGAGGGAAATAAAAGAATAAAAAAAGGAAAGAGAGAGGGATCGAGAGGGAAAGAGAAAGAGAGTGGGGAAGAGAGAGAGAAGAATCGAGAGAGAGAGATCGAGGGGGGGAGAGAGGAAGAGAGAAATGCGGAGGGAGAGAGAGAGAGAGAAAACCGGGGAGAGAGATAGAGAGGGAGAGAGGGAGAAAACGACGGAGGGAGAGAGAGGGAGTTGGAGAAATAAAAAAAATAAAAAACAGAAAGAGGGAGATATCGAGAGGGAGAGAGAGATAGAGAGGAAGAGAATAGAGAGAGGGGGAAAGAGAGATAACGAGAGGGGGAGAGAGACGTGAGGGGAAGAAAGAGAGGAGAGAGAGATGGGAGGGGGGGCGTGCGATAGAGAGAACAGAACAGAGAGCGGGGAAGAGAGAGAAGGAGAGAAAGAGAGGGGGAGAGAGGGAGAACGCGACCGCGGCGGGGGGAAAAGAGAGAAAAGGAGAGAAAGAGAGGGGCAGCCCGCCGCGGGGAGGAGAAAACCGGCAGGGAGGAAGAGAAAGAGAGGGAGAGAGAATGAGAGGAGGAGGACGAGAGAGACAGAGAGGGAAAGGAGAGAGAGAGGGGGGTTCGGTGCAGCGGTCGGGGCTGCCGTGAGGACGACTTCAGCGGCGTAGTGGAGGGCGGCGGGCGCGGGCAACGTGAGGTGTCCTTGCGGTCGGAGAAGGTGTGCAGCAGGGAGCTCGAGCGTGAGGTGGAGGCGGACGGACGGTGCAGGCGTACTCGCGGAGGTGGCAGCGGCCGGCAGCGAGAAGGTGGCGATGTGGTTGCAGGCGTGCGGTGACTGTGGTGACGAAGGTGGTGGACGCGTCCGCATTGGAGACAAGGGGTGCATGCAGGGGGGTGGCGCTGGGCTCTTGCGGGAGTAACGTAGGGGTATGGGGGGTTCTCAGGAGGTCGTGAGAAGCGCAGGAGGATGGGGGTCTGTGACTGGGTGATGGTGTTTGCAGAGATCTCGACGGCGGCTGGAGAACTGGGAGACGGTGGCGAGGGGAGCAGAAGTGGTCGGACGGTGTGGGCTAGTAGATGAGAGTGAGGGAGAGGGTGGGTTTAGTCGTGGCTGCCGTTGGCGGGTTGGAAGAGGTGTTAGCAGAGGGAGGGGGAGAGAAGTGGGAGGTGGGGTGGCTGTCGTGGGGAGAAAGAGAAGGGGTGTTGCGTTCATGGGTAGCCGAGAGAGAGGTGGGATGGCCAACGGTTGTGTCTGAAGGAGGTCCCAGGAGAGACCGGGGGAATGGGGAAGGTGGCCGTGGCTTCGATGGGAGGGGAGAATGGGAGAGAGAGAGAGAGAGAGGGAGTGGGGTCGGTGTATTGAATGGGGGAGACCAGATCCAAGAAATGAGGAGGGATTTAAGGAGAGGAGTTAATAAAAATAAAAGAAAAATATTTATTTTATTTTTGTTTAGAGATGGGCCCAAGTCATTTATATTTATTAATATTTACATATATGTTTATTTATACAAAATAAATGATGGGCCACCTATTTAGTGTTATTATATATTTTATCCTTTTTATTTTTGTTTGTATATATATATATATATTTATATATATATGTATATATATGTACGTATGTATATTTATGTATTTATAGATATATGTATATATATATATATAAGGTAGAATGGGCCAAGCCCACTAAAATTTCTCTTTCATGTATATGTGTATATATAGGGGAGAATGGGCCGAGCCCATGAGGGTTGATTTGTTTAATGAAGAAAAGGTCTTTGAACAAGAATGGGCCAAGCCCATGAGGGTTGATTTCCTTTTGAAAAGAAAATTTTGTGAACAAGAGTGGGCCAAGCCCATCAAAATCTTTATTTGTTCCCCCCCCCTTCCTTTTTAACATTAAGAGATGGGCCAAGCTCATTGACATTTTTATCTTCTTGTGTAGGAGAGGGATGGCCACAATCCCATTAGCGAGGGATTCGTTCATTTTGACAAACAACACTTGACTTTCCGCGAGATCGAACAAAAAATTGGAAATCATTCAAATGGTTTAACTGTGCGAGCCGCTTTGGGGCGTCTTAGAGTAATACAGGGTTTGCTCAGCGTAATGCTTAAAATGCCGTGTCTACACTTACCTTGATTCCACGCGAGTAAAAGTAAGGGTCGCTCAGTTCAAAACTAGGTTCTATTTATCAGATTTTGGCTAGGGTTCAAGGATTAGATCGATTCTAGAGTCCTTAGTTGGCCAAAACCTGATCCCTAAGAGTCCCTAGTAACTTTACACATCCTTTTAATTAGGTCTCTTACAGATAGGATCCCAAAGATCCAATCTTTTTGTTCGATCTCTTATTCACGGAACTGACAGGGTGTAACGCATCAGGACTAGTGCGTTACATGCTGTAGCGATCTCCCGATGGACCGTTACATCAAACGTGTATAGAGTTTCAATTTAATAAAACTCTTTTATTCGTTTTATCTATATATTTATCTATAAAAATAATATTTATCCTTAAAATACGTGAATAGACTCAATAACCTTCTAGAATATTGGCCAAACTTAATGGGCTTGGTCCTTAACCATTTTGGATCATATTTAGATAGGCTAGGTTAATTATTTTAACACAATTGGGCCTTATAATGACTTATTAATCTAATAACTCATTTATTAATTTATTTAAGCCTTTATAAATTCCAAAAAATTATTAAACAAATATAGAAATTACTTATATAAATTTTGGGGCACTACACCCTCCCCCACTTAGAAGAATTTGCTCCCCAAATTTAATATATGGATTATGGAGAGTGTACTTACAGGTAAATAATTCTGGAAATCTTTTTCGCATGGCTGCTTCGGTTTCTCATGTTGCTTCATATGGCCATGTTTTCTTCCATTGCATCTTGACCATAGGAATAACTTTATTCCTTAGTTGACGCACTTCCCGTTCCAGAATCTTTATTAGCGTTTGCTCGTATGTCATGTCCTTCCGAATCTCCAGATTATCTTAAGTGATAATATGGTCAGGATCATATACATACTTCTTCAGCATGGAGACGTGAAATACGTCATGAACTCCTAATAATTATGGAGGTAAAGCCAGTTTATAAGCCACCTCACCGACCCTTTCGAGAATTTCAAATGGGCTAATGAACCTTGGAGTTAGCTTTCCTTTGATGCCAAATCTTCGAATGCCACGACTTGGAGAAACCTTCAAATATACATGATCTCCCACCTGAAACTCCAAGTCACGTCTTCGATTGTCGGCATAAGACTTTTGCCTATCTTGCGCCATTTTCATTCTTTCTTGAATGAGCTTGATCTTCTCTGTAGAATCCCTGATAAGGTCGGGGCCTAGAAATTACTTTTTCCCTATTTCATTCCAACATATGGGTGATCTACAGCTTTTCCCATATAACGCTTCAAAAGGTGCCATTCATATGCTAGCCTGATAACTATTGTTATATGCAAATTCTACCAGAGGCAAGTGATCATGCCAACTACCTCCAAAGTCGATAGCACAAGTCCTGAGCATATCTTCTACTACCTGATTTGTTCTCTCCATTTGACCATCAGTTTGTGGATGAAAGGCTGTGCTGAAATTCGATCTAGTCCCTAATGAATGTTGTAGACCCTTTCAGAACTGTGATGTGAATCGAGGATCTCTATCAGATACAATAGTGACAGTGACACCATGTAATTTGACAATTTCCCTCATGTATATTATTGCTAGGATATCCAAAGACTATCGACTTTTTATTGGTATGAAGTGTGTAGATTTAGTCAATCGGTCTATGATTACCCACATTCCGTCATGTCCTCCTCTAGTCTTGGGTAAACCCATAATGAAGTCCATCTCTATACTCTCCCATTTCCATTCAAGAATATTCAAGGGATGTAATTTACCTGCGAGTCTAAAATGTTCGGCTTTAACTTGTTGGCAGGTGAGACAGCGGGACACGAAGTCAGCTATTTCCCTCTTCATATTGGGCCACCAGAAATTTCTTTTGAGATCTTGATACATCTTTGTACCTCCTAGATGAATGGTGTACTTGGAATTATGTGCTTCATCTAGGATCAGTTTCTTTGTAGCCTCATGATCTGGTACACATATTCGGCCCATGAATAACAATCTTCCGTTATTGGAAATAGAAAAATCCATCCTTTGTTCAATATTGGCCTTTATTTCTAGTAAAAATAGATCATCATCTTGCAACTTGACCAGATCCTCTATTAATGTAGGTTGAGCTCGGATATTAGCTATGAAACAATCTTCTTCCTTTATGTCAATATCTAAGTTCAACTGCGTAAATTGAGGACTAAGGTTAGTCATAATAATCATAAGACTTGATAGCATACCCATTGGTTTTCTGCTGAGGGCATCTGCTACGACATTAGCCTTGCCAAGATGATATTGAATAGCAAAATCAAAGTCCTTGAGATATTCTAACCACCTCCTCTGCCTCATATTAAGCTCCTTTTGAGAGAATAAGTATTTCAAGCATTTGTGGTCCGAGTATACCGTGAACTTTTCTCCATATAGATAATGACGCCAGATTTTTAAGGCGAAGATAACAGCTGTCAATTCCAAATCATGTACATGATAATTTTCCTCGTGCCGTTTCAATTGTCTTGAAGAATAACATATTACCTTTCTATTCTGTATGAGGACACATCCTAAGCCAATACCAGACGCATCCGTATACACTTTGAATCCACCACTCTCTACTGGTAGTGACAAAATAGGAGCTGTAGTAAGATGATTCTTAAGATTTTGAAAGCTCTTTTCACAGTCCTTTGACCAGACAAAGGGATTTTCTTTTCTAGTAAGTCTAGTTAAAGGAACCGTAATTTTTTAGAAGTCTTTAATGAATCTCCTATAATAACTAGCTAAACCCAGAAAGCTTCTTACTTCTGATACAGTCGTTGGTCGGCCCCAATTTCTGATAGCTTCTACCTTAGAAGGATCCATAGCGATACCTTCTTTTCAAATAATGTGGCCTAGAAATGAGACTTCCTTGAGCCAGAATTTACACTTATTGAGCTTGGCATAGAGCTTGTGTTCTCTTAGCGTTTACAGAGCTATCCTCAAATGTTCTTCATGTTCCTCTTTTGTCTTGGAATATGTCAAGATATCATCAATGAAGACGACAATAAACTGGTCCAGATATGGCTGGAAAACTTTGTTCATGAGTTGCATAAATGATGCTAGGGCATTTGTTAACCCAAATGGCATTACCACGAATTCATAGTGGCCATAACGACTTCAAAAAGCCGATTTATAAATGTCTTCTTCTTTGATTCTAAGCTGATGATAACCTAATCTGAGGTCAATCTTGGAGAAATATTCTACTCCCGAAAGCTGATCGAAGAGCTCATCAATACGTGGCAACGGATACTTGTTCTTAATTGTAAGTTGATTCAGTCGTCGGTACTCGATGCATAGCCTGAGAGAGCCATCCTTCTTCTTGACAAAAAGAACCGGCGCACCCCAAGGGGATGTGCTAGGTCTGATGAAACCCTTATCTAGTAATTCTTGCAATTGTCTCTTTAGTTCCTTAAGTTCCGTGGGGGACATCCTGTAAGGGGCTATAGAAACAGGTGCTGCTCCTGGAATGAGTTTGATGGTGAAGTTTACTTCCCTCTGGGTGGTAAATTTGGTAAGTCTGGAGGAAAAACATCTGGGAACTCATTTACAAAAGGGATGTCTGCTATGATAATTTCCTTGGACTTCGTAATAACGACAGAAGCAAGAAAGGCTTCACATCCTTGCGAGATAAGTTTGCAAGCGTGAAATGAGGATATAATAGTGGGGTGTTTCTTGTATTTAATGCCAAGGAAAAAGAATTTTGGAAGATCGGGTTTTCGGAAGAATATAATTCTGTTTCGACAATTGATATAAGCATCATGATCTACAAACCAATCTACCCCTAAAATGGCATCATAACCTTTCATGTCAAGGCATACTAAGTTTGCGGGGAGATTATGACCTTCTACTATTACTTCGCTATTAGGATAATAGTCGGTAAGCTTTGTTTCAGAATCTAAGGGTGTGGTAATAGAAAGATATGAAGGTAAGGGAACTGATGCGATTGGTAATATTTTTGCAAAGGTAGTGGAGATAAAAGAATGAGAGGCACCAGTATCAACTAGCACAAATGCAGGACGAGAACAAATTTGAAGAGTACCTTCCATAAGCCCATCATCCCTGGGCGCTTCCTCTTCTTCTATAATAGCATTGAGGCGAGCCTGCCTCCTACGTCCACCACCAGATGACTGATCCGTCATGACAGGGCAGTCTGGCATGCGATGCTCCCGGCTGCCACATCTTAAACAAGCGCCAAGGCGCTTTCCGCACTCTTCAACCGAATGGCCGAACTTCTCGTAAAATGTGCAAGCCGTGGCGACTTTCTCCTTCTCTTCCTTGACTTTCTTATTCTTCTAGGAGCTTCCACCTTTCCCGCTCCTGGATCTTTTCTTACTATCACGGCTCTTATGAGGCTCCGTGATGCTGAATTTCTCTTTCTTGTAACGCCGATCTGATCGTCGGCTGGACTCTTCTCCCTTTCCTTTCAATTTCTAGACCTTTTCTAAGGTCCTTTCACATAAATAGGCCCGCTGAACCATCTCCGCATAGGTATGGATGTTTTGGGTCCCGAGCTGCTGAATGAAGCCGAGTCGTAACCCATCCATAAACCGATTTACCTTCAATAGATCGGTACTGATTAGATGTGGTGCATAAGGTGCTAGCCTTGAGAATTGTAATTCATATTCTGCTACTATCATCATTCCTTGTTGAAGAGAGGCGAACTCTATAGGCATTCTTTCTTTCACAAGCTCAGAGAAGTACTTAGCAGGGAATAAAGTGAGAAAATCATCCCACGTATGCGGTGCATCGGCCGGAGGTGCCGGAACCGACTTCCACCACGTACGGGCATCCATGTTGAGTTGGAAAGTTGCAAGACACACCTTCTCTTGGTCAATGCATTGAATGACGTCAAATATACGATTCATCTCATCAATCCAGTTCTCTGCTTCGTCTGGATTAGAAGAACCATAGAAACGCGGAGGGTTTAAACTCCTGAAATTACGATGTAAGTCACCAGCCCTTGCCCCTGTGCCACCTTGCGCCATGGTTTGTAATGCCTGAGTAAGGCCGGCAACCGTTTGTTGCATGCCATCCCAATCTACGCGATGAGCCATTGTAATAATGTTGAGGTATCTGAGAGAAATATAACAATTTGTTATTTCTCATGAAATTGAGAGATAATAATCTTAAAATTAATTAACTATCTTATCCCGGGCTCTACCCAATTCTCACATGGGTATGGAAATTTCTTCCTTAATTCATAGGTAGGGGTCCTTAAACCTTGGACTTATCCTATGACATGATTCCTTTCCCTAAATCCTGAGACTTAGGCTCTGATACCAACTTAACTGTCACGCCCCGAGCCTTTAATACAGCGGAAGACTAACTCGGGGAGCGTGAATAGCCGGCATGGTAAGCCTCTTGCAAGTAAGAATGATCAGAGCGCAAGATAATCACACATAAGGTAATTGCACAATAATTACTCAACTTTAACCTTTTATTTCATTAATAATCAAGTATTCAAGTACAACCACTAATTCAACTTCCATCATACTAGACTCAATAAATAGGAAAATTACATAGACTCAATCTAAACAATGTATACTTTCCTAAGTCTTCACTCTCAGTTTGATATGACTTTCATTCGCTCTCGGACCCGCTACTTGTATAACCCGAATCCGAATTCGAATCACTTCCATTTCCTGAAAAAGATTGGAAATAGGTAATGAGCACACTTGCCCAGTAGGTATCTTCGCATCAACATGATTAGCACTACTAAAGTAATTAGCATTTTAGCTCTAAAGAATATACGTAAAATCATGCGAATGTGATCAATCATGCGAGTAACCAAAGTAACAAGACGATCATATAAGATAGAATGAGAGCAAGAAGAAACTAGCAGGAATGTAACAAGAACATGATATTAGCCTTTCATGAACAAGAATATATCGAGAATGTACTAGCAAGCCACATAAGCATCACTCTACTATCTTTTGCTTATGAGCAAGTACTTCGTGAATTTTTGTGGAATATCATGCAAGAAAGTCATGTACAAGAATGTCATATCGTGCCGTGGATTTTCACTTATTTATAAAGAAAGTACTCCCAGCGTAATGCGACGCTAGTAACATCATACCCCATGGTTTATAATAGTATGTTTCTGACAATCAGCCGAGGGGACTAGCATAGAGTGTTGGGTTCGGTGCAGTATTCAGAGGGGGGGTGAATGAATATAACCCGTTTAAAAAATCTTCACCCAATTAAAAACAAGAATAATAACAAGACAGATTCGACAATCTGAAGCTCAACAGGAATTTCGCTCTCTTGACAGATAAAGATATTCTAAGAAAACTAATCAACACTTCTGCTCAAACAGAAGCCAAACGCTTAGAGCGCCCCTATGCAATCATCTAGCTGAAGCAAAAGCAGATAAACCAAACCACAATGCACAAGGGGTTTTTAGGTGGTTCGGTCCTCCAGACCTACATCCATCCCACACTCAACCCGAGTGTGGCTTCCACTAGCTCACGCTAGAAACCGCAGACTCAGTCTACAACAGGTGCTGCCACACAGCTTGACCAAGGGAACAACCTCCCCTCTTCCTCCAACCGGAGGGAACCACTAGTGACACCAGTCACTAGCAAACCAAAGACACACGGTCTCTCTTCCTCCAGACCCGGAGGGAACCCCTGAACTTGAATCCACAAGCCCAGAACCGGAGATCAGATCTCCCTTCCTCCAAACCGGAGGGAACCCACAAGTAGCACCCAGCTACTTGCAACCGGAGATAGCAATCTCCCTTCTCCTGAACTAACAGGAGGAACCCCGACCTCTCTACAGAGTATCGGAAAGTACAGCAAACCAAATGAAACAGGAAAAATAAGAAAAGAAAAATACACAGTGATCATAAAGCTGTAAAGACAAATAACACAAATGTGGCTCGCATGGAGCTGACTGGCCTGGATTTGATCCACGGTCCAGTAGTCAGATCTTCAGGTAAGCTTCTTTCTTCTTCTCCACGAGCTCTCTCGCTCACTCTCTATCTCTCTTTCTCTTTCTTCTGCTCTCCTAATCTCTCACTCTCTGCTGCACTTCTTCTTCTTCTCCACTCTTTCTTCTTTCTTCACACGAGCACTATCTCTCTCTCTTCTTCTCCTTCTGCTCTTCTTCTTTCTCTTTTCTTTTTCTCTGGATCGTGGCTCTCTATATGGACTTTTCTTCTGGCCAACTCGATCGACCTTCTTCTGTGGAAGAAGGCTCATATATATAGCAGCAGCATCATCATCAGCCCAGACGTGTGACCTCCACATTTCCAGCCCTAAGTATTCGGACCACGTGGCAGTCTCTCAGCAGGCTTCATTCCAGCCTCGGATCACGTGCTGCCAGTCACTGGGAATATTTCTTCCTCGGACCTGCAAGGAGATGAAAAACCATTAAAACTGAGGGCCACAAGAACTACAGCTGCATTAGGTATGTAATAGTAATACTAGATGCACTGAGAACGACACGAGATACACAGGGTGACTACAGCACGAAGTAAGGAAAGAATGACACGAGATACACTGTGACAGAACAGACACAACGAAGAGAACGACACGAAGTGAGGTTATAAAACAACACGAGGTAAAAAGAAGAACGACACGAGATACATATGATGACTACAGCACGAAGTAAAAACGACATGATATAATAACCAGTAATGAGAACTGCACGAGAACAACATGGAGACAAAACAGAAACCAACACGAAGTGTGGTTTCAACATACGAAAGACACGAGGTCTAGGAAGAACAACACGAAGACATAATACGGAAATGACACGAAGTGAAACAAGCAGATATAAAAGATGACACGAGATGCTATTAGAAAACAGAGAGAAGCGACATGAGGTTCACACAGAAACGACACGAGGTGGCACAGAAAGCAACACGAGGTGCTGCAATGTTCTGCACGCAGTGGAACAAAAAACGACACGAAGACACAGAAACAACAGTAACCGACACGAAGTGTGGTTACTAAATAGGAACGACACGAGGTCTACAGGGAAACGACTCGAAGTTCATCAGAACTATTCGAGCTGCTTCAGAAACACGACACGAAGTTAAGTGAGAACAGCACGAGGTGAAACGACACGGGCTAACCACAACTCAAAGAGAAATAACAGAAACCGTCACGAGTTGAAAACAACACGAAGACGGTGAGAACAGCACGAGGTGAAACGAGAATGACACGAAGTGTCACTGTAACAACACGGAGACACGAATGCAAAAACAACACGAAGACACTCAAACAAAAACGACACGAAGACGTTGAGTATAGAAACAGCACGAAGACAATCAACAAAAACAACACGAAGACGTTGACACAACACGAAGACATAGACACTAAAACAACACGAAGACGATGGATGCTACAGTGCAATGTCTAGACATGAAATCCAATGCTAACGGCTGTATAGACTTGAAGATGTGAAGCCAATGTACAGACTTTGAAGAACAGTCTAATGTATGGACTTTCACTGCAAACAACAATGTGTAGACTTCATGTAAAAGCCCAATGTATGGACATTGAAATCGAAGACCAATGTGCAGACTTGGATTTGAAGACTAGTGTGCAGAATTCAAGTTTAACTGTGGATGTACAGACTTCATGAAGTGAAGCGATGTGTAGACTTAGGAACATAAGACACGGCTGTACAGACTTCGCCTAAGACGCTGTACACACTTAGCCTAAGACAAAGCATGAACTGACGTTGTATATACTTAGCCAATGCAATGCATAGGCTTGAACGAGAGTCCAATGTATAGACTAGCATGATGCACAATAACACAGTCCAGTGTATAGACTATGCTACCCAGACATGATATATGCAGAGACATGATATCTGACATAATGCAATGCACATATATAAAGAGCAAATGCCATCAATGCTAGACATCATCATTCATGTTGCTATCAATATGCAGAATGCTCAAGAATAAGAATGCATAGAAATGCACTTTGTTTATTGCAATCATCAATGCACAATAACATTGCTATCATCAAAATACAATATCAAATACACTCAAATGCACTCACTGTCTTGCTATCATCAAAACCAAATAGCATTGCTATCATCAAGGTGACATAGCACATGCTTGTGCCTAAGAGGCACAACATTCTCCCCTTTTTGATGATGGCAACACAATGTGACAGTGAGTCACACACAAGATTTTCTCCCCCTTTGACATGATCAAAAAGAGAAAAACAGTAAAAACAAGAGTGCAAAGTGCAATATGCATGCAAATTCCTCTAGAACATTCTCCCCCTGAATGTAAGACTCCCCTGAATTATTTCTCCCCCTAAATAAATGCTCCCCCTTTGAGAAGGGATATGAACAGATAAACAAGATAGAGAGGGTAGGAGGGTCACTTGAGAACAGCTGAATCATAGGTTCAGAGAATAAGCCTGATTATAAACAATAGTTAAAGTATAAGAATCAGCAGCATATAATTTTGACAAAAATTTAGGTTTAACAGTGATAAATCTAGAGTAAAAAACCTGACCCCTGAAAAAGAGTTTATTGATTCCATTTATAGCAATGAATCTAGGGCACATGGTATTAATAGATAAGTCTGAAATAATACCCTTTTGTGATTAAACAAGAAAATTCAAGAGAGGCAACTTGAACATGTATTGAGAAAAACAATTTTCACTCAATGACTTTTGATTTTCGAAGGGTTACAGCAGTTTGATTTTCACTTTTTAATTTTCAGAACCTGAACTAAGTGAATAGACTTGTGGCATTTATGCTGTTGACATTAGGTGTACACCTTGATCAGAGGCAAGTACCCCCAGTTACTAGGCATAAACTACTAGATCTATTTCAGATCAAGACCTACAAGGAATAGTCTTCACTTTTGACATTAAGGGTATACCTTGATTAGAGGCCAGTACCCTCAGTTACTTGGTGAGGACTCCCCCTATAGATTTGACCCTATGAACAGAGTTAGCTTGAGGCACTTCATGACATGTGAATTTTCCTGCTTCATTGGAGGAGTTCACAGTTTCTCAGTGCAATTAACCATTGCTCTGTCACAATGTTCAGTTCTTTACATTTATGATCTTATTTACTGTTGCCCTTAATTCTTTTAGAGTGATTGTTTGAAAAACATTACACACTCTTGTTCACCTGTTCTAGACATTTCCAGATTAACACATTTAGGCATTAAAAAAAACTTTTTCTATTTTAGCCATGAGACAAAGATTGAGAGCTATAAAAATTTTCTTTTATCTCAAATTCTGAAGTGCAGACACTTAACTCTCCAATTTATAAAGGTTAAACCTTTAGTTATTTTCAATTTGTAGATGTGATTCTTATAAGTGAACAATTGCAATAATCACCACTCAATGTACTAAACCAGATACAGAACTATTGTTCAGTGAAAAAGATGGGGAAAGGATAGCAATTGGCAATATGGTTCAATGAGCAACTGATGTCAAAGAATATGAATCATTTAAATGAGAACACTGAGAAGTGAATAGGATTTAATGAATTGAATAGAACTCTCAGCTCCCCCTGACATCATGATGCAAGAGATATGCTATGCAATCAATTCAGCTTTATGCATCCAAGTCATGAGCATTTTTATCCTTTTTTAGATTTTTCAAGATGTAATGCAGTGCAAATCAGTCTTATATGCATTGATCAATTTCATTGACAGTCATGCAAATGATGTATGCAAACACTAGACACATGCATTGACTGTGTGCACTAACTGACCCATTCAAGCTCAGTCCAAGTATGTAATCAAGCATGCAATGCATTGACACAAGACACAAGCATTATACAAAGTCTATATAGTGCATCAACTATATACACTAAAGACCATTCAAACTCAGTTCAGCAATTGGCAGGAGATGGCAACAGAAGAGCATCAGCTATATCCAAAGTAAAACTCAATAGCTGAGTCTGGAATGCAGACTGATCAGCTAGACATGAAGAGAACATCCACAATCAATCAATCAAATCACATGAAGCTCACATTTTCAGATAATGGAATTTTTAAAATAAAGTTCAGAACTAACCTGAAGAGTTGAATCATGGGGCTTTCATTTGAGTGCCTTGGCTAAAATACCCCTTTTATTATCTCTTACCAAGGCACACCTGCAACATGTCAATCAATATGATCTTGCAGGAACCCAAGCTGCCTTGGGTCCTGTATGAGCCCTAACAGGTGTTCTGACTGATCTCTTAACAGAATTATCAACATAGCCCATCAACTTATAGCTGGACAAGGAATAACCAAATTGACCAGACTTACCATGATAACGAACAAAATTTAAGTTCCTTTTATGCACCTTATTGTAAGCATTAAGTTCATGTGCATGAACATTAAAATTTCTGTTATATGCATGGGCATGAGATTGGTGTAAGTGAACATGATTGGTTCTGTTATTCACATGAAAATTTTTCTTTTCATAACCAGAAAGCCAACAGTTACCAGCTCTGTGGCCTGGCTTTCCACAGTTGAAGCATGCAGAGTTTTTCTTTTTATCAATTGAATTATTTCTAACAGAATCATTGAAAGCAGGGAATTTTACAAATTTAGAATTCAATCTATTTCCCTGAGCATGCCAGCAATTTTCAACCATGTGGCCCAATTTGCCACAATGAAAACATTGAGTGTTCTTTTCATGAGATGCATGATTTTTGACATGGAACAGTTTATCATGCATTTTAACAGCAGATAGATCATCTAATTTCATTTGTCTACAATCATGCATGAGATGACCTATTTTATGACAGTAAAAACATTGAGGCCTTTTGGTTTGAGCAGAAGAAGGTTTCTTCACAGTAGGCTTCCTAGCAGGAATTCTATCATACTTCAATTCATCCTTCTTCATCACAAAACAATCAGCCATCTCATGGCCAAACTTTCCATAGTAAAAATATTTGACATTCTTTCTTTTAACATGAGACTGTTTGGCCTGAGACGTTTCAGCATACAGCTTTTTATTCTGTTTTATTTTCTCGCTTTCAGTTTTCTTTTGCTTTTCAATCTGATTAGCAGGCAAACATGAAGGAGAAGCTGAAGTGCTAGCTAACTCAGAGCTACGCACAAAGGTTGTGTACAGTCTTTTTCTCTCTTCCTGTTTACTGCCTTCATCAGAGACTTTCTTCTTAGATGTAGCCTTCAAATTTTCTTTATTCTTAAAAGATTCAAACAACGATTTGTTCAGTTCAGTGATTTTATTTTTGAGAGAAGAAATGAGCATTTCCGAATTTGTGACTTTTTCATTAAGCATAGTATTGACAATTTTGTAGCTGTCTATTTCTTCCATTAATATGCTCACTCTCTCACATTCATTTTCAACTGAACTCTTCCCTTTTTCAAGTATTAAAAGTCTCTCAGAATTAGCAGAGTTCAGCAGCCTCAATTCTTCATTTTTATTTTCCAATAAAGAGATTTGCCTTACTCATATTCAGATCAGCTAAGCACATATCATGAGATGTTTTTAGTCTTTGACAGTTTTCACAGAGAACATTAGAGTTAATCTGTTCACATCTCTTTTTCAACCTTCTATTTTCAGATTTTAATTTCTTAGATACTTTGAACAAATCTTCATACATCACTATCAATTCATCAAAGGAGTATCCATCTGATTCAGAGCTTACCTGAGATGAGATCTCATCTTCATCATCCCGGTTGGCCATCAAGCAGCTATCACCTTGTTGATTATGCGCAGAAATGACTCCGTCATATATCTCCTTTCTAGATGTGCACCTGAGAGCAAAAGGGTACATATCAATATTGATTGCAGCTCTTAAGATGTTAAGAATTATGACATTGTCACGGTTCTTTATACTGTCCTCTTTAGACCACTTGGTCTCATCATGAGGCAGTTTGTGTGGGCCTTTAGATAGTAGGCTCCATAGTTTGGGATCTATGGAATCTATGTACACATAGGCCTCCTAGCCAACTATCAAAGTTAGAACCATCATAAACAGGAGGTCGACCCATTTAAGTAAGAGGCAACCAGATACAGCGCAGTAGACCAGATGACAGGGAATGCAGCAGAACCAGATGAGCAAAGCAATGCACAAGTCGATAAAACAAAATATCGAGCACTGAAAGCACACTCTGAAAAGCACCAAACAAATCAGCAGGATCCTCTGCAGATTGTCAGATCTGATAGATCAGAGACCCGCTCTGATACCAATTGTTGGGTTCGGTGCAGTATTCAGAGGGGGGGTGAATGAATATAACCCGTTTAAAAAACCTTCACCCAATTAAAAACAAGAATAATAACAAGACAGATTCGACAATCTGAAGCTCAGCAGAAATTTCGCTCTCTTGACAGATAAAGATATTCTAAGAAAACTAATCAACACTTCTGCTCAAACAGAAGCCAAACGCTTAGAGCGCCCCTATGCAATCATCTAGCAGAAGCAAAAGCAGATAAACCAAACCACAATGCACAAGGGGTTTTTAGGTGGTTCGGTCCTCCAGACCTACATCCACCCCACACTCAACCCGAGTGTGGCTTCCACTAGCTCACGCTAGAAACCGCAGACTCAGTCTGCAACAGGTGCTGCCACACAGCTTGACCAAGGGAACAACCTCCCCTCTTCCTCCAACCGGAGGGAACCACTAGTGACACCAGTCACTAGCAAATCAGAGACACACGGTCTCTCTTCCTCCAGACCCGGAGGGAACCCCTGAACTTGAATCCACAAGCCCAGAACCGGAGATCAGATCTCCCTTCCTCCAAACCGGAGGGAACCCACAAGTAGCACCCAGCTACTTGCAACCGGAGATAGCAATCTCCCTTCTCCTGAACTAACAGGAGGAACCCCGACCTCTCTACAGAGTATCGGAAAGTACAGCAAACCAAATGAAACAGGAAAAATAAGAAAAGAAAAATACACATTGATCAGAAAGCTGTAAAGACAAATAACACAAATGTGGCTCGCATAGAGCAGACTGGCCTAGATTTGATCCACGGTCCAGTAGTCAGATCTTCAGGTAAGCTTCTTTCTTCTTCTCCACGAGCTCTCTCGCTCACTCTCTATCTCTCTTTCTCTTTCTTCTGCTCTCCTAATCTCTCACTCTCTGCTGCACTTCTTCTTCTTCTCCACTCTTTCTTCTTTCTTCACACGAGCACTATCTCTCTCTCTTCTTCTCCTTCTGCTCTTCTTCTTTCTCTTTTCTTTTTCTCTGGATCGTGGCTCTCTATATGGACTTTTCTTCTGGCCAACTCGATCGACCTTCTTCTGTGGAAGAAGGCTCATATATATAGCAGCAGCATCATCATCAGCCCCGACGTGTGACCTCCACATTTCCAGCCCTAAGTATTCGGACCACGTGGCAGTCTCTCAGCAGGCTTCATTCCAGCCTCGGATCACGTGCTGCCAGTCACTGGGGAATATTTCTTCCTCGGACCTGCAAGGAGATGAAAAACCATTAAAACTGAGGGCCACAAGAACTAAAGCTGCATTAGGTATGTAATAGTAATACTAGATGCACTGAGAACGACACGAGATACACAGGGTGACTACAGCACAAAGTAAGGAAAGAATGACACGAGATACACTGTGACAGAACAGACACAACGAAGAGAACGACACGAAGTGAGGTTATAAAACAACACGAGGTAAAAAGAAGAACGACACGAGATACATACGATGACTACAGCACGAAGTAAAAACGACATGATATAATAACCAGTAATTAGAACGGCACGAGAACAACATGGAGACAAAACAGAAACCAACACGAAGTGTGGTTTCAACATACGAAAGACACGAGGTCTAGGAAGAACAACACGAAGACATAATACGGAAACGACACGAAGTGAAACAAGCAGATATAAAAGATGACACGAGATGCAATTAGAAAACAGAGAGAAGCGACACGAGGTTCACACAGAAACGACACGAGGTGGCACAGAAAGCAACACGAGGTGTTGCAATGTTCTGCACGCAGTGGAACAAAAAATGACACGAAGACACAGAAACAACAGTAACCGACACGAAGTGTGGTTACTAAATAGGAACGACACGAGGTCTACAGGGAAACGACTCGAAGTTCATCAGAACTATTCGAGCTGCTTCAGAAACACGACACGAAGTTAAGTGAGAACAGCACGAGGTGAAACGACACGGGCTAACCACAACTCAAAGACAAATAACAGAAACCGTCACGAGTTGAAAACAACACGAAGACGGTGAGAACAGCACGAGGTGAAACGAGAACGACACGAAGTGTCACTGTAACAACACGGAGACACGAATGCAAAAACAACACGAAGACACTCAAACAAAAACGACACGAAGACGTTGAGTATAGAAACAGCACGAAGACAATCAACAAAAACAACACGAAGACGTTGACACAACACGAAGACATAGACACTAAAACAACACGAAGACGATGGATGCTACAGTGCAATGTCTAGACATGAAATCCAATGCTAACGGCTGTACAGACTTGAAGATGTGAAGCCAATGTACAGACTTTGAAGAACAGTCCAATGTATGGACTTTCACTGCAAACAACAATGTGTAGACTTCATGTAAAAGCCCAATGTATGGACATTGAAATCGAAGACCAATGTGCAGACTTGGATTTGAAGACTAGGGTGCAGAATTCAAGTTTAACTGTGGATGTACAGACTTCATGAAGTGAAGCGATGTGTAGACTTAGGAACATAAGACACGAATGTACAGACTTCGCCTAAGACGCTGTACACACTTAGCCTAAGACAAAGCATGAACTGACGTTGTATATACTTAGCCAATGCAATGCATAGGCTTGAACGAGAGTCCAATGTATAGACTAGCATGATGCACAATAACACAGTCCAGTGTATAGACTATGCTACCCAGACATGATATATGCAGAGACATGATATCTGACATAATGCAATGCACATATATAAAGAGCAAATGCCATCAATGCTAGACATCATCATTCATGTTGCTATCAATATGCAGAATGCTCAAGAATAAGAATGCATAGAAATACACTTTGTTTATTGCAATCATCAATGCACAATAACATTGCTATCATCAAAATACAATATCAAATGCACTCAAATGTACTCACTGTCTTGCTATCATCAAAACCAAATAGCATTGCTATCATCAAGGCGACATAGCACATGCTTGTGCCTAAGAGGCACAACATAGAGCCCTTGAACACAATCAGTGCTCGATCGCATCTTCAAGTATAAATCAAGTTACTTCCACGCATGTAACAATAAAGTATGGCCAAGAATGTAATAAGTTCAATAAGTTCATGATAATAATAATCAATGGATGAACGCTTCAATTTAGAATATGAGAGATCAATAATGACTTAAACTATGTTATGCCCATAGAAATAAATCGACAGCATAACGGTACATTTCTTAACTTCCATTCATTATATTAAGTTCCTTGATCGATATGATAAGTGCTAGACCATTATCAAGCCATCTAGAACCTTGGAAAATCAACCCTTGGGTCAAACCTCGGGTTAAAATACTCAAGCATTGTGACGGTCTTGTACTGGGCCGTTACATAACTTGACGCTCTAGTATTGGGCCGTTACATTACCTTGAATCCAGAACAGTAGAATAAACTCAGTAAAATGTGACGGTCATATATTGGGCTGTTAGACTAGCCTGACGGTCCAATCTACATCCGTTACATTGCTAGAACTAGAAAACATCGATAATGCAATCTAAATAATGGGCTTTAATGGTACAACCAACTCGACGTCCTAGTGGGAATCCCAGACTCGTGGAGAATTACGGAGGCCTTGAAACAAGATTTCTTAGTCCATTAGAAGGAATATCTAATAGAGAGGTCCTCATGTCCAAGAATATGTTCCTATTGTGCAACGTGTGAACTAATGGATAATATACCGGAATATGTGCCATGTACTTAAAGAAATTGACTCTATGGATAGGAAAGAATGTGTAATGATGTGAAATCACGATAAACTCTGTCAATACATCAATTAAAATCATGTTTAAATACAAACTATAGAGTTTTAGGCAAGAAATTAACATATGCTTTAAAATAACTCAAGAATGCTAAAAACATGAAATTCCTATCATGAATCAAAAGGTAAAACTCCAAGTCATGAAATAAGGTTAAAACTTAGATAACTAGGCTTATTTATAAATAGACTTGACTAATTTCCATTCCGTCTCGAGTTGACAGGAATCAGTGTTCTAACGGTCTAGCATAGGTGTGTTACAGCTGTGTGACGATCTGTCGAGGGGCCTTAACAATATTGTAACGCTCCTGCTATGGTGCGTTAGAGACAACAGAACAATTTAAACACAACAGCGAGGGTGACGGTTTATCGTATGGCCGTTACAGTCATGTGACGGTCCTACCTTAATTCGTCAGAGCTTTTGTTGACAACAATAAATAACAGATCTAAGGTTTCAACTTACATCATGTCTGGAAATCATATATAGACTTCCATATGATAAAACGAAGGCTAAACTAATAGCATACATGGGTTTTCTGTGAATTTGACAAGAAAGTTTCTTTTAACTTAGTTACGACTTAAGAATACACATGTATGCATGACTTTACTAAAACATGAAATCCATGATCTATAGTGCATGAAATCAAGTCAAATCAGAGGGCTTTTATCCCTAACAAGTTATTTTTTCCAATCATGAGATGACCTACCGCTAAACTGGGCTTTAAACTTCTAATTTCAGTCTGAAAGACGAGCCCTAGTTTTCCCTTTCCAGTGAGTTTCCAGCAACTTCTCGCTGCTCTAGCTCTTCAGCCTCTTGGCCTAAGGACGTGAAATTTTGAGGTTAAGAAGATGAAACTATTGGGAACTAAAAGTTCTAAATAACCAAACTCTAATTACCTCGTTTAGATGTCCTAATCTCCTGATCTTCAGAGGACTTGCGTTCAGTTTCCTAGGTTGCTAAGGTCGTACCAGCAACTTTGGAAGCTTCCATCTCCTTGGTTGGTTGATCTCATAGCACGAAATTTGGAGAGCTATTAGTCTAAAATATTAGGAACAAATCACTCTTAAGAACTTACCCGAGATTCTATCTCCTTACATTGATTCCACGCGAGCAAAAATAAGGGTCGCTCAGTTCAGAACTAGGTCTATTTATAAGATTTTGGCTAGGGTTCAAAGATTAGATCGATTCTAGAGTCCTTAGTTGGCCAAAACCTGATCCCTAAGAGTCCCTGGTAACTTTACACATCCTTCTAATTAGGTCTCTTGCAGATAGGATCACAAAGATCCAATCTTTTTGCTCGATCTCTTATTCACGGAATTGACAGGGTGTAACGCATCAGGACTAGTGTGTTTCATGCTGTAGCGGTCTCCCGATAGACCGTTACATCAAACGTGTATAGAGTTTCAATTTATTAAAACTCTTTTATTCATTTTATCTATATACTTATCTATAAAAATAATATTTATCCTTAAAATACGTGAATAGACTCAATAACCTTCTAGAATATTGGCCAAAGTTAATGGGCTTGGTCCTTAACCCTTTTGGATCATATTTAGATAGGCTAGGATAATTATTTTAACACAATTGGGCCTTATAATGACTTATTAATCCAATAACCCATTTATTAATTTATTTAAGCCTTTATAAATTCCAAAAAATTATTAAACAAATACAGAAATTATTATATAAATTTTGGGGCACTACAGGAAAGCCCTATGTCTAGGGAAACAGACATTCGAAACATGTCGGTCACTTGGGAGACCATTTAATATTCGGACGAGTGTCCGGCTTGAGGATGTCGTAATCATCACGTGAAAACCGGAGCATATGTATGCCGGGATACGGTAAATTTATTGTTCAGAGGAATGGGAAACATTCGGTTAAATCTCGGTTAGAGGGGTCGGAAGTCGGTGAGTTTATTGGCCCGACGCAAGATCAAGCTGCGACCATACTGGGGGAGGTTCCCGCGGTCGAAGCCAGGCTTGCGTGGGCATCGTTAATGTATGTCTAGTGTCAAAGGGGCAGCGAGAGAATGTGCCGGGATTGGATCCCAAAACAAGGGGCATATTCAAAGATAGCGGGCTATAGGCCTATGATGTGAGTCAAGTAATGACCATGATTGGGACGAACCCGAGGTCCAAGCATGACCCACGAAGGTCTTATTGATATTCCCATGCAGAGGGTCCGGGGATGACGAGAGCCGTCCCGTTCTATTCAATATTAATATTATTATTTATTCATTATTGTTTATTTATTTATTCATTCTATGTTCATTGACTAGGCTTTTATTACCTGTGCGTTATATCCCCATTTTTATTTATTATTATTATTATTATTATTATTCTTTTCATTTTTTATGGCTGTTAATTATTCTTATATTCTTTTGCTATACTATTGCATTTCGGGTGTACCGGGCAAGGGAGGCTAAGGCGTCGGGTGGTGAAGTGGTCGGGCGTGCCGGACTAGGTAAGTTGGAGTGTGCCGGCAGGGACAAGCAGAAGGGTGTGTCGGGCAAGAGAGAGGGAGTGTGCCGGCATGGGCAAGGCGTGGGCGTGCCGGGCCACGCATATTGGAGTGTGACGGGAAGGGGTAGAGTGTGTGTCAGCAGAGGCAAGGCGTGGGCGTGACGGGCGGAGAAGCCTGGAGGGTGTGCCGGCAGGGAAGCCTGGAGGGCTTGGGCATGCCGGACAAGGTACAGAGAAAGTGCACCGGGCTTGGATAGGCCACGGGCGTGTCGGGCAGAGAAGCCTGGAGGGTGTGCCGGCAGGGAAGCCTGGAGGGCGTGCCGGCAGGGGCAGAGAAAGTGCACCGGGCTTGGATAGGCCACGGGCGTGCTGGTGGAGGTGAAGTGCAGGTGCACCGGGTACCTGGATGAGGGGCAGACCTGGGTGTACCAGACGAGGATGGCGCTACTACAGAAATCGTTGGATGGAGGCCAGCCGCATGCCATCACGCTAGAGACACTACCCATTGGATTGGATAGACGCTACGACGTTTTGGAGAACGGGCAACCCAAAAAAAAAAGCAAGAAAACTAGAAGGAAGCATAAGACAAGCCCTTATACACACCGTGGGGTGAAAGATGGACATGATGAAATAAGAGGGGTGTTTTCATTCATAGGGAACAGGATGGCGTGCTCGTTTAACGAGCTTTCTACTTCTATTCTCACAAGAGGAGTGCCCCAAGGGAGCTAATACATCATAACAAAAAAGGGAACGGAGGAAAAGAATGAAATAACACGATACAGTGGGGAGGGGAACGGAGCAAGGGCTCCTCCCCTCCCAGACCTCACTCCCTCTCTTCACTCACTCTTTTCCTTCTCTTCTTCTCTTCTCTCTCTTCTCTTTGCGCGGACGACGGTGGGCGGAGCGGTAGGCCCCTCCTTCTCTCTTCCTCTCTTCTAATCTTCTTCTTCTTCTTTTTTCTTTTTGAAGTTCAACCTATGTGGAGAGCCAGCCAGCCAGAAAGAGCTTCCTTCCTTCCTCTTCTTTTTTTTTCATCGCCGTGAGAGGTTTTTATACCTCTGCTGGCGTTGACGTCGCTGACGATGCCGGCCAATCCGAGGGTGACCTTGGTCTTGTATCCGCCAGAGGGATGCCTATGTGCTCAAGCCAAAAGCTGACAGCTCGGCAAGGTCTTGCTGGCTTCGACGCGACCGTGTTGCGCGCTGAGGGTCACACGTAGTGTCCGGCGTGTTTGCCGTCGCTGCGCCGGACAGGGCTGGTAGCGAGCGTGCCGGGTGGAACACCCTGAAGGTGTACCGGCCACGGGCCGCTTGAGGCGTGTCGGGTGAGGCCAGCAACAAGTGTGCCGGCTGAAGGGTGCTGAGCAGTGTGCCGTTGGAGGGCTTGGGGGGTGCGCCGCTGGGGCTGCCACTAGTGTGACGTTGGAGAGGCACCAAGGGTGTGCCGGTGGGGCACGGACTAGTGGGCCGTTGGAGGGCACGTTGAGGGGGTTTCATTTTCTTCTTTTCATCTTCTCTTCTCATTTCTTCTCTTCTTTATTTCTCTGCACGTAAACATGGGGTGAGAATTTTTCGGTGTCCACAGGTACCTGGGAAGTGCAGCCGACGATCAGAAGAGCACGGGAACAAGAAGGCGAGGCTTCGACGGCGGTGATCGATCAGTTCCTATTTCTACCCTATCCCTGTTCTCATGGCCCCTGATGCTCTGTATCAGCAGCAGCGTTGACGTTGGCGGCGTTTGCGAAAGAAGCACGGCGGTGTTTGCGGAAGAACAGTAGCGATGTTTGGGGAAGAAGAAGCACAATGGCGTTTGCGGTGACATTGGCGGTGTTTACGGAAGAAGAACGGTGGCGTTTGCGGAAGAATTCAACAATGGCATTTGGGGAAGAAGAAGCGCAGCGGCGTTTGCGGTAAAGTTGGTGGTGTTTGCTGAAGAAGCGCATCGGCGTTTGCGGAGGAACGATAGCGGCGTTTGGGGAAGAAGAAGCGCAGCGGCGTTTGGGAAAGAAGCGCAGTTGCGTTGGAGTTGGGCGGGATAGGGCCAAAATTTGGGGATCTTTTGGCGGGCGAGGTGGCTCTTGGGCTTCTCCGATGGTTCACTATCCAAAACCGTCGGCCGTTTATCTCTCATTGCCATTTTGTGTGATCGACGGTTACAACAGTCGGCCTTTCTTTGAAAGCGCCGACGGTTGCGATTTAACGGTCGGCGATATGCAATTTTCTACTAGTGGTGGTGGAGCTTGACACTAGATGCGTCTTGTGAAGATGTGCCAAGAGGAGAATTTTTCGTGTAATGACTCATCTCCACAAACTCCCACCAAGAAAACCGATTTGCATGCTGTTACGTGGAGGGCTGGAATGGGTCTCCAGTTCTCACCTGATAAGCGATTAACTCCCATGCAATAAATGCAGTAGCTACAAGAGAGTTCTTCCTCCTATAAATTGAGAGCCTGTCCCCTCTGTTGTAGCTTCCCCCTGGTGGGAGAGAACCAAGAGAGTCTCTTAGAGAGAAATCAGGTATTGGGAGTGAGAGAGTTGAGAGAGTTATTGTAAAGGGGATTTTATTCCGGTTGGGGTCGGGGTGAGTTTCTAGTAATATTTTTCCACATCTAGTGAAGTTTCCATCGTCGCCATCGCCCATGGACGGGAAATCTCTGAACCACGTAAATCCTTGTGTTCTTGTGTTGTGTGATTTATCCTTCATTTCTTTCCACTCTTCTTGTTGTGTGGATCGAGATCCGGGGGTGTCGCTCTATCTATCTGTCAGAGTGGTCATGACATAGCAAGTGGGTTCCCTCGATCTCAATTAGATTCATATGTCTTTTGATTACAATTTAATTCTATGTTGCAAGTAATAATAAAAACAAGCAATCATACTCTCACTTTCTAATAATATAATTCCCACAAACACATAATAAATCATACTTCAACCTCCAATAATACAACACTCACAAAGCCCACACACAGAGATTATTGATCCATTACCATTATTCATATGACGAACACAACAACCACCCGACTTCTTGGACTGCCCAACATCCCTGGCTAGCATGTTGGATAGCCCTGAGAAGTCATACGATACAGACTCCTTTATTCGCATCCTCCACCCTAATCCAAGGATGTGTTTGTTTTGCTATATGCACGTATAACAGAGGTATACATCCAAGCGTTGCTGAGGATGGGCAGGCCGCGAAAAGGTGGGTGTTCTTAGTGGTGGCCTCCCCCAGAGCTGCAGCACCGACTGCAGTATCCGTTGTGCCAGCTGCCACAGCATCCATACTGGCATCGTTTGTAGCCTCCACCGCCCTTGGGCTGGCAGCATCGGCTGCAGTACCCGTTGTGCCACCCGCCACAGCAACCGTATTGGCAGCGTCTGTGGCCGCCTCCGCCGCGCTGATCCTGGACGGCGTCCTCTGCATATCGGAATGGCCCGCAGACCACGAATTAGATATATATATATATATATATGCTCCTAAACCAAGTGCGCCTTCCATATATTAACGTTACTTCATGTTATACAAATTCAAAGAAGGCCTCGAGTAGTTTTAAAGGTCTAAGTCCATTGCCGTCCATCTGTGTTCTAGCAGCGTACTTAAAGAGCTTTATATGCTACATGCATGAACTGATGAACTACTTAGTTTTGCGCATGGCACATTGATTAATTACGTTCTGAATGTACACCCTTAAGCCCCCCATAATCTATGTAGCTTCACGCAGATAGAGTACAAGCAGCCTTTCACACATTCAATCTTGCAATATTGAAGAATATGAATCAGGCGAAATCTATTAACCCAACCTGCTTTCGTGTGAGTGTTAAGAGAAACAAGTAAAAGCAGGTACTCCAACGGCCGGGAAGGGGCAAAAGCCACTAAACAGTGTTAGGACGAAGTGACCGGCTTCGTCTGCTCTGTTTATATTGAACTGGGAAGGGCACCCCTTGCAGTTCCATCGGCCAGCCGGAGAATGAGTCTCCACTCCCACCGCCGATGCCACCCCCCGACTACTCCGCTTCTCTCTCTCTCATCCATTTTCCTACCAATCTAGTTGCGTACGTATAAAGGAAGGCTTTCCTCATTCTCGTCTAACAATTTTGTAACCCTAATTCGTTACGCCAGCTGTGTCAATCGGCCTTGACGGGTTATGATTTTAGGAATTTTACTGAGCAAACAGAGTGTCACGAATGCTAGCTCTATCCCCCACATGGTATTCTAACTGCATTGATGGGAACTAAAATTTAATTTGAATTTGGGGTGACACAATCACACATCAGTATAGGACAAAGCTAGCCATCAAATAACAGTGAGCCCTTTCCGGCCCCTCTCAGTTTATATAGAACAAATTAATTAACTTATCAAATATGAGCTGACTGCCCTTCGAGCCCGAAGCCATGAAGTACACGTACGTACGTGCGCCGTAAACCGACCGAGTACACAAAGGAGAGCTAAAGAAATTATAGACGTCTAAACGCAGCGGCGTCTGCGTTCTTAGCGCAGTGAATTATTTGTCCGCACTGGCGCAAACCCGCATCTATAGCTTATCCAGCTTATTGAAAGAGCTGTGCTATATACGTCAAATGAGTTACTAAACTATATCTATGTGTAGCGCTGGTTTTACCGCTCATCTCTGGCACCACCAAAAGGGAGGCTAGCTATATATAGACCCTTGCTTTGTGATTCAAGGTGGTCCATGAGTTGCAAAGGGAGCCCACTGCATGAGAGAGTACAAGTAGGCTTTTCCTCAATATATATTAATCTTGCATGCATTGATATGTAATCAGAGTCTAAGAACCCTAGTATAGTTTCCAGTACTGTAAGCGTTGTAGAAACAGGCAAAGAGAACAAAACAGACCATAACAGCAGGGAAAAGCCACTACAGGGAGTTAACTTGGCAGCGAAGGATTTGTTCCAAGGACTCACTTGTTTCCTCGGTCAGCTCCCGTGCAGTCACCTCGGAGGAGATGATCAGCAGGGCAGCCATGAGGACACCCAGCACCAGCAAAGACCTAGGAGCCATCTGATCACCGCCTAAATAAAACACAAGCTAGCTAGAGACTGCTGAAGGAAGAAGAAAGAGATCGAAGTGGCTATTGGCTCCTCCTGGCCGGGTTGAGGAGGAAGTGACCCGCCTTAGCTCTATTTATAGCCAGCTGGGAAGGGGTCGGAGAATGAGCCTCCGCGCGCATTCCCCCACCGTGGACTCGGTCGATCGGCAACTCTCTCTCTCTCTAATCTAAAACTCTTTCACGCTTGCGAACGCCAAAATTTTCCCACTGATCCACACGCATAAATAAAGGAACTAATTACTCTGCCGATGAAAACTAAACCAAATCGATGAAAGTCTGCAGAATCCGTGAACAGTGCTTACGTACGGTGACGTACGGCTTAATTGGTAGGAAATTACTTCACCCGCGTCTTGTTGGACAATATTATATTGGCCGTTAAGATGATCTAACTCACTGTTGTAAGCTTTTAAACTTGGTCGATCGTGAACTATATATTACAGTTAGCGTAACTTTCTTTTATAAATCGTTGCACGCATAATTGTCTAACTTCAGAGCAGGGTTTGCAGGACCCGAGTCAGGGCAACCCGGCTCATCCTAGACGATTGATCTATGAGACGTAATCGGGACGCTTTATATATTATTTTAATTTTTTATAACAGATAAATTTTATAGATTGGTTGGTCGAGGACCTCACGTTTAAACATGAGAAAATGCACTTTTGATATATTTTTCGTCGGTTTTTTTAGAAAGTTATTTAAAAAAAATATTTTAAACGATAGAGGAGGTGGGATTCAAACCAAGGACATCCGTCTAAAAGGTCATGGATGTAACCAACTAAGATAGAAGTGTTTTTAAGTTATATTATTAAGTAATATATATATATATATATAATATTTTTTTATCTCGATACGCTACGGTATCATCCCGTACCGTACCGTCCCAGTGAAAGATCGGGGCGGACGGTACGGGCGGCTTGACAAACCCTGCTTCAGAGTGCTATTAATGTTATAAAGTACCTTGTTACCTCATAATATTTGCAAAAATACTCTTGCCATCACTTGTCGTTAATGTTTCATTAAAATCTCTCGTCGAACCCTAATTACTCTTTAACCAAATTTTAAACAAGACTAAAATATCTGTAATCTCTCCTAAAATCTTTTTCTCTCTTCAGGTATCTATCTCTTTATCTCTCCTCTCCCTTTGGCTTAATATGCGAGCCAAACAAAATAACAAGTTTTATAGTGACATTTTCATCTAAAGTTTTAATTATATGGATCAAAAAAGAAGACGTAGACGGCAACTTCAATGGAAAATTTGTACTAATTTTCTTGCAAAATGACTTTTGGTAATAATAGCTTTCTGAAGATGAAAATCCCGTAATCAATGTTCATATAATAAAGTTATTATACAATTAACCGTATATATATACATATATAAAGGACCGCAATGTCAATTTGCTGCATGTTCCACGCCATATGGAATGATCTCATGCACCACATAATTTTTTTTAAATTTATAATAAAAAAGATAATTTCAGATATTACCACATTTTTTATTACGTTTTTTGTCACAGTTGTAGAGAGTTTATATATACTTGAAAAAAAATAATTGACCTACTCGCGACAGTAGGAAATTGGGAAATGGTAATTACTGAAAGAAGCATGTCGACCAAAAGCTCACTAGAATGATATGTTTTAATAACTATAAGTTTTATTTTTTACGATGCTATTGCAGTAGAGCCTAATCAGAGATACTAGAAATTGTCTACATGTAGAGTATCTATGGGGTCATGATGCATCGCCGGCCATTGACGAATTCCTAACCTGCAGGGTAGGTGAGATCATGTTTGCGTGGGTGTAGATTTGTTTCAAAATCATGAGCAGCATGCATTAATCCACCGTGCTACGTACCATCGGAGTGCTAGTGATTTCCTTTTTTCTGCGAATCCTCTCCCTCCCTTTCATCTTAATTATCTGCCCAGAATTTTAATTACCTTCCTATATATTCATCCCCATTTAACTCTTCTTAGAGATTTCCTTTGTAGCTCTCTTTTTTCATTCTAGGCAACTTCATGGAAAGAACGAAGCATGCATGCAAGACCTAATAGCAGAATACACCTCTCCTTTGGGATCAATCTCGATCGCTCCCTCGTTGCAGGATTTTGATTGGAGGTTAATTACCCAAGGTGATCATTTAGACTACACGTGATTAAGCTAACACATTACCATTTTTTTTAATCAAAAGCCCTACCTAGTGATTAGTTGGATAGTGCTCCCCAAGCAAGGATACACATCCCCACCTAACACCAAGGTGGTGTATTATTGATAACTGAAGAAGAAAATATTTACAATCATCAGATGCTAGACATACCTAACTTATCTAACCTACCAGCACTCTTGACCGAATTGAGAAAAGGAGACCGTCGGCTACATCCTTACATTGTAGGACTCGAGATAATTAGGCCTACGTCGATTCTTTCTTTTGCTCCTGCGGGCGGGCTGGAAAGAAGTATCAAACTCCAGACCCTGCTCATCAAACGAACCATCAAACTCGTCGGGGGCAACATCATGAACCGGAGGGAGGAGATCATGTTGCAGTGGTAGTGCGGGGGGGCCCCGGGGAGCATCAAGCAAAGTAGTCGGGGGAGGCTGCTGGCTGGGTATGTCAATGGCGGAACCATCGGCAGCCTGAACGGAGATAGCTGGTAGTAGAGGAACATCATCGCGAGGCACGTCGTGAGGGGGCTGCAAGGCCGACGGAGGCGGCGCCAAGGGCGCAGCAGCACTGCAGGGCCGAGGAAGGCCAGAGGCCCCAGGCCGGGAAAAGGCTGGAAGAGCGTTGATTTCATCCCTCATCGCGCGAAGAGCAACCGTACAGGCCAATCGGTCCGCTTCCTTAGGGAGGACGACAGCAGTCGGGCCCATCAGAGTAACCGGGAAGGCCGGAGAAACACTGTCAGGGGGGACTACTGGTTGGCCGGAGGCGCACACTGCCCTCACCTTGTCACCACCTTCAGAGGAATCAGACACTACAGGGGATCTTAGGAAGCCCCGAGCATCCTGACGGGGAATAGCAGCAGGGGGGACCACAGGGGCAGGAGTGCCAGTCTCCTCAGTGGGGGAGGAAACCAGCAAGGGTGTAGCAGGAATAACACCAACACCAACAGCAGAACCAGGGGGAGGCAAGGCCTCAGCATCCAGAGACATGGTAGCCGCAGGCAGAGCAACGGAGCCTGCAACTAAGTCACAAGCAGGTGGCGGGGCAGAAGAGCCAGCGACGTCACAGTCCACAGCACCGCCTAAGGAGGGGGTTGGGCAGGAGCCTTTGAAGGCAAATGGTCGAGCACATGCAGAACAGCAGTAGGAACATCAACAGCAGCACAGATGGGCCGCCAAGCCTGAGAGGGGGCAGGAGCAGGGGCAGTAGGGCCTGCAGGGCCATCTCCAAAACCATGCGCCCCACCAGCCAGCGGGGGCTTCTTCTTGCATTTAGATGTTAGATGACCAAGGTGCTTGCAAGCAGAACAAAACAAAGGCATAGCAGGCTATATGATAGGTTGCCAATGGCCACCGGACCCAACACCAACCCAAATACGAGAAGGGGGCTGCTTGGAAACATCCAACTGAACACAAACTCGGGTAGCATCAGTGCGAGTAAGACAAGAGGTGTTGCGATCCACTTGGAGAACAGGGCCAATGCTGCCAGCTATAGAATGAATCATGCCATCACAGTAGAAGTTGGCAGGGAGGCCTGGGAACTCCAGCCACACAGGGGCAATCGGAGAGTCCTCGTCCGGGGGGAAAGCCATCGACCACCTAGAAAACCAAAAGGGCTTTCCTTTGATATACAGAGATTCCTTAAGAAGCACTTGCAACAAATCCTCATGATTCTGAAAACGGAGCATTAGGTGGCGCCCATCCATGCCACTAAGGATGAAGTCTTGTTTAAGTTGAAACCTTTGGGCAAGATGCAGCCTAATGTCTTGATACGAAGGTCTGCCCATAGGAGTCTTTGCGACAATGGTATGTTCCAAGGGCTTGCATGACAGATTGATCTCATCCAGAGTGAAGAAGGCTATCGGCTCCCCCAAATCAGTGAGTGCAGGATAGTGGGCTATTATAGGAGGGGCCGGAGGAGAAATCGTTTGAAGAAGCACCTGAACAAATGATGGCGGGGCATCAGAAAGAGGACCAACACCAACATCTCCAGCAGCAGAGGCCAAGGATAGGGCGGGCCATGGGTTACTTGAACCCGTCTTCGCAGGGGCAAGGGGCCTGCCCCGAACAGCTGGAGGGACCACACGGCCAGCGGCCTGGGCAGGCAGAGCATGGCGAGCGCGGGCTCCACCAGCAGCACGGGATGAAGCAGGACTTGGGGCGGGGCCACCTGCAAGACCCACAGGAGCATGGCGCAGAGATGGCGGGGACGCAAGGACAACGTCCGCACCAACCGCACCTGCCGTGGGTGAGGCCGTGGAGGGGGGGCGCAACAGGGCACCGGATGCAGGCAGGGCCCGCACGGCGATGCCAGAGACAGAGAGGTTGGGGATGCTATCTCCAACCAGAGGTGGATCAGGCACGCCGGAGGTCACCACGCCGCAAGAAGGAGGGGCAGGCGAGACACCAGCCGCCGACGAAGGGACGCCAGTGGAACTCAAAGGATCACCGCTGGTCAGCGAAGGGATCAACGCCGGAGAAACATCTCTAGGGGCTTCACAGTTACCGGTAGGGCCAACCACGGGCAGGGCTCCAAGGGGGTCTGGGGGAGGAGGCAGAGGCCCCCCACCAGGGCCGGCCATGGCCGGCGGGGGCCGAAACCGAAGGGGATGAAGGGAACCCTAGGCGGGGGTTGGCTTTTTTTAACACATTACCATTACCGTTTCTATTGATAACAAGAAATCAGTGGTGTTATAATATGTTAGATTAAGTCGATCGGGGCCTATCAAGTCAACATTCTGATCTCTGTGTTCCATTGGTAGAACACAGGGATTCATCCCTGAAGCACAACGAGGGATATGGCGATGAGGGGACTGTCGAGGAGGACGTGATATGGGGCGCTGAACCAAAAAAAAAATCAAATAGTTAGCAGTTGTGATCTCTCTTCGTCGATTGCGATCCCTACAAAGGCAGCTAGAGCAACGAAATATATTAACACATTATATTTTAATTCATTTTTAATATGAGATTATTTTAACACGTATCTGATATTATATTAAATTTTATTAGATTAAATTATATTTAACTCAAAATATTAAGATGTTGAGTAAAGATGACTCTACTGTTATTAACACATTATATTTTAACACATTTTCAAGATGAAACTATTCTAACAAATACTAGCTGCCAAGGCGTGTCTGTGGAGCCAAAAGATTTTTCAGATTTTACCAGCACCACTACGGGGTCATTGATTGGCAATGTCGTTGACGGCTGGCTCTAAAAGCCAACAGTGTTGTCCGTGCGATCGAGTCGGCTTGTGATCGGAGGAGCTTGCAACAGGGGCAAGATATTTGGCCGGCCTCGGGAAAGAAAGTGCCCTTGGAAAAATAGTTTAAGATTTGGCCTTCAAAATAAGTGGATCCATTAGACGGGGTTATCATTTGGAGAGTCCGGATTGTTTGAATCGGGTTAGATTTAATTAGGTCACTTCAGGTCACATATTTTTTGGGTCGCTAATTTTATCGCTCTCTAGGAAGATATGTGACAGTTGAAAAAATGAGAGATTTATTTAGAATTATGTAATTTTATAGGGGTATATATGTAAACAATCAAAGAAAAACTAAACATGAACCTCTATCAAATAATCGTAAATGTCCATTCAGAAACAAATTGACAACGGCGCATTAATCTTGATGAAAATCCTGTGGGAAGTAAATCCTGTGCGATCGCCGTCGGCCTAAAAATTATAAGTATTTAATCACAGTCTATTGCTTGAAAGGTATAATAATTATGTTAGATATGTTAGGAATAGAATGGAGTACCCAGACGAGGAGGACAAACAGCGAAGGAGGAAGAAGAAAGAGAAAAGAGGAATCAAACGACAAGAACACATGGATTTTTTACGTGGTTCAGAGGCAAGATGCCTTCCTACGTCCACGGCCGCAGCAGTAATCCACTAATAATCACCAACAAGGTTACAATACAAGGAGAGAGCCCATCATTTTATACTAGGAGATTAGGGCGTCATTAGTCAGGGTATTAAGGACAACAATGCCCCTGTTAAACAAAAAATCCTCTTCCGGGGTCCATTAGACGTGCATGCTCGCATGTCACCCAGGATGCTCTCCTGAGACCGAGTATGCCCTCCAGAGACTGCAAATGCTCCCCCACCATCAGTCAGATCAATGCATTGCCAAGACTAGGTCGACACATCTTCATGCAGGTCGGCCTGCTCCAAGTGACATAGAAATGCCTTGAGCCTTCAATGCATGCTCCCCTGACATTGAGGATGCTCTCCTGAAGCAGCGATTGCTCCCTAGAGACAGCATGTGCTCGCCATGCTCCCCTGACGCTGAGAATGCTCTCCTGAAGCAGTGGATGCGCTCCTGAGGCAGAGTGTGATCCCGTGGAAGGGCGCACGATAAAGAGTTCAGACTCCACACTCTAACAATCTCCCACTTGGAGTCTGAACTCCAAATTAAGAAAGCAAACATCTCAACGTATTAATCCTGCTAAATGTAACGATGGAAATACTGCTACGGCATCCCTCCATCAATCATCCATGGAGGCCAACTATGGTTTTGCACAGCCTCAGTTTCTCTGTGTTTACCACCTTGGTTAACATGTCTGCTGGATTCTCTGCACCAAGTATTTTCTCCAGTAACAAAACATCATCTTCAAGCAAACCACGAATGAAGTGATACTTCAGTTGTATGTGCTTAGTCCTTGCATGAAAGATTGGGTTCTTGGCAAGGTGAATTACACTTTGACTGTCATAAAACAGCACACTATTACTTTGTTCCTTGCCCAACTCCTTAAGAAAAACTTTCAGCCATACTATCTCTTTGCTAGCTTCAGAGATAGCAACATACTCTGCTTCTGTTGTTGAGAGAGCAACAACATTCTGAAGTTTTGAAACCCAACTCACTGTAGTGCCACCCAAGGTGTAAACATAGCCAGTGGTACTTCTTCTGGTGTCCAAATCACCACAAAGATCTGAATCAACAAAACCTTGTAAGATAACATCACTTTTCCTGAAACAAAGTGACTTGCCTGAGGTGCCTTTTAGGTATCTCAGAATCCATTTCACTGCCTCCCAGTGTTGCTTGCCCGGATCTGCCATATGTCTGCACACAACTCCTACTGCATGTGCTATATCCGGTCTGGTACAAATCATGGCATACATCAGACTTCCTACAGCTGATTCATAAGGAATTTTCTTCATGGACTCACGCTCTTCAGCAGACTCTGGTGATTACTCTTTAGACAGCTTGAAGTGACTTGCCAAAGGAGTGCTAACAGGTTTTGCATCCTGCATGTTGAATCTGCCCAACACATTCTGGATGTAACCTTCTTGAGATAGCTTCACAGTCCCAGCTGTTCTATCCCTCACAATTCTCATCCCAAGAATTTACTTTACTGCTCCTAAGTCCTTCATAGCAAATTCCTTTGATAATTATATTTTCAGATTGTTAATCTCTGTCATACTTGATCCTGCAATAAGTATATCATCCATGTACAACAACAATATGATATAACAATTATCAAACTTCTTAAGATAACAACAATGATCCATATTGCACCTAATGAAACCATTGTTACATATGAATCCATCAAACTTCTTGTACCACTATCTGGGGACTTGTTTCAGACCATACAAACTTTTCTTGAGCTTTCACACAAGGTTTTCTTTATTTGGGACTGAAAAACCTTCTGGTTGCAACATGTAGATGTCTTCCTCCAAGTCACCATGGAGAAAGGCTGTCTTCACATCTAGTTGCTCTAAATGTAAGTTCTCAGCGGCAACAATGCTCAACACCAATCTAATAGTGGTTAGTTTCACAACTAGAGAAAAGATCTCAATGTAGTCTATACCTTCCTTCTGCTGGAAACCCTTCACTACCAACCTTACTTTGTACCTCTTACTGCCATCAGGTTCATCTTTGACACTGTAAACCAACTTGTTGTGCAATGCCTTCTTGTTCTTAGGGAGTTTAGTTAGCTCCCAAGTCTGATTCTTTTGCAATGAGTTCATCTCATCTCTCATGGCTAACTCCCACTTAACAGAATCTGTAACCTGCATTGCTTCATCATAGCACTCGGGTTCACCTTCGTCAGTCAACAGTAGGTAATGCAAAGATGGAGAATACATTTGTGTAGGCCTAGGTATTCTTGCAGATCTTCTCAATTGTACCGGTGTACAAGGTTGTTCTTCTGTTTCAGATACATCATGTATCTTGTCAATCACATCATCTTGTGAAATTTCTTCTAGCTCAACCTGTCCACCATTCTCATTTTGTTTCCCTGCACTGTCAGATTCTACAATAGTCCTGTCTTATACAAGACATTTTCATTGAATATAACATTTTTCTTTCTGAGAATTTTTTGATTTTCATCATCCCAAAATCGATATCCAAACTCATCATAACCATATCCAATGAAAAAGTACTTTATAGACCTAGCATCTAGCTTATCCCTGTCATTAGAATCTACATGCACATATGAAACACAGCCAAAGACTCTCAAGTGTGAAAGATCTACCTCTTTCCCTGTCCAGGCCTCCTCCGGAATTTCACCATCCAAAGGGACAGATGGTCCTCGGTTTATCAAGAAAGTTGCTGTGTTAATTGCATCTGCCCAAAATATTTTTGGCAGTCCGGCATGTATCCTCATGCTCCTAGCCTGTTCATTCAAGGTTCTATTCATGCGCTTGGTAACTCCATTCTACTGTGGTGTTCTTGGAACAATTCTTTCCATCCTAATACCACTAGCTACACAAAAGTCCTTGAATTCTTTGTTGTCATACTCTCCACCATTGTCTGATCTCAGACACTTCACCTTCAAACTTGTCTCATTCTCTACAAGGGTCTTCCAATTTTTGAAAGTAGCAAATATATCAGATTTTTTTTCAAAAAATAAATCCATACCTTGCGAGTAGAGTCATCAATGAAAGTGACATAGTAGAGTGAGCCTCCAAGAGATGGTACTGGTGAAGGACCCCATACATATATATGCACAAGCTCTAGCTTCTGTGTCTTGAAAGTTCTTACTGTCTTTGAGAATGTAACATTCTTTTGCTTCCCAAAAATGCAGTCTTCACAAAGACCAACTTCCACAGATTTCAAGCCAGACAACTTGCCTTTTGACAGCAGTATCTTCATCCCTTTCTCACTCATGTGACCAAGCCTGCAGTGCCATATGTTGGAGTCAACTGCTAAATGAACCACTGCCACTATATCTTTGTTGCTAGTCATGTAGAGAGTACCCATCTTGTTGCCTCGTGCTATCACCATAGCACCTTTGGTTATTTTCCAAGATCCACCCACAAATGTTGTGACATAACCTTCATCATCAAGCTGTCCAACAGATATCAAGTTCCTCTTCAAGCCAGTATATGCCTTACATTCTTTAACTTCCACAAAGGGCCATTTGTGGTCCTTACATTGACATCACCCTTCCCCACAATATCTAAAGGCCCATCATCAGCAAGATAAACCTTCCCAAAGTTTCCAGTAACATAATTTTGCATACTTTCTTTATGTGAGGTAGAGTGAAACGACGCACCTGAGTCAAGAATCCATGACTCTAAAGGAGTGTCAACACAAAGAACTAAACATCTTGAACTTGCTCTACAGTAGTTGCATTGGCGGACTCTTCATTGTGATTTTTCTTCTTTGGAGCCTTGCAATCTTTCTTTAAGTGCCCCTTTTTACCACAATTCTAGCACCCATCACCACCAAACTTTAATTGACCTTTCTTCTTGGACCTGGATCTGCTCCTATTTTGATCCCGCTGTTTTGTTCTTCCCCTGCTCTCTGTATTCAAGGTAGAACCTGAGACTTCACTTGATTCCCTTCTGCGAATATCTTCACTTAGAATCAAGTCTCGAACTTCATTGAGCTTCAATTTACTTGAACCGGAAGAGCTACTTATAGCCGTTACAGTTGCACCCCAGCTTTCAGGTAAGGAGGATAAAAGAATCAAGGCCCTAATCTCATCATCAAAGTTTATTTCTACAGAACTCAACTGAGTTATAATCACGTTGAATTCATTGATGTGATCTGTAATAGAAGCACCTTCGGCCATATTCAGTTTAAATAAACGACGCATCAAATATACCTTGTTTGAAGCCGAGGGCTTTTCATACATATTTGATAGCGCCTTCATCAATCCTGCCGTGGTCTTCTCGTTCACGATGTTGAAGGTGACGTTTCTGGCCAACATCAAGCGAACAACTCCGAGTGCTTGTATGTCTAGTAGATCCCAATCTTCTTTCTTCATCTCTGTCGGCATCGTTCCAAGAAGCGGCTCATGCAGCTTCTTCTGATACAGGTAGTCTTCGATTTGCATCTTCTAGAAACCGAAGTCCTTGCCATCGAACTTATCGATCCTCACCTTTCCTTCATCCGCCGCCATTGCTCCCACTACTCTCCTCGAACCAGAATAAGGCTCTGATACCAATTGTTAGAAATAGAACGGTGTACCCAGACGAGGAGGACAAACATCAAAGGAGGAAGAAGAAAGAGAAAAGAGGAATCAAACCACAAGAACACAGAGATTTTTTACGTGGTTCGGAGGTAAAATGCCTTCCTACGTCCACGGTCGCAGCAGTAATCCACTAATAATCACCAACCAGGTTACAATACAAGGAGAGAGCCCATCCTTTTATACTAGAAGATTAGGGCGTCATTAGTCAGGGTATTAAGGACAACAATGCCCCTGTTAATCAAAAAATCATCTTCCGGGGTCCATTAGACGTGCATGCTCGCCTGTCACCCAAGATGCCCTCCTGAGACTGAGTATGCCCTCTAGAGACTGTAAATGCACCCCCACCATCAGTCAGATCAATGCATTGCCAAGACCAGGTCGACACATCTTCATGCAGGTCGGCCTGCTCCAAGTGACATCGAAATACCTTGAGCCTGCAATGCATGCTCCCCTGACATTGAGGATGCTCTCCTGAAGCAGCGATTGCTCCCCAGAGACAGCATGTGCTCGCCATGCTCTCATGACGCTGAGAATGCTCCTCTGAAGCAGTGGATGCGCTCCTGAGGCAGAGTGTGATCCCGTACAAGGACGTACGATAAAGAGTTCTGACTCCGTACTCTAACAAGATAGATAGATTTTAAAAAGACAAGTGAAACAAAATGGACTAGACAAAGATTACAAAATGAAGTAATATATATATATCGTTGACGAACAATATATAGCAAAACTATTACATAAAGCACAATGTATTGCTTCATGTGCATTGTATCACTCCACTCTCTATATGCCATCACTAAAAAAGTGTTATCATGCACCCGGACTCATTGTAATACACGTCAAAGTAATATAATCTGCATTTTATCATATTATTTTTCGCTTTTCCATTTTTAGAGATCGTATTTGTGTGGCGATGGATTGTGAATGATTATTGACGATTTTTAGCGCAATTGTAACTACAAAGGATTTGCTTCCACATTTGTAAGGGGGAGTGATGAGAACAAGAAGCAACCTCTCTCTCTCTCTCTCTCACTCACACACACACAACCACACAGGAGTAGGGATGAGCATTAATTATTTGGGTTTAACTGGAAATCCAAACAGGACAGGACCGATAGATTTGACCTAATTTGATTACAATTGAAATTTCAAGATTACAATTCAGATTAAAATAGAACTGTATATATTAATAAAAATAGTTTGGTCCGATTTCTAATTCTAAAAAATCAAACCAAATTGTATAAACTGTGCAAACCTAGTTTTAGGGTATTTCTGTCAATTTGATATAGACCAAATAGTTAGTCACATTCCTCGTTCTTTTGAAAGGTCTCTTCATATCTCATTCTTGCACATTGAATAAAAATTTCTTTCCTTAAATAGTGAATACTTTCTCAATACTGTCAATAGTTAGTCACATTTTTCACTCTTTCGGAGAATTATTATTCAAATCGAATCAAATTGCATTAATTCAATTTAGTTTGATTTCGTTTCGAAGTCATTTTTTGATTTGACGTAGTTTGGGTTGAATTCTTAATTTGATTTAATTTTGCTTGAGAAAAATCATGTCTAAACGAAATCAAATTGAACAGTGCAAACCCTTAAATAGGAGAGGGAAGAATGGTGCAGAGAGAACAGCCAGCTGGCACTAGGAGAGAGGAGTGGGTTTCTTCCTTTTCCAACCATGGTTGACATTGTGATTAACCATTAATTGGGCGACATTGCGATATATTAGGGCCGGGGTGTAGAATTGAATATGAATGCTTTGGTGGATGTAGAAGTAATTATTGTATAAATCTACTTACTCGATCGTGCGTGTGTTATGACCTTGTGCATGGGTAAGTCAAGGGACAGTATTATTAATCTACTTAGCAAGGATTGGACAAACCCAACTAATAATGCTGGCGGGGTTTCTATATATAAACTAATAAGGTCCCATTAAACAAATGTACGGTGGTTAGCTGGCTAGGTTGAATTGGCTCCAGCTGGGGAATGAGCACTTTTGTTGCTGCTTCCTTCCAAGTTTCAGCGCCGTGGCAATAGTCAAAATTAAGACCGGGCTTCACGCGGTCCCATACAAGGAATATTGCACACGAATAATGATCACTAATAAGTCATTTAATCACTATATCTAAGGAGAAGTAAATGGAATATCAGATATGCAAGTCTTTAATTAGAAACTCCAAATTAAACTATGTTTGGAGCGACGGCTGCGGAGACGCGTACGTACTGGAGTTTAATCTATCTTTGTTATTGGACAAATAATATATTTACTTCACGTTGAAATGTTCTTAGGGTATCGTAATTAAGCTTCTTCTCCTCGATCGATGGCGCGTTAGGGATTATATAAGACGTTATTTAGGTACGTATAGATTTTTTATGCGATGTTGGTGTAACCATCAGCAAATAATTAAGATACATATTAGATATGGTTGAGACGTATGTACGTACGTCGATTATGCAGTGGGGATCATGAACGCCATTGACCAAGTCTTGTAGTACCTAAGCATCGATCCATATCCCAGCTTACAGTACTTGAGCCGGCCCTTCGTCACGTAATACTGAAGCAGCAATCTAGCTAGCGAGCTTTCTTAATTAATTAATCCCGTCCAGAAACTGGGATGTGTATATATATATATACTTCAGATTAGATGTTTTGGCAGAGGACCCACACCATATATATATATATACTTCAGCCTAACTAGGGATGTAAATGCGTGAGCTATGCAAATGTAAACAAGTCTTTCCTCCTCCTTCGTATTTCGCATAATAGATAATATCAAAGAAAGAAGAAACCAAAAAGGGAAATGCATATACATTTTCCAGTGAATGGAGGGATATTTGCCAAACTGTAGATACAGATCAACTGTTGAAGTGTATATATATATATGTTCCATCGAAAACAAATGTATATATAGTAGGGCATTTTTCCATAAATCATAGATAACATCTAACATCCTTAGGTAACCTGTAAAATCTGTAGAGGTAATTAACCTCTATAACATTTATCTATATGCATTATGTAAAATTCATAAATAGATATATAACATGTGATACATATGCGCATAGATATCATAAATTTTTTTTTAGGAATATGTGGAAACAAAGGAGATAGTTCTCATGTCAAACCTCTCCTTATTAGTTGGGTTGAAACCCAAACCTTCCTTTCTGAAATTTTCTTTTGTTCCTAAGATGGCATTCAGATTTTCTGCACCTTGTGTCATGTCTTCAAGGGAGTTTTGTCTGTCTTCATTTTCTTTTTCTAAATTTTCATATTTTTCAAGGATTTCTGTCCCCTTGTGGCAGAAAATGAGACATTTAAACCTCTGATAAAAATGAGTTCTGGAGAAAGTCAGAAAAAGAAAAAAAACATTGAGAAAATAAAGCCTAGTACCAAGGACAAGGGCAAAAGGAAGATAAAGGTCTCTAGGGAATCATGCTCATACATTCTCATGCCTCAGACCAAGGGACCATCTTGGGGTCAGACTTCTAGAGCTAGAGTCCAAGGAAGCCCCAAAATCAAAACAGACAAATCTCCACAGAATGGTCGAGGCACCTATCAATTTCCATCTACCTCTACTTCATCTTGGTATAAGTCCTCCAGGTATCAAGGGCCGAGTAGAAGAACCTCAGGTCAAGACTACTACAATATTGTTCCTACCTACCCTACATTTCACAGCACTTATTATCATAACTTTGGAAAGGGAGGTCAAGGTAGATTCTATGTCACGCCCTGAACCGATAGCAGCGGAAAGCGATGCTCGGAACGTGGCAGGAGACAAGTCACGATAACAAGAGCGGAAGATAAATAATCGCAATAAAATACAAAGAGGCCAGACACACATTTTGAGAAAATACGAACTCTTATTAATTTAAAAAGATAAATTTGACACCACTTACAATAAAAGATTCAAAATAAATAACAAAAAGAAATAACTAGACTAGCTAGACTCAAGAAAATGAGAGAGCAGACTCCAACTCTAGGTTCCAGGTTCCACTCAATCACACTGATCCAATTCCCAATGCACGTACCGATACTCGCATAACCTGAAAGGGTTGGAAGTAGGGGTGAGCAAAAAGCTCAGTAGGAATTATACTCTATCATTAGGCATAGTTTAAGTGATTAACAAGTAAATTACAGTTTCATATGCCATGCTAATAAGGGAAATAAATGACGATATAAAGAAACAACGATGATAAAACAGATCTTGCAAGGTCAAGAAATATAAAGGAACAGAATGGTAATACTTAAGAGGAATAACAAGGACAAGAATTTACTACAGGAGATTACGATAAAGAGTTGGCCATATCAAGACGATTCAAGTCATGTCAAGCACGTATGTAATTTCATTTCCACGTCCAAGTAACAGCAAGTAAAGTAACAACAAGTAGAGTATAGAACAGTGAAGAGTGGAAAGTGCAACGTAGTAGAGAGTAGTGGAGAGTAGTGAAGAGTAGTGGACAGTCCTAGATTTAACTCATGTCATAGTACTGGTGCCAAATGCCACACCTAGTCAATCACCTCCCCGGGGGTACACGTAGTGTTCGGGCGCTCCTCCCAGGACTAGACCGAGCCCTTAATTGTTTGCCAGGCATTGATTTCTTTAGATCAAAGATCCCACGAATCTAGACTTCCACAATTTATGGCCAGAATTCCAAGTTTAAGCTATGTAGCAATAACAATTTCGAGTAGGAAGAAGATTCATTTCAGAATTTCAAGGTAAGCACAATCATCAAGAAGATTGAAAACCAAGTCACAATAAGAGTTAATCGTGTTATGCTACTGTAGTACAGTAGTTAAACAGCAAGCTAATGAGCATATTAATCCTAATTATAAGCCAAATTAACAAGAATTAAGTTTTACGTTAAGCCAAGATGCCAAAAAGAATGATTCAAGATGATAAGCTAATGAACAAGTTCGCGTAAGTCGCGTAGGCACGAATAACAAGCAATTAACAAGAATTTAGTTGCATAATTAGACATTTATTAAGTGGGTTTCTATTTCACTAATTACCATTAATGACATGAAAAAGAATGCATTAGAACCAGTAATAAGTCACTCTCTGAGGGGATAAACGGTTCTATATGGACCTTACATCCTGCTGGGCATTATAGGGCTGAAACGGGGCTCAAATGAGGGTCTGGGAGTTGGGCGGTTCCTGTTGGGCCGCCCAAGTGCTTGGGCAGTTCTGTCTGGGCTGCCCAAAGGGTTGGGCGGTCAGGTATGGGCCGCCCATCCCTGGCCCTGTCAGTTGTGTGGTCCTCTGGGGACCTTTTATCCTGCCAGGGGGATATGTGGTTACTTAGGGACCGTTTATCTAGATATGTGGTCAGTTTGGGACCGTTCATCTAGATATGTGGTCAGTTTGGAACCGTTCATCCTGGGATGTGTGGTTCCTCATGAACCGTCCATCCAGGATGTGTGGTCTATCGTAAGACCGTCCAAGTTATGTGGTTGCTCCGGGACCTTATATCCCGATATGTGGTTCGTGAGGAACCGTTCATCCTGGGATGTGTGGTTCCTGAAAGACCGTTTATCTATGGTTATACTAGAGTCAAAAATGGTCAAATTTTAGGCTTGAGTTATGCGGTCTATCGTAAGACCGTCCATCTCTGGGTCGTCTCCGATCATCCCTGTCGCGTCCAGTGAACGCCGGGAAGTGAGGGTTTGCTAGGGTTGCACTAAAACGCTAATAACTAATGGAAATGAACTCCAAATAAGAGGATTTTGGTATCAATGGAAAGCTAATACAAAACTCTACCTGTCTACAAGGTCAATTGCATGATCAATTGCTGGAATCGAGATCTATTAAGTCAAGAACGCATGAAACCCTAATTCTGACATGCTGTGACTAAAACGTTAAATTCTCTCTTCATACAGAATGGAATTTGGGGCTTCTTGGCTCAAATGAAAGCTACTTCGATGGTGAATCCAACCATATAAGATATGGTTCATGTGGATCAGGATTAACACTTCGAAATCAGTCGAAATCAGAAATCAACTTGGAAGAACACATCAAAACTAGGTCTAAACATGCTGTTACTACGAACAGAAATTCTCTAAACATGCTGGATAGAATTTAGGGCTTTTATAATCAATGGAAAGAGCACGAAAAACTCTACAAGATGCATGGATCAATTTCATATTTATGTCTTGAAATCAGAACTAAATCGATGAAGGAACCAAGTTAACCCTAATTTAACATGCTTCTAACATGCTTCTACTAAACCTCAAAATACTCGCAGGATACTACATGATATTTGGGGCTTTATATATCAAAAGAAAGAGGACTTCATGCTGAACATTTTGATATATCATTTGCTGTTTGAGCCCGAGAGAACCTACCTCAATTTGATGAAGAACAAGGAAGAACAAAGGAGGAAGAAAGAAAGAAGGAAGCCGACACCCACGCACTCAACGCGAGATATCTCCCAGATCTGAAAACTTCAGCGACTGCCGCGGCAACCAAACGAAAATAGACTGGAAGGACTTCATTTTGATAGTTTATACACGTTCTGGGATGGTCTGTGGTTAGAGGAATCGACGCCACAAGAGGCGTGTTAAACAAGGCGCCGATATCAAGGACCAAGTCAAACTCGACCAGCCGCCTCAATTAGGGTTAGGGTTTCGAGCAATTTTTAGAGGGCTATTGAAGTTAAGATCATGGCCTTTAATTTGACACCAATTTCAGATCAAATGGTTGAGTATTAAGGTCAAATTTTGTGTTTGAAGTCAAGGTTAGGTAAAGGTTGAAAAGTGTGGATTTTTCACTTAAAACATTAAATAGATCTTGCTACGGATTTTCACTGGGTTAATCCCAGAAGACAAATTTGTTACATACACTTCCAGAAACCTAATTACCATTTTTATGGATTTTTATCACGTAGAAGAATTTTCGATGGTACTATTCCAAGGAATAAAATATTATTTAATGAAACTCACTTAAACGATAAATAGATATAACTACATATTTTTACTGATAAAATTCAAGAAGGAAAAGTTGTTGTATAAATCATTCTCTATCAATTTACTATTTTTCTAGATTTTTGTGAGAAAGTCGAAATTACACTAGCACTATTCACTGAGGAATATAATATAAATTTCGAAATTCATTTATCTAAATTAAAAATTCACTATTTAATTAAATTTCAGATTTTAAAAACCGGGGGGTTACATTCTACATGAGGCAAATGAAGAATCATTTTCAGAATTCATACTCTACTCAAAGGCATCAGCCTTATCCTTGGGATTCCTATATGACAGGGGTCAACAATTTCAGAAGTCGGAACCCTTATAGCTTTATCAACTCCATGCCAAGTCAATCCAGAGTCTATAGTGCACCTACTGCTCCTAATGCCTATTGGACTAATCACTGGCAAAGAAACTTTCAGAATGACTCAAAAAATAAGAAACAAGCCACACCTAAGAAACAAGTTTCAAAGAATAAAAGTGACAAGAAAAGGCAGACAAAACTGAACGACCAGAGATCCACAACTGCTATGAAGAAGCCAAATCAAATGTGGATACCAAAACATCTAGTTTCTAGTCTGCATGAGATAAATACTTTTATGGGACCCAAGAAGTTCTGGGTTCTAAATCACTCCACTTGATTCCCTTGCAGGTATACTTGGCAGCCAGTCACAACAAGTGGTATCTGGATAGTGGTTGTTCCAGGCACATGACCGGAGATCTCAATCTATTGGTATTTAGTGATTTTACAATTTCCTAACAGATATCTCAATCTATTGGTATTTAGTGACAATCATATTGATCCCTGTAAGAGGCTGATTGGTTTTAAGTCATGGTCTTCTTAATATTGTTCTTTTGGAATTGACTGGAAATTAATGTTCAAGCAACTAATTTAAGTGAATGAAATAAATAATCACTCTAGTCCTAACCCTTCCAAATGACTTCTATGAGGTCCTCTTTGTTCAACTTTCAAAGTTGCTTACAAGATGCAACTTGGAATGCTTTTAGGCCTCACATTTTATTTGTTTCTATTTGATCTTCTTTTATCCATATTACTGGTTTCTCATTTTATCGCTGCCATGGGTATTAGCACGTGAACCATAGTCATTTAAAAACCAGAGATCAAAGATTGTGTCTTTGTATGTATGTGAAATCCTCCTGTGAAAGTGATAAAAATTTTACTGCACCTAAAAAGTTTGGTTACTGATTTGAAGACTTGATTATGCAAAAGTTTAAGTTGTACTAGTGAAAAACATGATTAGATTATTTTGGCCGTTTATGCTTGTATATCATTTTGGCTGGTACTGATAGAAGATATGTTACTAAACCCTGTTGTGGGAACACTTTTTTAATTCATTTATTATTTATTTTACTTTAGTTTATTTGTCCGCAAACGTGCCATTCACGAGGTGACAATTTATTCAGACTCTAAAGACAAGAAGGCTTGGAGTCACTAAGGTATGCGCGTCGTTTGATTGATCAAACGATTATGGGATTCGTGTCGAGACTGAAACCCGCTGTGCTATAAATGTCACGGCGTTCATTACATCTCCCCGAAAGGGGAGAAAACACTTGATTAGTCGCTTAGAGAAAGGGCCCTACGGCCTAAAAATTATGTTGATGCATACATGAAAATGCAAAAGGTATTTAATTATTATTATTATTATTATATTATTATATTATTATTACTATATTACTATATTACTATATTACTATATTATTATATTATATTATTATATTATTATTTTTAAATAACGTACACGAATATCCAGAACCACAGACCCGAGATAACAGGGGTGTTCGAGTCATTCGAGGGGTGCCACCCATCATTTGAATCCAAGAAGGTCGGCCCTGTTGACACCCGTTTTAGCCCGCAAGTTGCATTAATTTCTCTTATTCATCATTTTGATGTCCCGAATTAGCCATTATTTTGGAGCCTTCTTGGATGGATTTCAAGCCCATTTTTACCATTTCATATCCTTTGAGTCTTGGAAGATCATGATTTTCTATAGCCCTGGAGCTTATCTTATCAAATTCCGGCTTCCAAGTCGACTTACCGCCCATTTAGGTTGGCTTCCCTCAAGCATTCGGCTCTCTCTCACTGCGCAGTCCTGAAAGTGGTCCTTTTTCATCTCCTTATGTTTCTCTTTTCAAAAAGTTGTCTTCACCAAAGTTGTTCATCTTTCAAAGATCTACAATTTCTTCTTCTATGCCGTTGGCCAGTTCTGCCTCGGTTGTGAGTTATTCACATTTTTCCAACAGGCGATGCTGTTCACCTATGTCTCAGAATTTTCCTCTCTCTTCCAGCCCCATTTTCTCCCTCTTCTGATCATTTTCTCATCTTACTTTCTTCATGAAAGTTGTTCCTCTCTCAGTTATCTACAACTTCTTTTTCTACCACTTTCGCTAGTTCTGCCCCGTTTGAGAGATACACTTCAATTTCCAAAGTCGCGCGTAGTATGCTTGGAATCTGTCTTCATCGATGTGAAGGTCTAGTGTAGGTGCGTTACATCAGTGTAACGGTCTATCTTAAGACTGTCAGAGCACTGTGACGGTCCTACAGTAGACCGTTACACCCAAACTTGCCCGAAATTGTCCCGTTCGACCCCTAGAGTGTAACGGACCTACCCTAGTCCGTTACATAACTCTGACGGTCCTAAGATAGACCATTACACACACCTGAGAGTCCAATTCGTGTTGGACTCTGCTCCATTTCTGTGCGTCGTGGCCCTCTTGAGGAGTCCATAACTTCTTGAATTCTACTCCGAATTGATCCCCGTTTTTTCTTACTTCTAGCCCTTTATATTATCTTGAATTTGGTTCATAGAACTCCAAATTTCATTGGCTATATCTCTCGGGAGCTGGGTCGCAAGATCAGGATTTAAGTATCCTAGTTCAACTCAAACTCTGCAGATTAAGCTCGCGGCTACCTTCCAAGAGCCATATCTTCTAGAATCCTCCTCCGAATTGATCCCCGTTTGTTCCTATCTCTTGTCCTTAGTATTATCTCGAGTTTGATCTAGAGAACTCGATTTATCTTTGACTCTATCTCCGGGAATCGTGATAAGAAGATGAGGCTTTCTTACAAAACTCTATAAAAACTGCCCGGTTCGCAGTCGCGACAGGGGGCTCTTTCCGGACGTGGGGCGAAGCCATGCTGCAATTCCAACTCACAACTTCAACCCCATCTTGAAGACGAAGTATTAGCTTTCAATTCCATCCTTCTGGGCTTGATTTCATGATCTACACTCTTAGTTCTAGTCTCCTCAAAATCACAAATCATCATAGTTTTCTGCACCTTTCTGCTACACATGCGTGTTTCTCCGTTTTGCATCATCGTTTTCTCTCTATTCTCTCAATCAAATCTCGTGATTTCAAATCTCATGCATGCACAACACACCCACCTATCTTTTCCACCCTTCCGCAGGGGTTAAAAACCTCCCCCCGGTGCGTTCTCCCCCTTTTATTCATGCTATTTTATCACTTTGGGCAGATTTCTACACTTCGTGTTCTAATGGGTTTTTGCCTTTGTGTTTCATCTTTGTTTTGTAGGAGAGCATGAATGCAACGTGAGGCCCTCTTCCTCTAGCCGGCTAGAAGGAGAGGAGATTTGAATCCACAAGTTCCCCGCACCTCGTTTGTCAAGCGCGATCAAGTTTTCTTTCCAAGGTACACGGCGCCGTTCTTTACACTTCTTCATCCTTTGGCGTTGTTGGAACCTTGGTGGCGATCACGGTTAGTATTTCTCATCCTTTCATCCCCCTTGTCTTTGATTCATATGTTTATGCACGTATGTATGTATTTAAAGGCGGCGGGATAGGAATCTAATTAAAAAAACAAATCAACAGTTTTTGGCGATCACGGTGGGACAACAATGCCCATCACGTTTGTTTTCATGCTCTTTTGTGAGTTGGGTGTGTGCATGTGCATGTTTGGGTGATATTTTATTCATTCTTCCACTGTTTGGGGGGGTTTTAAGGGCTCTGGTTGTGTGACGGTCCTATAGTAGACCGTCAGAGCAGTGTAACGGTCATTTGGTAGACCGTTACAGCTTCTGGCAGTCCTGCGCACATGCTCACAGGGCCATATTCATCGAGGCATAACTTTTGATCCCGGAGTCCGATTGAGCTGATTTTTGTTCCGTTGGATAGCCCTTTGTATTGTCTTTCTATCCTTATATCATTTGCATCATTTGGTTAGCATTTGCATATTCTAATATTGTCTAACTTTTTGAGTTTTTTGCATAAGTTCTGCAGGCAAGCTCAGGGACAGGTTCACAGGTACATCTTTACTCAGTGATTTGACTGCCTTCCCAATGTCTGATTGCACTGATTTTTGCTCCATTGGATAGTCCTTTGTATTATCTTTCCATCCATATACTACTTGCATCATTTGGGTCACGTTTGCTTAGTTAAAAATTGTCATCATTTTAGCATTTTGTCCATAAAATCTGCATGTGGTCTGCACATAGGTTCACGGGAGCATCTTTGCTCAGTGATTTGATTGACCTCCCGGGGTCAGATTGATCTGTTCTTGGGCCCGTTGTGTAGACCTTTGTATTGTCTTTCCATCCATATACTATTTGTCTTATTTGGATCATGTTTGCATAGTTTAATTTTGTCTTGATTTTCTAGTTTTAGACTAGAAATTACATGCATTCCGGTGCACATAGGGTCATACATTGCATATCATAGTTGCATTTCCTACCTTGGTAAGTGATCCTCTCGCTCCCATATTCCTTGGGCTCGACTAAGTGATCTTATCCGGGACCTCCATAAGTGCCCGCGAGCCGTGGATTTTCACACGTACGCCGGGCCGGTTGTACCTTTCCACACCTTAGGTTTGCATTTGCATACGTGTGAGGGAGTTAACCTTAGTCAACATAAAGTTTGGACCTTATTCCCATAGGATTCCTATCTTGAGGGAATTTTTCCTAATTCAAATCATTAAAATGTCTATTAAAACCCCTAAAAGATTTCCCATCATATTAACTTGTTTGACTTGGGTGAAAACTCTCACATTGCATTGTTTATGTTGTTTGGGCTTGTCCAAGCCCATTAGTGGTGTTTTGTGCTGCATCCACATGTTTTGTTGTTGTTAGGCACACTTAAGTCAATCCATTTTGTTGGTTCATTGTCCAGTCCATTGTCCCGTGGTCTATTGTCCATTCGTCTTTACATTAGTGGGTCAGCCCCCCTTGTTCTCAAGCCCATTAAGCCCTTGCTTCCCCATTTGTACTGTCCTTGATCTCTTTGTATTAAGTCTCTATTTGCCCTGATGGAGCATCATTCTAACGCCTTGTATCATTCTTTTTCTCAATCTTCTTCTTATTCCCGCGTGGAATCATCTTCTCACGCGGGCCCATCTTCCCGTGGTCCTTCTGATCCATCCGAGGAACAGGCTAATCTCATGGCCCATCTTTCAAGCCTTGTTCATCAAATGGACCCGGCCCAGGCCCAACGCATCATTACGTCTCATCTTAATGGGCCTTCTTCTCATAATGGGCCATCTTCTGTTCATGGGCCTCTTTCTTCTCCTTCATATGCTACTGCCCCGATTTCTAATGGGACTTATTCTCTTAATGGGCCTCATCCTTCTGCCCATATTGCTGCCAGCCCAATGGGTCCTTATGCTCATGCTTCTTCCAGGCCCACATATCCTTCTATTCTTGGAATGGACCCTTCTTCTTCTCAGCCCGGATCCTCTTATCCGACCCATTACCATCATACTGGTCCTAATTCACAACCTCTTGCTCAAGTTGGCCGCCATATTCTTCTCGATGTCTCCCTACCCAGGAGATGATTGCTCAAACCCAACGCCAGCTTCAATGTCGGATCGATCACAAATCCTCTTTAAGTGTTCCATTCGCTTTTCAAGGTCTTCGGCTCCCACCTCCATCACAAATTCCCACATATCACCGTTATAGTGGAGTCGGTGACCCGTATGTGCACTTGAAGGAGTTTGTTTATGAGTCGGCCCAATTTCGACATGACCAACACTTGATGGCTTATCTATTTGGTCTGTCATTGGAAGGCCCGGCTCGGGATTGGTTCTTCTCTCTTCCGCAAGAGCAAGTCGTGAATTTTCAAGCCGTGCAAGGGAAATTTCTTCAGCAGTTTCAAGGCCAGGTTGGGCCCAAGTACTCTATTGTGGATCTGGCCCATGAGATGATGAAGCCCGAAGAGGAGTTCTCTACCTTTGCCGATCGTTGGCGTCGCCTTGCCGCGCAAGTCCTGGGATACATTCCAGAGGGAGAACAAATCAAGATGCTGATATCCAATGCCGTGCCTGAGTATCGGTTCATCTTAGCCCTCAACAACATTACCTCATGGCAATAACTTTATAGCCAAGCCCGCTTCATTCGCAAACAAATCCAAGATTCCCTTGACCCCGAGTCTCCACCATCCACCTCCACATATCAACCTTCACCCTCCATGTGCCAATCCTACGCTCCCATGAGCCGGCCCGCCATGAGTCAGCCTTCCGCCACATATCCCTCCACGAGCCAACCTCCCGCCTCTACGTACCCATACGCCTCCGCATATCAACCTTCCATGAGTCAGCCTCCCGTGTCCACATACCCGTCTCCGTCTCCACTTTCGGTCAAGGGAACACCACATCCCGAGCAGGTGGATGCCGTCTACATACCTCCCCACTCCGTTCCACATATGCCTTCACCAAATCCCTCCACCACTAGCCACACACTATTGCCTACGCAACCTCCACTTCCGTCTCCACAACCATCCATCACATATCCCTCAGCATTCACCTTGCCCGAAGCGGGCTCCTTGTCCTCCATTGCCGGAGTGCTTTATCGACATTTTTAGGGCTTTGATGGCCACTCACACGTTGCCGCTCTCTCCGGTTGTGCCTTGCCGACCCGCGGTCGGGGATATGCTTCAGTTCTGTGATTTTCACCGCCAACAGGGTCATTTGGTTGAGGATTGTCCCGAGTTCCAGAATTATGTTTATGACCTGAAAGCTAAGAAAAGGATTGATTGGGCCACTATGCATAACGTCATTTTACATCTCCGCAGCCAACAGCAGCAGCAAGAAGTTCATCCTGGGCAGCCGTCTCCGTTACTTCAAGACCAGGGGCACCCCTGTGGTTCTTTATCTAGCAATGCACACGCTCCATCACCTACTCAGTTACCTCTGCCATCTCCTATCCAATCTCCGCAACCTCCACAAACCCAAGCCTCCGCTCAGGCTAGTGCCTCCCCTTCTTCTCCCGCCGCAACTACCACTAATTCTATCCCTAACACCGCTCAATGTGTTGTGTCGACACGTCGACGGTGGACACCACAACCACCCTCTTCACCCTCTCCACCTCCATGTCCACTACCCCCATCGCCTTCATCACTATCCTCACCATCTCCATTGCCATCACCATCATCTCCATCTCCACCACCAATGCTTTCATCACCACCTTTATCTCCACCCTCGCCTCCATCTCCGCCATCACCTTTGCCCGAGCCTGAGTAAGCCACACCTTTTCCTTTACCTCTCCCCTCAGCCACGCCTTCAACTTCACCTTTTTTGCCACCCGAGCCTATCATCGCCACATCGCATGTGCCTTCACTTTCCATCACCACTCCCGTTAGAGCCTCCATGCCTTACAAACCTTCACGTGTTCCACCCAAACATATTCCCTTTACTTCTTCAACCACTTCCACCCCACGGAGCGGGTGTGCGTTACCCATGGTGCCCCCTGGGTCTAATCCCCAGGGAAACAATAAGCCAAGTCAGGATGATTCGGTGCCGGCCGTGCATTTCAAGTTCCAAGACTTCATTTACCGGATGCCGGTTCACGTCCCGGTCCCTGGTTATTTTGGGGATGTTGAGTCTACACTCCTAGTGAAGACGGTTGACAAGAAGAGTTCCCTTGAGTTGATGCTAGTTTCTTCCCGGGCAAGGCCGGTGGCAATCTCATTGCTCGTCGGAGAGTTCACTATTGATGCTGTTATTACTCCTCACTCGATTGCTGTTCAGTTCACTCGCCAAGAAGGGTTCTCTACCCGTGTTGTGCTAACGCATATGGCCGCCAAGCAGATTATGGGTTCTATGTTGAAGGGACAATTGGCTGTATCTTCTACATTTTTCGGGGATATTCTGCACTTGTTATGCAATCTTCCTCAGTTTATTAGCAAGCAGGTCATGTCAACGCCGTGTATTACTCTTCCTCAGCTTCACCCATCTCTTCTAGCAAGGGAGTTACGCTTCAAGTCTGATTGCCGAGTGGAGCTGCCAAATCTAATGCTACTTGTGCCAAGTAACACGACTCCATGGTTTTATGATATTCAACATTATGAGGAGTTAGTTGTTCAAGAATGTCCATCTACTGTTGTTAGCACTGGGTGTCTAGGGGCAACTGCCCTGATGAAGCTGCATATTCATGACCAGGCCAGGCCATCTGCTAGATGGGCTCGCTATTTGAGAAGATATTGCAAGGCAAGGTGCCCTAGGATTCGAGCCCGCGCCAGGCGAGTCCATGTTCAAGAAGTATCAGCTAAGAAGAGGCGGCGGCGTAAGTTTAAGGACCGTCAGTTGTGCACTCATGGGGTCCACTTCTCTTCCTTCTTCTTCATTTCACTCATCATTTCTTCTGCTCGGTTCCCACCCCTGGGTGGTGTATCTGCCCTCTCCTAATTCTCCCCCCACGATTCTCTCCTCCCATCTCGGGTCCGCGAATCCCCGTTCTTCCTTTTCCTATCCGGAACCTCCGAACTTTCCATCTCCTCACCATTCTCGGCCTCAGCCTATGTCTGATTCTCCTCCCCCGATATCCTCGGGTTCGACTTCTCATTCTCTTTCCCCGACCCTGTCGGGTGACTCTCATTCTCCTTCCCCGACTCTGTCGGGTGGTCCTAGTTCCTTTTCTCCGACCACGTCGGATGATCACTCCTCTTCCCCCTTACCTTTTCCACAATCTTCTCACTGTCTTTCTACTCTCTCCTCTTCACCCTTTCGGGGTCTTCGCCCTTTTTCTTACTACTTTTGAGACTTTAGTCCGCCTTGATCTTGGCTAATCTGGTTTCTTCTGTAATTGGTTCCTTGTTATCAAGGTCTCTGTGCCTTAACGAGGGAGTTCTAGCCCTCGTCTCTCTTCCTTTTTATCCTTATTCGTCTAGTTTAATGTCTGCCGCTCCTCCATGTAGAGGAATCTTTGATCCTTTGCTATCCTCTCTCTTTCGTCCTGTCAAGCAAGGAATATGAAGCTCGTGCTGTGCGAAGCTCGATGATCACGATTGCTTCAGGATGCTAGTTTCGTTCCGTGGATTTGCAAGGTATCTTTATTTTGTGCAAAGAACATGCTATTATTATCACTTATTTACTCCTGCACATTGTTAAGATTAACGTTGGTTCCTTACATGGTTAAGTGGCTTTTAGAAATTTGCTTAGTTTATTTAAAATGAGTTCGCTTCTGCAGTATCCTTAGGCTGGTGATAGCTCCACGCTGGGAGTCCAGTTCATTCCCCGATCGTTGAGGGTGACCTTTGAGCATGGGTTTTTCACACACTACACGGCAAGCCATAGCCAATCTCTCTAGTGCAACACCGTTGCTGCTTTGGCCATACTTTGGGTATGCACGAAGGCGTTTTCTCTTCTCTACTCGGCCAAGTGTAGGGGCAAGAGATGGATGGATGAGATGACCGACCTAGGTGCTCCCTAATACGAGAGAGGTCTCAAATAGGGGCAGTCTTGACCCTCGAAAGAAAGCTTTCATGCAATATCTAGACAATAAGGGCTTTCAAAATCAATGATGAATCAAAAAGCAAGATTATGGATCAAAGGCATGGCAAGAGTGGCAGTACAGTTCCCCGCGGGACGCCATGAGCCCGGTCGCATGCATGCCTGATAAATATGGGTCTAAAAATCAAAGACACAAAGCCCCGGCGCAACAGACCTACTCTTTGAGGGGTGGTGACGTGAAAGAATTCAAGTCCTGATGTCTCCCATCCTGCTTAAAGCTTGTCTCCAATTTTCTTCTGTTCCTCCCTCTTAGGCTGGGTTGTATCCCGGGTATGGCCTTAGTAGGGGCACCGTTCTTTAGAGGCGGTTGGTTATGGTAAGCCACCCTCACATGCACGTCCTACTCAAGGGAAGTCTTTGATGAGAGGGGAGGGACGGCGATCCCTGGCCAGTAGTTCGAGCCTGTCTTTGGGTGCTGCAGATTGTTATTTCAAAATACCAAAAAAATGAGATATTGTCGAAAATCCAAAAAATGAAATATTGTTCGAAATCCAAAAAAAAAGAGATATTGTCAAAAATCCAAAAAATTGAGATATTGTTCAAAATCCAAAAAAAATGAAATATTGTTAAAAAAAATCAAATATTTTCAAAATCCAAAAAAATCAAGAAAATTGAAAATCTAAAAATATTTATCTTTTATTGTATTTTAAGAACAGATACGTAATCTGTTTGCTAAGTGTGCAGGTTACAGCTTCAAGCTTTCTTGCTCTATCTTTCGCTCTACCTCATGCTCATATTCTTCGATCTATTCTCATGTCTTCAATATCTATTCTGAAGCTCGTGACCTTCTCAGCTTTCACTTATCTACTTAATCATGTCTCCATGAGAGGTATTGTCTCATGATTTTGAACCTGGCGGTTCCGCTTCATCTGATCTTGGGCTTTGATTGAAGAATGTGTTTGTTGTCTATATCATGTCTATGGTCCTCCATGTCTTTTGTCCCACTGTGTCCTTGTCATATGTGTCTATGTCCTCTCATGTTTGTCGTATCTTTTGTCCCGCCGTGTCATTCGTCACACGTGTCCTTGTCCCGCCGTGTCATACATCACACGTGTCTTTGTCCCAGCATGTCCTTATACCACCGCGTGTGCTGTTCCACCGTGTGCGTGTTTTCTTGTCCCACCGTGCCTTTAGTCGCATGTATGCTTGCCATTTGTTTGTTTGTTTGTTATGTTTCATCCATCTTCGTTATGTTATGTTGTGCCATATTTTGTTCATATTTCTCTTATTATGTTATGTTCATGTCATGCTCGTTCATATTCGTTCATGCTCACATCATGTCATGTCATGTTATTGGTTGTCTTATTTGAAAATCCATAAAAATAAAAAAAATCTGAAAAATTCTAAAAAAGATGCCGTTTCGCTTGGCAGGTAAGTCAGGTATGGCTCTCTATCCCTGCTCATTGCTACATTACTATATGATATATACGTTATTATAGCCTCTCAAGGACCGGCTGGTTGGCCGTGTGTTCTAGGATCTGATGTTCCCCTTTAACAAAAACGATGATGATCTAGGAACATATGGTTAATCGTTGGATAGGCCGCTCTGTTGAGTCGAGTGGGGGACGATGGACTCTGTCTCGCACGCCGTGGTTGCAAGAAGACTCTTGACCTCATTTTGCTCAGTCTAGCAATATTATCCTTGAGTACTTTCTATTTTATCTTTCTTTGCATTCGTTTTGATGATTTCTTTATTTTAGCCGAGCATGCATCATGTCATTTTGAGCATTCATGCCTCGTGATCCATTCAACGATTTCTCCTCAGCAATGGTTAATTACACTTAAGCTCTCTTGGGTAAGAGATTCCTCATTCCACTCTGAATTCAAACGATTTTTCTGATCTTGCCGCTTGGTCTGTTTGGCCAGTGTGATTCCTGTCTGGATTTTATCTCAGTCTTATTCTCCTTTCCAGCTCTTACGCTGTGTTCTTTCCGACCCACTCATTGTCCGTGGATTGTGTCCCCAATGAGGCTGGTCGTGTTTCCTTTCCCTTAGTTAGTTCTCCAGACATGTCTCATCCTTGTCAATCATTCCTTGTGGTTAGTTCAGTATTTTCGGGAGAATTCCTATCGCTTGTTGGTTGTGACGGGTGTCTTTTTGCCTTGATGCCCGCTTATCAGTTCTCTCCGCTTCATCTCCGCTTCATCTCCATTTCACGTCGCTGTTGCTTTCGCTCCATCTACTTTTCATTTCACCTCCGCGCCGCTTTTGCTCGTTCCCTGGCAAAGCGGATATCAAGGAGGGGCATCTGTTGACACCCGTTTTAGCCCGCAAGTTGCATTATTTCTCTTATTCATCATTTTGATGTCCCGAATTAGCCATTATTTTGGAGCCTTCTTGGATGGATTTCAAGCCCATTTTTACCATTTCATATCCTTTGAGTCTTGGAAGATCATGATTTTCTATAGCCCTGGAGCTTATCTTATCAAATTCCGGCTTCCAAGTCGACTTACCGCCCATTTAGGCCGGCTTCCCTCAAGCATTCGGCTCTCTCTCACTGCGCAGTCCTGAAAGTGGTCCTTTTTCATCTCCTTCTGTTTCTCCTTTCAAAAAGTTGTCTTCACCAAAGTTGTTCATCTTTCAAAGATCTACAATTTCTTCTTCTATGCCGTTGGCCAGTTCTGCCTCGGTTGTGAGCTATTCACATTTTTCCAGCAGGCGGTGCTGTTCACCTATGTCTCAGAATTTTCCTCTCTTTCAGCCCCATTTTCTCCCTCTTCTGATCATTTTCTCATCTTGTTTTCTTCATGAAAGTTGTTCCTCTCTTAGTTATCTACAATTTCTTTTTCTACCACTTTCGCTAGTTCTGCCCCGTTTGAGAGATACACTTCAATTTCCAAAGTCGCGCGCAGTATGCTCGGAATCTTTCTTCATCGATGTGAAGGTCTAGTGTAGGTGCGTTACATCAGTGTAACGGTCTATTGTAAGACCGTCAGAGCACTGTGACGGTCCTACAGTAGACCGTTACACCCAAACTTGCCCAAAATTATCCCGTTCGACCTCCAGAGTGTGACGGACCTACCCTAGTCTGTTACATAACTCTGACGGTCCTAAGATAGACCTTTACACACACCTGAGAGTCCAATTCGTGTTGGACTCTGCTCTGTTTCTGTGCGTCGTGGCCCTCTTGAGGAGTCCATAACTTCTTGAATTCTACTCCGAATTGATCCCCGTTTTTTCTTACTACTAGCCCTTTATATTATCTTGAATTTGGTTCATAGAACTCCAAATTTCATTGGCTATATCTCTCGGGAGCTGGGTCGCAAGATCAGGATTTAAGTATCCTAGTTCAACTCAAACTCTGCAGATTAAGCTCCGGGGCTACCTTCCAAGAGCCATATCTTCTAGAATCCTCCTCCGAATTGATCCCTGTTTGTTCCTATCTCTTGTCCTTAGTATTATCTCGAGTTTGATCTAGAGAACTCGATTTATCTTGGACTCTATCTCCGGGAATCGTGATAAGAAGATGAGGCTTTCTTACAAAACTCTATAAAAACTGCCCGATTCGCAGTCGCGACATGGGGCTCTTTCCGGACGTGGGGCGAAGCCATGCTGTAATTCCAACTCACAACTTCGACCCCATCTTGAAGAGGGAAGTATCAGCTTTCAATTCCATCCTTCTGGGCTTGATTTCATGATCTACACTCTTAGTTCTAGTCTCCTCAAAATCACAAATCATCATAGTTTTCTGCACCTTTCTGCTACACATGCGTTTTTCTCCATTTTGCATCATCGTTTTCTCTCTATTCTCTCAATCAAATCTCGTGATTTCAAATCTCATGCATGCACAACACACCCACCTATCTTTTCCACCCTTCCACAGGGGTTAAAAACCTCCCCCCGGTGCGTTCTCCCCCTTTTATTCATGCTATTTTATCACTTTGGGCAGATTTCTACACTTCATGTTCTAATGGGTTTTTGCCTTTGTGTTTCATCTTTGTTTTGCAGGAGAGCATGAATGCAACGTGAGGCCCTCTTCCTCTAGCCGGCTGGAAGGAGAGGAGATTTGAATCCACAAGTTCCCCGCACCTCGTTTGTCAAGCGCGATCAAGTTTTCTTTCCAAGGTACACAGCGCCGTTCTTTACACTTCTTCATCATTTGGCGTTGTTGGAACCTTGGTGGCGATCACGGTTAGTATTTCTCATCCTTTCATCCCCCTTGTCTTTGATTCATATGTTTATGCATGTATGTATTTAAAGGGGGCAGGATAGGAATCTAATTAAAAAATAAATCAACAGGCCCGACTCAGGGGTAGGTCGACCTACCTGTGGGCAGGTCGACCTGGGCATTCACAGGTCGACTGAACCCTATGGGCAGGTCGACCTGGCCATGCATAAGTCAACCGACCCCCATTCATTATATTTTTTTCTTCTATTTATCATTATTTATTAATATTATTTTTGTTAGTTTATTACATGATTTATTTTATTATTATTATTATTTCATTTTTTTTTGTTACACTGTTTGCTTTGACTCTATTTTTGTGCTTTGGTTTTATTATCATATCTTTTCTATTGTTTTGACTTTCTTACATTTTTTGCTTTACGGTTATTATTATTATTATTATTATTATTTAGTTTTTTATTTTGTTATGTTATTATTATTAACTTTATTGTTTTGATTTTCTTACATATTATTTTTTTGTTTTGATATATTTCTCTTATTCTCATATTATTTATTTTTATTTATTTATTATCTTGCGTGACACGAGCGATGAAAAATCAAAATTTGACAACATCTCTCCCTGTCCCGGAATATGTCGGGGAGATGTAGTGGGTGCTCGTCTGCAAAAGTCTGAGACGGTCCCTTAATCGTCCAAGTGTGTATGAAGCGGTAGCACCCGTGCCCATATCGAATACAGTACCCCCGAGAGACAGCCTACCAGGAGGTTCAGGTCATTCGAGGGGCTTCTCGATCATATTTGCACAAATCTTTCTACTCACCGTTGACACCGTCGCCTATGCCTGTAGGTTCAAAGGTGAACCAGCGTAACCCCAGACTATCGAGTCTGGGACTAAAGCATCGTAGAAAACTTATTCAGACATCAATCCTGAACTGATTTGTGTAGAAGATGCAGCAACGACACGGGGAATCCCCAGGACACATGTTAGCCTACGATTCGGCGTGATTTAATATTAAGAAAGGGGACGAAACCCAGCAGAGGTAGGTCCGACTCAAAGGGTTATCGGCCCCGAAGCGAGGTCATATTATGGACATGGTGGGGTACATCTGCAGGCCCAAACCGTGCTTGCAATAGGCCTTGTTTATATTTGTTTTATTAATGATTTAAGGGTACCCGATCGAGCTAAACAACTGCAAAAGGGCTGATCCGGGAGCTCCGGGCAGGGTAGTATGACACAGAGGGAAGCTCGGTGGTCGAGAGCCGCGCGAGCACTGAAAAGAACGCGTTTCGGGATGTAGAATCGTAGCGGTGGTGAAGATAACGGAATTTAGCCGTTAATGGGTCCAAAATGAATAGTTAAAGGTTACTATTCATTAATGCTCACTTTTTCATTGATATCCAGCTATCTGGCAGTCCGGAGGATCTCCCTTCTAGACAAGGCGTAGGGGATCACTGGCTCTACCCCATGGGATGAGCGGGACGGCGATGTGAGGTCAAACGGACACCCGGTGAAACAAAGAGTGCAAAAGATGAATAGTGTTTGGAATAAAACAAAGAATTGTACGTTCATTAAATGCATGAATATTATGTTGTGTTGTGTGCCTTGCATATGTTTATGTTTTTTATGATAACTAAACTTTATGTATGTTGTGTATGCTTACATATGTTCTTGATGACAGAGTGCATTCATGAGCACTACAATGATTCATACGTTTCAGAATCTAGAAAAGACTTGCTTCTGGCTACATGGTCGTGTGATATGTGGAGTCAACCCCTTGCATCTGTCACACTCTTGCATGTCCTACATTCAGCCTTTGTGTTCTTAATCTTCTAATATAGTTGAGATAGTAAATGGATTTTGAGGCTCATCTTCTGTTGGCATAAAATAAAATAAAATAAAATAAAAAGATGGGCCTAATGCCAATTGGGCCCAAACAAAGGAAGCAGGCCAAGCAAGACAAAAGGGGGAGAAGAGAAAAGGGTGCACAAGGCCATATGCACGAATACAAGAAGGAGAGGGGCCAAGAGGAAAAAGGGGAATTATTCAAAAAAAAGGGGAAAATGGGAAGAAAATGCGTGAACAGTGCCCAGTGTCACGCCCTCTCCTCGCGTGTGGGGCACAGTTCACCCTCTCCCGTCGCATCTTTCCCTCATCTCCGCGTCTCTCTCTCTCTCTCTCTTGGGCATTTATTGCCCGTCGACGCCCACTCCCTGCTCCCGCCGTTCGCCCACTCCGCCAGTCGCCGCTCGTCCCTAAAGCCCGTGCCGGCCCATCCCTGCACCTCTCCTCCGCCACACACCCTTGCACGACAAAGCAGCCGGATCCCCCATGAAGTAGCCACGTCAACTGTAGTAGCAGCAACGACACATCTACAGTAGCAGCAGCTGTGACGCCCCGACTCGTAAACTCGGTCCAGTCGTAAAGACTCACATCGGATTCCGATCGAAACGTCACAATGGGACAACCCAAACGGTACAATTACGGTAGAGAATTTTCACATAAATATTGAGATATCATTACAGCGAAAATAAAATTACTCAATCAGTCAGATTATAGTCATATGACTTCATCCACATAAATCGAAATAAAGATTAACAATTTCATAAGTCATTTATTACATAACCAAATTTCACACACATTTTTTTTCTAACATAACATAACTCATAACACAACTATCTAAGGTAGTGACTCGTAGTAACTCCAAGCCGCAGTCAGAACACTGCGAGATCACTCCTCGCTTTCTTCTACCGCTTCTCCTGAAAATGTTCAACGGGGTGAGTCTACGAATAGACCCAGTAAGAGACTAAGCATAGTCCCTAGTCATAATATGGATAAACATATCCAAAGTGATTTACGGTATTTCATTTTATAAGTCATTCTTAGGCATAATTTCAAATAGATAACTTGAGATTAACACATTATAACCCACTTTCAAATTTACGATCATAAGTCATGCTATTAACATTTTACAAATAAAACATGTACATCAAAACTTTATTCTATCAATGACAAAGTAAATGAGAATTCATCATTTGCAAACATTAACATACAATATAATTTGACTCTTATCAATAGAATGATTCCAATACTAGGCAGAGTAGTCTCACACATAATAAAAGGATCCAGACATACCTAATCTGCCCTTTTCCAAATCACCATTTGATATACTGGAGATTCATTAACAATAAATATTTACAGTGTAATAACAGTAAAATGTAATAACAGTTCAGTAGGCAGTAACACTAGGTTCAATATCTCCCTCCTCACCTTCTGTTGTGCCCTATTAGCCCTCCTCCCAATGCAACCTCTCCCTCCTCACCTTCTGTTGCGCCCTCTTAGCCCTCCTCCCAATGCAACCACTCCCTCCTCACCTCCCCCACCTCCATCTCCTCCCCCCTCCACTACAGTTCCATCGGCCAGTCGGAGATTGAGTCCCTACACCCAACCCCCACCCCCAACCGTATGTGAACTCAGCTTCTCTCTCTCATCGAACCCTTACATGCATTCAAGGTCATTATCACTTCCTTGGAAGAATTTCCTACCAATCTAAGTACATATAAAGGAAGGCTTACCTCTTTCTTATCTAACAATTATGTAACACTAATTGCTTATGCACGCTATGTTAATCATTGAGGGGTTCTGATTTTTAGAATTTTGCTAGGTAAATGGAGTTTCACGAATGCTCTATCCCTCAGATGGTCTTCTAACAGGAGACAAGTTCTTGGGTGGAATTAACAAATATGAGATTTTCTTTCAAGTCCAAACCTATGAAGTACACGTAAGTGGTTCATTTTCAAATATAGACATAGAGGATCTGAATTCATGTTTGCTTATACTAAATAGAGACAGTCGCTATGGTCCTCGCCATGTTCACCAGTTTTTTGTTGTCTTAGCAATGAGACATCCACAAGATGAACAACAATGGCAAAACACATCACTCCATTTTGCACAATCTCGATCGCGATGCCAATTGAAGCATCACCATGAGTTAATGTAATGACCCAAGATCCGAATATTGAGTCAGACTCGATACCATTCAGATCCTACACTGCCACCCACGAGTTGAAGAGCTCGGAAGGGTTATTTGGGTGTTGTGGAGAATTAAAATTTAAGACAATTGCAAAAAAAAATATAGAATTAATTAATAAATAGATAAAAAAAACTTAATTACAGAGTCCAGTCCACAAGTACAGTCAATAAGAAAAGAAACGTATATTACTATGGGGCATACTCCGGCACTGGTAAGCTGGCTATTAATGGTCCTCCGACTGCGACGCACCACCTCGAGGAGAAGCGCTGCACCTGAAAAAGTGGAGAGTGAGTCTTATCTCATTAACTCAGTGGGGGTCTCATGTACAGAACCTCACCACAACGAAAGCGGTAAGCAGTAACAACAGTAACAACAATAATAACAACAACAATAAAATAATAGTAGCGGCAGGAACAGTAAGACCAGTAGATGGAGGAACTACGAAGCCTCTACGCCACTCTGACTCTCTTGGTCGTAACAATTTGTCCTCGCTATTGGAACCACTGACAAGATCACGCGGTCATACGCATAACCTCCACCATCGGGAGGATAATTAAACACTGGTAAACTCTCAAGTTAGAACTAGTAAGAGAACGATGCCCTTTACACATGGCGACTCTAACCCATCTGTCGGAAGGGCCACCGACAACGATGTTAGTAACTCAACTTTACCTGGCATAGAGTCCGTCACTCCAATATATTCAACAAAGCTAGATACATCAACTGACGTCTTATACTGCACCAAGGTCTCATATGTTCTAGGTAGAATGGCTTTGCAGAATTAATTATTCCTATGAGAGTTGGATGATGAGGCGAGCTATTCCGCGTCAGCTTACAATATGCTTATCCCATTCTCCATTTCACAAGTCATCTTAATTAATTCAACGGCACAAGAAGGATATTTACGGAAAGTGGGATTGCCCACATTATACACGTTATCCTAATTCTTATATGATCAAGAGTTATTTTGCCACAAAATAACTAAGTTAATCTTCTTGCTGTATCAAACATCAACAGGAATTATAATGCATACTTGGATAACTTATACATACCTACCTTTTCAAGATACCAAGGATGATCCTATAATAGTTTCTGTCAGCTGAGATGGATATTGCTACAGAGGATACCATTTAAGTGGCACAGAAATATTCGCAAATTAAGTCTGGAGAAAAGAAACCCCAAATGTAAATATTGGTTCCCTCGACCTCAATACGGATTCATACACATGCCCTTAATTTGATTACAATTTCATTCTGATTTGCCAGTTCTAATAGATAAAAACAAGTAATCATATATATTGTCAATTTCTAATACAACTGTCAAGTACATAACCAATCATATTTCAACCTCCAATAATACAACACTCACATAGCGCAGGCACGCAAATTATTGATCCATTACCATTACTATTCGTATATATGACGGAACACAAGCACGACGTACGTACCCCGTACACCCGACTTCCTTTTATTTTGAATCACAGACTTCATCAAACCCCTTTATTTCGCATGATCCATTACCATTATTATCCGGGCGTTCCTTCTTGAGTATGGGCAGTCGGCCGCGAAGGTGGGTACGTATGATCTTAGTGGTGGCCTCCACCGGAGGAGCTGCAGCACCGACTGCAGTATCCGTTGTGCCAGCCCCCACAGCATCCATACTGGCAGTGCTTGTAACCTCCACCGCCCCCGTGCTGCTGGCAGCACCGACTGCAGTATCCGTTGCTCCAGCCGCCACAGCATCCGTACTGGCAGTGTTTGGAGCCTCCACCGCCGCCGTGCTGGCAGCATCGGCTGCAGTATCCATTGTGCCACCCGCCACAGCAACCATACTGGCAGCGTCTGTAGCCGCCTCCGCCATGTTGATCCTGGATGGCGTCCTCTGCGTATGGGAGCGGCACGCAGACCATGCACGAGTGAGATATCCATGTGCATAAAGGTGGTGAATGAGATCATGTCAAGGGAGTGCATCATGACCCTTCACATGATCAGAGAGTACAAGTAGCCATTTCCTCAATGAATCATACGTACGGGCAATATTGAGGAAATAATAAGATATAAAAGCAAAAGCTAATAATGCAAGCTGATTTCTTGTGAGCGTTAATTAATTAGAGAAACATGCATGCAGAAGTAAGTAGCCCTCCAACCGCCGGGTAGGGGCAAAAACTATACGAGACAGAGTTAATCCCAGCACGATGACAGCGCCCCTGCGAGCCATATCTCACCGCCTGGTCACAGCCCTAATTAAGAACAGGCTACTGGTAGCTGAATGAATAAGGAAAGAGAGGTGGGTTTGAGGACGAAGTGACCGGCTTCTTCTGCTCTATTTATAGCGAACTGGGAATGAGTCTCTATTGGCCAGCCCGAGAATGAGTCTCCACTCCAAAACCCCCTACCCGGCTTCTCTCTCTCTCTCTCTCTCTCTCATCTGCCACTATCGTACGTACGAAGGAAGGCTTTCCTTATTAAATTTACCTCATTCTTATCCAACAATTACGTAACATTAATTGCTTATTTACGCCGACTGTGTTAACTGTTAATCCTTGACGGGGTCTGATATTTAGAATCCGGCCCCCTCATAGTACTGTCCAGAGAGTACGCTACATGTGTATGTATTATATGGTCCTCGCCGTACGTACGTGTTCGCCAGTTTTTTGTTGTCTTAATTAGCAATGGGACGTCCACAGGTTGCAAACCAATTACAGCCGGTCTTGGCACAACCTTGGTCCCTCGTAGCGGGCTTTTGATCGATCATTGGAGGTTAATTATATATCCCCAAGATGATTTGGACTACATATGCGGAATTAAGCTAACTCGTCGATCGTTTAGTTTGATAATTAACAAGACCCAGCGTTGTTGTTTTATATGTTAGGTTAGGGTGGGGCCAGATCAGGTCAACAGCCGGCCGGATCCGTATTACCGCCGTTGGTAGAATACGTGTTAATTCATATAATAGAGAACTTGTAGCCCGAGAAGAGAACAAAATCAAGGGTAGCATAACTTATTTCCGAGGGAGAGTAAAAAAGAAATGTTCTTTTACATATATACCATTATAAATTTATATAATTATAAATAAATCTCTTATTTAGACTTATTATCATAGATATCCCTAATTATTTACTCTGAATGCATGTTTGCAGGTATATCCCTGCTGCAACTCTCCTTTGTTTGACTAGTGTGAAGGGATGTCAAACAATTTTTCGGATTCGACCGGTACTATTGCCTCATCGTTACGTACGTCTCCGACGGCCACCGATGTCATCTATGGGAGTAGACTTGTGCCTGGAGGAGATTGCCAGATGGTGAAGGTTTGTTACGTTGGTCTCGATCAGGAAAGAAAGCACCTTTGGGAAAATAGTTCGAGGACCATCGAGAACTTGTAGTTTGTGAAGAGAATAAGGTGGAGGGTAGCATAACTTATTTCCGATCGAGAAAAAAACAAGAAAAGTTCTTTTACATATATACCGTAATAAATTTATGTAATTATAAATAAATCTCTTATTTAGATTTGTTAGATGCCATAGATCGATATCCCTAATTTTTTACTCTTAATGTTTGCAATTATACACTTGCTGTACTATCATCCATGGGAGTCGACTTGTGCCTGAATTGGAGCTTGCCAGATGGTGAAGATTTTGTTGATCACGGCAAAGAAAGCACCATTCGGAAAATAGTTCGAGGACCTTACAAGGGTATTTTCGATATTTTGCGTGTACCCAATGTTTTATGTAGCATATTCTCACAACATGAATTGGAATAAGTTGACGAGCTGGACCGGATCAGAGGTACATAAGAAATATATGTGATATTAAGTTAAAATGAGTGTTTTATTTACATTTATGCAAGTTTAATTATGGAGGTATGTATATGCCGGAAAAAAAATACTAATCTTATCCCTCAATCAAATAATCTTAAATGTGCACACGTAAACAAATTGACTACTCCTTTATGGCATTAATCTAGGTAGATGGAATGATCAGTATAGATGTCATTTGATTTGAATGTGTCAAGCCGGCCAATGGTGAATTTAGGAATTGAGAAATTTAAGCCGGGCTAGTAAAATTTCAACCACCCTCAAACTCAAATCAACAGTGACTAATTAATCTTATATCCATAGTTCTAAGCATATGCATAGGCGCAAAACCTCCTATGTTTCTGTTCATACCCTCAAACTTTCAAATTATTTATCATTTTCATTTCAAAATAACCATATATTACAATGCATTAATTCCATGTCATTTCATAAGATAACCTAACCAAAGTTAGATTAACACACACACAGAGATGATCAATGTGGAGGGGCAGGGTTGGAAATATTGCTGGAGCTAGGACGATCAATGTGGGAAAGAGTATATACAATGACGTCGATGACACATATAGCTAGGAGTGGTACATTTGTGGGAAGCAAATTCTGTGCGATAGTACGTAGTTGGCCTAAAAATCCAAAGAATCTATCACAATACTCTACTGCCTAATTAAAAAGTATAATCAAGTAAAATAGATAGATTTTTTAACAGGACAAGTGCAAGAAAATGGACAAGACGTACGTAGATTACAGTAGGAAGCAATATATTGTTACAGAAGAAATAGCAAAACTACATAAAGCACAACCTATGCCTTTGTGCATTGTATATATATATATATATGGCATCACTAAAAAAGTGTTATCGGGCACGAGGATGTATTGTAATACACAATGGGGAGGGGGGAATTCGTGGGCATTCGCTTCATCGCCCATAAAGCACAATCTATCACAGTAGTCTAAACTACTCTAAACAGCAATAGAAATGGGAACCCCGATCTCATAAAGTCGGGCATTACTCCATTACCAAATCACGAAACCCTATCATGAAAAGCCTACCAAAATAGGTAAAGGCCTACCAAAGACCTACATAGTCAAAGGCACAAGACATACACGATCTCAGCGTCGTGTACGCTACAGAACCCGTAACCTCGAGTGAAGCCAAGCACAGGCTACCCGGACGAGTCACGAAAATACAAGTCATCGTGTCAAGTGACAGAAGCACCTCCTCACTAGAAGAACACCCAGATGCGTCCACTGACGTCTTACACTGTGCCTTAAGTATCTCGCACTCGCCTAGAACGGCGGTAACTGAGACACTCACAAAGAACCAAGGAACTACAGTAACGAGTGACTAGTCAGGGTCACGTCTGTCGGCGCTCATCCAACCGCTTCTGACCACGTGTGCACACACAAGCCCAATGTCTTTAGCCAGGCCTCTAGCTAGTTTTTCCCTCCAGTAGGATGCTATTGCAAAGCAAGGGGGCCCACGGAAACTAGCCTATAAACCGTCAACCGGGAACTGCCCCGCCACCACACCCAGGTGGACCAACACACACGCAAGTGTCGTCAGACTACGACTAGTTGAGGTTCACTAGATACACAGACTCAAAATAGCGAACATCGAAGTATAAACAGGGTAAACACACACCTGTCGCACGTACTATAGAGCATAATGCAGTATATAACTGCTACCAGGCTCAGGACAGTCAACTAGACCTGCTGACACAACGATCCTTGAGTCACAAGACTCGGGTCAAGATCGTCGCACATCATAGAAACACGTTGTTAATTAGCCTAGTCCCTAAGTCAAAAACTACGGTAAAACACATTATGGAAGACGGCACATAACAGCCGGATCCATAACAACAATAATGACAATGAGTCCTCGGCCTCCAAGCCACACAATGGACTCACAATTTCAAATAACATGAAACGCGGAACACGATGGGTTACCAAAAGCCCTCAAACAGCATGGCACGCAAACCGAGGTAAGACATACCTCCAAGTGCCCAAAACCTTATCTCGATCCTCACAGGCTAGACGAGACACTCACGAGGTCACGTGTCAACCACTGGGTCACAACTGGGTTGACTAGAAACCATAATGACCCTCGAATAATACAAAACTCTACTCGGTACAATGGCCTTCTCAGACACCCTATAACACGGTCACAGCCCTCATAGGACGTCCAAGACATCCATGGAACAATGGGCTAACCAAGAGGTCAAAGCCACATTAATCGGAAAGAACACAACACTACACACTGCTCGGGATAAAACTGCTCCTCCGGAATCCCTTAATACACAAATGGCTCTCGCGGGACACCCAAGGCATCCATCAAGCCAAAAGCCAAGAAGGCATTGAATCTTGGGTTCACCGGAGCCTGAGACAACTCAAATAAAACATGCAGAACAGAAAGCATTAACGCGCCTATACCCTGCGTCGTGTTGATTAACGCGCCCCTACAGAAGGTCGCGATTCAACAGAACACGCCCATCACCTGGGTCGCGATAACACACTGACGCGGCGCTCGCCTAAAACGCGTTAATAGACGCGACCTAAACCTCAAGCGTGACAATACATAAACGTGCCCCGCACTTGTGTCGCATTAACGAAGATCGCACCCATCACCTGGGTCGCGTTAAATAGGATCGCCCCCATCGCTTGTGACGCGTTCCTAACCACCAAACTATTCATCTCCTACACGAAATGCGATGCATCGTTGTAGCGCGTTCCACTGAGAACACGACACACACGATCGGCGGGTTCTCGTCACGGAGCGACACAAGGAAAATCCGCACAAAAACTTATTTTCCACGCCCCAATCGTCTCCAGAACGACGGGGAAACACCCACAATCACATTGTCGACCTTCCACAAGCCGGAAGGGGCCAACAAACAACAAAACGGCTACAAAACGGGTGATTTCCTCAAATCAACCCAAAACGACTCACATGGATAGCCGAGCTCATACCAGCTCCGATTCTCAACCAAATACAGTAAAATTGGCGGGAAATGATTCCCAACATGCCAGGGGTTCAAATGAAATCACTTAAACTATAAACTGTCGCTAGAATGGCGAACACGGCTCACACCCCCCGAACATGCATTTCGCCCAAACTTGACAAAATCCGCTCAAACTCACACTGTTTGGCTCCAAATCGCGAAAGAACGCAGGAAAAGAGTAGGGCATATGTCCCCCTACCTCCACTGAAGATCTCACGAGCCGAAAACGCCAAACCGCGCCGAAAACCATCACACGAACTGCACGTCGGGTTTGAATCCACCGAACGGGATCGCGCCAACACCACGCTCCATTCTTCACGCCAGCACGCTCCACGACACCTTGACGGCATCTCCGCGACATCCCCTGCCTCCTCCGTTTGCAGTTGGAGCAGAGGGGGAAAGAGGAGAGAGAACGAAAAGGGAGAGAGTGAACGGCGAGAGAAGAGAGAGGAGAGAGGTGAGAGATCAAAAGAAAAGAAAAATAGGAAAATTAGCAATTTTTCTAAAATTCGATTTTTTGCACGAAAATTCGTAAATTCAGAAAAATATGAAAAAATAGTTTTCGCGATCCTCGGAACGAGCACAACTCTCCTGTAGCGTCCCTGAGTCGCAAAACTCAACGGTCAACTCTCCACAAGGTTCCGAAAGTTATACAAGGTAAAACCCGAGTGGATCGTAAAACACGCATCAGGACCCACGAAAGCGATCCGAAAGCTCTCCGATTCCGATCTGAAGAATCCAGGATATTACACAAAATGTTTAGTATTAACCACGTTTCAAAGAGTTGGTTCAGCAATCTTTAAGCTTGCAATGTTGCAATATTGTGGGTGGTTTACCACAATTTTAAGCTTGACAATTCTGTTTTTCTCCCATATGTCCGGGTCCGGCCCAAAAGATTTTCTTTGTTATGTTATGAAAGTCATAATAAGGAACTTATGCGTCATGAGACCAGGATATATATAGCTGAGTCATGTCAGTGTGAGAAAGTATATTTTAGAATTGCTTTTATAATCCAGCCTGAGAATCTGTCGTTGCAGTGAAAAGGTGATAATAATTAAATGAAGAAGAATTAATTTTATTGACTTGCTTTGATACTGCGGGCTCTCTTTGATAATACCACGCGATAGGAGTAGAATAGATTATGTTATTTATATTATTTTAGATAGCCGATCGACTTTGGGCAGTCTGGATGATGAGGCTAGCTATTCCGCGTCGGCTTACAATATGCTTATCCCATTCTCCATTTCCCAAGTCATCTTAATTAATTGGTTCCCTCGACCTCAATACGGATTCATACACATGCCCTTAATTTGATTACTATTTCATTCTGATTTGCCAGTTCTAATAGATAAAAACAAGTAATCATATATATTGTCAATTTCTGATACAACTGTCAAGTACGTAACCAATCATATTTCAACCTCCAATAATACAACACTCACATATCGCACGCACGCAAATTATCGATCCATTGCCATTATTATTCATATATATGAGGGACCACAAGCACGACGTACGTACGTACCCCGTACACCCGACTTCCTTTTATTTTGAATCACAGACTTCATCAAACCCCTTTATTTCGCACCCCGTGCATGCATCCTCCACCCTACTAATTCCAAGGATATGGGTTTATATTACTATATGTATATCCAGGCGCTCCTTCCTGAGTATGGGCAGTCGGCCGCGAAGGCGTGGGTACGTATGATCTTAGTGGTGGCCTCCACCGGAGGAGCTGCAGCACCGACTGCAGTATCCGTTGTGCCAGCCGCCACAGCATCCATATTGGCAGTACTTGTAACCTCCACCGCCCCCGTGCTGGCAGCACCGACTGCAGTACCCGTTGCTCCAGCCGCCACAGCATCCGTACTGGCAGTGTTTGGAGCCTCCACCGCCGCCGTGCTGGCAGCATCGGCTGCAGTATCCATTGTGCCACCCGCCGCAGCAACCATACTGGCAGCGTCTGTAGCCGCCTCCGCCGTGCTGATCCTGGACGGCGTCCTCTGCGTATGGGAGCGGCACGCAGACCATTCAGGAGTGAGATATCCATGTGTATAAAGGTGGTGAATGAGATCATGTCAAGGGAGTGCATCATGATCAGAGAGTACAAGTAGCCATTTCCTCAATGAATCATACGTACGGGCAATATTGAGGAAATAATAAGATGTAAAAGCAAAATCTAATAATGCAAGCTGCTTTCGTGTGAGCGTTAATTAATTAGAGAAACATGCATGCAGAAGTAAGTAGCCCTCCAACCGCCGGGTAGGGGCAAAAACTATACGAGACAGAGTTAATCTAGCCGCATATGGGATTGGTTCCATGGACTCACTTGTTTCCTCGGTCAGTTCCCTTGCCGTCACCTCGGAGGCCGAGATGGTCAGTAGGGCAACCATCAGGACAGCCAGCACGATGACAGCGCCCCTGGGAGCCATATCTCACCGCCTGATCACAGCCCTAATTAAGCACAGGCCACTGGTAACGAAGGAAAGACAGGTGGGTTTGAGGACGAAGTGACCGGCTTCTTCTGCTCTATTTAGAGCGAACTGGGAAGGTCACCCTTTGCAGTTCCATCGGCCAGCCGGAGAATGAGTCTCCACTCCAAAACCCTCTACCCACCAACGTACCGTACGTGGACTCGGCTTCTCTCCCTCTCTCTCTCTCATCTGCCACTTTCGTACGTACGAAGGAAGGCTTTCCTTATTAAATTTACCTCATTCTTATCCAACAATTATGTAACATTAATTGCTTATTTACGCCGGCTGTGTTAACTGTTAATCCTTGACGGGGTCTGATATTTAGACTTTATTACCAGGTAAACAGAGTTAATTTCACGGATGAATCCGGCCCACCCTCATAGTACTGTCCAGAGAGGACGCTACATGTGTATATATTATATGGTCCTCGCCGTACGTACGTGTTCGCCAGTTTTTTGTTGTCTTAATTAGCAATGGGACGTCGACATGCTCCAAACCAATTACAACCGGTCTTGGCACAACCTCGGTCCCTCGTAGCGGGCTTTTGATCGGTTAATTATATACCCCCAAGATGATTTGAAAATTAACTCGTCGATCAGGTCAACAGCCGGCCGGATCCGTATTACCGCCGTTGGTAGAATACGTGTTAATTCATATAATAGAGAACTTGTAGCCCGAGAAGAGAACAAAATCAAGGGTAGCATAACTTATTTCCGAGGGAGAGTAAAAAAGAAATGTTCTTTTACATATATACCATTATAAATTTATATAATTATAAATAAATCTCTTATTTAGACTTATTATCATAGATATCCCTAATTATTTACTCTGAATGCATGTTTGCAGGTATATCCCTGCTGCAACTCTCCTTTGTTTGACTAGTGTGAAGGGATGTCAAACAATTTTTCGGATTCGACCGGTACTATTGCCTCATCGTTACGTACGTCTCCGACGGCCACCGATGTCATCTATGGGAGTAGACTTGTGCCTGGAGGAGATTGCCGGATGGTGAAGGTTTGTTACGTTGGTCTCGATCGGGAAAGAAAGCACCTTTGGGAAAATAGTTCGAGGACCATAGAGAACTTGTAGTTTGTGAAGAGAATAAGGTGGAGGGTAGCATAACTTATTTCCGATCGAGAAAAAAAAAAGAAAAGTTCTTTTACATATATACCGTAATAAATTTATGTAATTATAAATAAATCTCTTATTTAGATTTGTTAGATGCCATAGATCGATATCCCTAATTTTTTACTCTTAATGTTTGCAATTATACACTTGCTGTACTATCATCGATGGGAGTCGACTTGTGCCTGAATTGGAGCTTGCCAGATGGTGAAGATTTTGTTGATCACGGCAAAGAAAGCACCATTGGGAAAATAGTTCGAGGACCTTACAAGGGTATTTTCGATATTTTGCGTGTACCCAATGTTTTATGTAGCATATTCTCACAACATGAATTGGAATAAGTTGACGAGCTGGACCGGATTAGAGGTACATAAGAAATATATGTGATATTAAGTTAAAATGAGTGTTTTATTTACAATTATGCAAGTTTAATTATGGAGGTATGTATATGCCGGAAAAAAATACTAATCTTATCCCTCAATCAAAGAATCTTAAATGTGCACACGTAAACAAATTGACTACTCCTTTATGGCATTAATCTAGGTAGATGGAATGATCAGTATAGATGTCATTTGATTTGAATGTGTCAAGCCGGCCAATGGTGAATTTAGGAATTGAGAAATTTAAGCCGGGCTAGTAAAATTTCAACCACCCTCAAACTCAAATCAACAGTGACTAATTAATCTTATATCCATAGTTCTAAGCATATGCATAGGCGCAAAACCTCCTATGTTTCTGTTCATACCCTCAAACTTTCAAATTATTTATCATTTTCATTTCAAAATAACCATATATTACAATGCATTAATTCCATGTCATTTCATAAGATAACCTAACCAAAGTTAGATTAACACACACACACACAGATGATCAATGTGGAGGGGCAGGGTTGGAAATATTGCTGGAGCTAGGACGATCAATGTGGGAAAGAGTATATACAATGACGTCGATGACACATATAGCTAGGAGTGGTACATTTGTGGGAAGCAAATTCTGTGCGATCGTACGTAGTTGGCCTAAAAATCCAAAGTATCTATCACAGTACTCTACTGCCTAATTAAAAAGTATAATCAAGTAAAATAGATAGATTTTTTAACAGGACAAGTGCAAGAAAATGGACAAGACGTACGTAGATTACAGTAGGAAGCAATATATTGTTACAGAAGAAATAGCAAAACTACATAAAGCACAACCTATGCCTTTGTGCATTGTGTGTGTGTGTATATATATATATATATATATATATATATATATATATATATATATATATATGGCATCACTAAAAAAGTGTTATCGGGCACGAGGATGTATTGTAATACACAATGGGGAGGGGGGAATTCGTGGGCATTCGCTTCATCGCCCATAAAGCACAATCTATCACAGTAGTCTAAACTACTCTAAACAGCAATAGAAATGGGAACCCCGATCTCATAAAGTCGGGCATTACTCCATTACCAAATCACGAAACCCTATCATGAAAAGCCTACCAAAATAGGTAAAGGCCTACCAAAGACCTACATAGTCAAAGGCACAAGACATACACGATCTCAGCGTCGTGTACGCTACAGAACCCGTAACCTCGAGTGAAGCCAAGCACAGGCTACCCGGACGAGTCATGAAAATACAAGTCATCGTGTCAAGTGACAGAAGCACCTCCTCACTAGAAGAACACCCAGATGCGTCCACTGACGTCTTACACTGTGCCTTAAGTATCTCGCACTCGCCTAGAACGGCGGTAACTGAGACACTCACAAAAAACCAAGGAACTACAGTAACGAGTGACTAGTCAGGGTCACGTCCGTCGGCGCCCATCCAACCGCCTCTGACCACGTGTGCACACACAAGCCCAATGTCTTTAGCCAGGCCTCTAGCTAGTTTTTCCCTCCAGTAGGATGCTACTGCAAAGCAAGGGGGCCCACGGAAACTAGCCTATAAACCATCAACCGGGAACTTCCCCGCCACCACACCCAGGTGGACCAACACACACGCAAGTGTCGTCAGACTACGACTAGTGGAGGTTCACTAGATACACAGACTCAAAATAGCGAACATCGAAGTATAAACAGGGTAAACACATGTACACCTGTCGCACGTACTATAGAGCATAATGCAGTATATAACTGCTACCAGACTCAGGACAGTCAACTAGACCTGCTGACACAACGATCCTTGAGTCACAAGACTCGGGTCAAGATCGTCGCACATCATAGCAACACGTTGTTAATTAGCCTAGTCCCTAAGCCAAAAACTACGGTAAAACACATTATGGAAGACGGCACATAACAGCCGGATCCATAACAACAATAATGACAATGAGTCCTCGGCCTCCAAGCCACACAATGGACTAACAATTTCAAATAACATGAAACGCGGAACACGAGGGGTTACCAAAAGCCCTCAAACCGTATGGCACACAAACCGAGGTAAGACATACCTCCAAGTGCCCAAAACCTTGTCTCGATCCTCACAGGCTAGACGAGACACTCACGAGGTCACGTGTCAACCACTGGGTCACAACTGGGTTGACTAGAAACCATAATGACCCTCGAATAATACAAAACTCTACTCGGTACAATAGCCTTCTCAGACACCCTATAACACGGTCACAGCCCTCATAGGACGTCCAAGACATCCATGGAACAATGGGCTAACCAAGAGGTCAAAGCCACATTAATCGGAAAGAACACAACACTACACACTGCTCGGGATAAAACTGCTCCTCCGGAATCCCTTAATACACAAATGGCTCTCGCGGGACACCCAAGGCATCCATCAAGCCAAAAGCCAAGAAGGCATTGAATCTTGGGTTCACCGGAGCCTGAGACAACTCAAATTAAACATGCAGAACAGAAAGCATTAACGCGCCTATACCCTGCGTCGTGATGATTAACGCGCCCCTACAGAAGGTCGCGATATCAACAGAACACGCCCATCACCTGGGTCGTGATAACACACTGACGCGGCGCTCACCTAAAACGCGTTAATAGACGCGGCCTAAACCTCAAGCGTGACAATACATAAACGTGCCCCGCCCTTGTGTCGCATTAACGAAGATCGCACCCATCACCTGGGTCGCGTTAAATAGGATCGCCCCCATCGCTTGTGACGCGTTCCTAACCGCCAAACTATTCATCTCCTACACGAAATGCGATGCATCGTTGTAGCGCGTTCCACTGAGAACACGACACACACGATCGGCGGGTTCTCGTCACGGAGCGAAACAAGGAAAATCCGCACAAAAACTTATTTTCCACGCCCCAATCGTCTCCAGAACGACGGGGAAACACCCACAATCACATTGTCGACCTTCCACAAGCCGGAAGGGGCCAACAAACAACAAAACGGCTACAAAACGGGTGATTTCCTCAAATCAACCCAAAACGACTCACATGGATAGCCGAGCTCATACCAGCTCCGATTCTCAACCAAATACAGTAAAACTGGCGAGAAATGATTCCCAACATGCCAAGGGTTCAAGTGAAATCACTTAAACTACAAACTGTCGCTAGAATGGCGAACACGGCTCACACCCCCCGAACATGCATTTCGCCCAAACTTGACAAAATCCGCTCAAACTCACACTGTTTGGCTCCAAATCGCGAAAGAACGCAGGAAAAGAGTAGAGCATATGTCCCCCTACCTCCACTGAAGATCTCACGAGCCGAAAACGCCAAACCGCGCCGAAAACCATCACACGAACTGCACGTCGGGTTTGAATCCACCGAACGGGATCGCGCCAACACCACGCTCCATTCTTCACGCCAGCACGCTCCACGACACCTTGACGGCATCTCCGCAACATCCCCTGCCTCCTCCGTTTGCAGTTGGAGCAGAGGGGGAAAGAGGAGAGAGAACGAAAAGGGAGAGAGTGAACGGCGAGAGAAGAGAGAGGAGAGAGGTGAGAGATCAAAAGAAAAGAAAAATAGGAAAATTAGCAATTTTTCTAAAATTCGATTTTTTGCACGAAAATTCGTAAATTCAGAAAAATATGAAAAAATAGTCTTCGCGATCCTCGGAACGAGCACAACTCTCCTGTAGCGTCCCTGAGTCGCAAAACTCAACGGTCAACTCTCCACAAGGTTCCGAAAGTTATACAAGGTAAAACCCGAGTGGATCGTAAAACACGCATCAGGACCCACGAAAGCGATCCGAAAGCTCTCCGATTCCGATCTGAAGAATCCAGGATATTACACAAAATGTTTAGTATTGACCACGTTTCAAAGAGTTGGTTCAGCAATCTTTAAGCTTGCAATGTTGCAATATTGTGGGTGGTTTACCACAATTTTAAGCTTGACAATTCTGTTTTTCTCCCATATGTCCGGGTCCGGCCCAAAAGATTTTCTTTGTTATGTTATGAAAGTCATAATAAGGAACTTATGCGTCATGAGACCAGGATATATATAGCTGAGTCATGTCAGTGTGAGAAAGTATATTTTAGAATTGCTTTTATAATCCAGCCTGAGAATCTGTCGTTGCAGTGAAAAGGTGATAATAATTAAATGAAGAAGAATTAATTTTATTGACTTGCTTTGATACTGCGGGCTCTCTTTGATAATACCACGCGATAGGAGTAGAATAGATTATGTTATTTATATTATTTTAGATAGCCGATCGACTTTGGGCAGTCTGGATGATGAGGCTAGCTATTCCGCGTCGGCTTACAATATGCTTATCCCATTCTCCATTTCCCAAGTCATCTTAATTAATTGGTTCCCTCGACCTCAATACGGATTCATACACATGCCCTTAATTTGATTACTATTTCATTCTGATTTGCCAGTTCTAATAGATAAAAACAAGTAATCATATATATTGTCAATTTCTGATACAACTGTCAAGTACGTAACCAATCATATTTCAACCTCCAATAATACAACACTCACATATCGCACGCACGCAAATTATCGATCCATTGCCATTATTATTCATATATATGAGGGACCACAAGCACGACGTACGTACGTACCCCGTACACCCGACTTCCTTTTATTTTGAATCACAGACTTCATCAAACCCCTTTATTTCGCACCCCGTGCATGCATCCTCCACCCTACTAATTCCAAGGATATGGGTTTATATTACTATATGTATATCCAGGCGCTCCTTCCTGAGTATGGGCAGTCGGCCGCGAAGGCGTGGGTACGTATGATCTTAGTGGTGGCCTCCACCGGAGGAGCTGCAGCACCGACTGCAGTATCCGTTGTGCCAGCCGCCACAGCATCCATATTGGCAGTACTTGTAACCTCCACCGCCCCCGTGCTGGCAGCACCGACTGCAGTACCCGTTGCTCCAGCCGCCACAGCATCCGTACTGGCAGTGTTTGGAGCCTCCACCGCCGCCGTGCTGGCAGCATCGGCTGCAGTATCCATTGTGCCACCCGCCGCAGCAACCATACTGGCAGCGTCTGTAGCCGCCTCCGCCGTGCTGATCCTGGACGGCGTCCTCTGCGTATGGGAGCGGCACGCAGACCATTCAGGAGTGAGATATCCATGTGTATAAAGGTGGTGAATGAGATCATGTCAAGGGAGTGCATCATGATCAGAGAGTACAAGTAGCCATTTCCTCAATGAATCATACGTACGGGCAATATTGAGGAAATAATAAGATGTAAAAGCAAAATCTAATAATGCAAGCTGCTTTCGTGTGAGCGTTAATTAATTAGAGAAACATGCATGCAGAAGTAAGTAGCCCTCCAACCGCCGGGTAGGGGCAAAAACTATACGAGACAGAGTTAATCTAGCCGCATATGGGATTGGTTCCATGGACTCACTTGTTTCCTCGGTCAGTTCCCTTGCCGTCACCTCGGAGGCCGAGATGGTCAGTAGGGCAACCATCAGGACAGCCAGCACGATGACAGCGCCCCTGGGAGCCATATCTCACCGCCTGATCACAGCCCTAATTAAGCACAGGCCACTGGTAACGAAGGAAAGACAGGTGGGTTTGAGGACGAAGTGACCGGCTTCTTCTGCTCTATTTAGAGCGAACTGGGAAGGTCACCCTTTGCAGTTCCATCGGCCAGCCGGAGAATGAGTCTCCACTCCAAAACCCTCTACCCACCAACGTACCGTACGTGGACTCGGCTTCTCTCCCTCTCTCTCTCTCATCTGCCACTTTCGTACGTACGAAGGAAGGCTTTCCTTATTAAATTTACCTCATTCTTATCCAACAATTATGTAACATTAATTGCTTATTTACGCCGGCTGTGTTAACTGTTAATCCTTGACGGGGTCTGATATTTAGACTTTATTACCAGGTAAACAGAGTTAATTTCACGGATGAATCCGGCCCACCCTCATAGTACTGTCCAGAGAGGACGCTACATGTGTATATATTATATGGTCCTCGCCGTACGTACGTGTTCGCCAGTTTTTTGTTGTCTTAATTAGCAATGGGACGTCGACATGCTCCAAACCAATTACAACCGGTCTTGGCACAACCTCGGTCCCTCGTAGCGGGCTTTTGATCGGTTAATTATATACCCCCAAGATGATTTGAAAATTAACTCGTCGATCAGGTCAACAGCCGGCCGGATCCGTATTACCGCCGTTGGTAGAATACGTGTTAATTCATATAATAGAGAACTTGTAGCCCGAGAAGAGAACAAAATCAAGGGTAGCATAACTTATTTCCGAGGGAGAGTAAAAAAGAAATGTTCTTTTACATATATACCATTATAAATTTATATAATTATAAATAAATCTCTTATTTAGACTTATTATCATAGATATCCCTAATTATTTACTCTGAATGCATGTTTGCAGGTATATCCCTGCTGCAACTCTCCTTTGTTTGACTAGTGTGAAGGGATGTCAAACAATTTTTCGGATTCGACCGGTACTATTGCCTCATCGTTACGTACGTCTCCGACGGCCACCGATGTCATCTATGGGAGTAGACTTGTGCCTGGAGGAGATTGCCGGATGGTGAAGGTTTGTTACGTTGGTCTCGATCGGGAAAGAAAGCACCTTTGGGAAAATAGTTCGAGGACCATAGAGAACTTGTAGTTTGTGAAGAGAATAAGGTGGAGGGTAGCATAACTTATTTCCGATCGAGAAAAAAAAAAGAAAAGTTCTTTTACATATATACCGTAATAAATTTATGTAATTATAAATAAATCTCTTATTTAGATTTGTTAGATGCCATAGATCGATATCCCTAATTTTTTACTCTTAATGTTTGCAATTATACACTTGCTGTACTATCATCGATGGGAGTCGACTTGTGCCTGAATTGGAGCTTGCCAGATGGTGAAGATTTTGTTGATCACGGCAAAGAAAGCACCATTGGGAAAATAGTTCGAGGACCTTACAAGGGTATTTTCGATATTTTGCGTGTACCCAATGTTTTATGTAGCATATTCTCACAACATGAATTGGAATAAGTTGACGAGCTGGACCGGATCAGAGGTACATAAGAAATATATGTGATATTAAGTTAAAATGAGTGTTTTATTTACATTTATGCAAGTTTAATTATGGAGGTATGTATATGCCGGAAAAAAATACTAATCTTATCCCTCAATCAAAGAATCTTAAATGTGCACACGTAAACAAATTGACTACTCCTTTATGGCATTAATCTAGGTAGATGGAATGATCAGTATAGATGTCATTTGATTTGAATGTGTCAAGCCGGCCAATGGTGAATTTAGGAATTGAGAAATTTAAGCCGGGCTAGTAAAATTTCAACCACCCTCAAACTCAAATCAACAGTGACTAATTAATCTTATATCCATAGTTCTAAGCATATGCATAGGCGCAAAACCTCCTATGTTTCTGTTCATACCCTCAAACTTTCAAATTATTTATCATTTTCATTTCAAAATAACCATATATTACAATGCATTAATTCCATGTCATTTCATAAGATAACCTAACCAAAGTTAGATTAACACACACACACACAGATGATCAATGTGGAGGGGCAGGGTTGGAAATATTGCTGGAGCTAGGACGATCAATGTGGGAAAGAGTATATACAATGACGTCGATGACACATATAGCTAGGAGTGGTACATTTGTGGGAAGCAAATTCTGTGCGATCGTACGTAGTTGGCCTAAAAATCCAAAGTATCTATCACAGTACTCTACTGCCTAATTAAAAAGTATAATCAAGTAAAATAGATAGATTTTTTAACAGGACAAGTGCAAGAAAATGGACAAGACGTACGTAGATTACAGTAGGAAGCAATATATTGTTACAGAAGAAATAGCAAAACTACATAAAGCACAACCTATGCCTTTGTGCATTGTGTGTGTGTGTATATATATATATATATATATATATATATATATATATATATATATATATGGCATCACTAAAAAAGTGTTATCGGGCACGAGGATGTATTGTAATACACAATGGGGAGGGGGGAATTCGTGGGCATTCGCTTCATCGCCCATAAAGCACAATCTATCACAGTAGTCTAAACTACTCTAAACAGCAATAGAAATGGGAACCCCGATCTCATAAAGTCGGGCATTACTCCATTACCAAATCACGAAACCCTATCATGAAAAGCCTACCAAAATAGGTAAAGGCCTACCAAAGACCTACATAGTCAAAGGCACAAGACATACACGATCTCAGCGTCGTGTACGCTACAGAACCCGTAACCTCGAGTGAAGCCAAGCACAGGCTACCCGGACGAGTCATGAAAATACAAGTCATCGTGTCAAGTGACAGAAGCACCTCCTCACTAGAAGAACACCCAGATGCGTCCACTGACGTCTTACACTGTGCCTTAAGTATCTCGCACTCGCCTAGAACGGCGGTAACTGAGACACTCACAAAAAACCAAGGAACTACAGTAACGAGTGACTAGTCAGGGTCACGTCCGTCGGCGCCCATCCAACCGCCTCTGACCACGTGTGCACACACAAGCCCAATGTCTTTAGCCAGGCCTCTAGCTAGTTTTTCCCTCCAGTAGGATGCTACTGCAAAGCAAGGGGGCCCACGGAAACTAGCCTATAAACCATCAACCGGGAACTTCCCCGCCACCACACCCAGGTGGACCAACACACACGCAAGTGTCGTCAGACTACGACTAGTGGAGGTTCACTAGATACACAGACTCAAAATAGCGAACATCGAAGTATAAACAGGGTAAACACATGTACACCTGTCGCACGTACTATAGAGCATAATGCAGTATATAACTGCTACCAGACTCAGGACAGTCAACTAGACCTGCTGACACAACGATCCTTGAGTCACAAGACTCGGGTCAAGATCGTCGCACATCATAGCAACACGTTGTTAATTAGCCTAGTCCCTAAGCCAAAAACTACGGTAAAACACATTATGGAAGACGGCACATAACAGCCGGATCCATAACAACAATAATGACAATGAGTCCTCGGCCTCCAAGCCACACAATGGACTAACAATTTCAAATAACATGAAACGCGGAACACGAGGGGTTACCAAAAGCCCTCAAACCGTATGGCACACAAACCGAGGTAAGACATACCTCCAAGTGCCCAAAACCTTGTCTCGATCCTCACAGGCTAGACGAGACACTCACGAGGTCACGTGTCAACCACTGGGTCACAACTGGGTTGACTAGAAACCATAATGACCCTCGAATAATACAAAACTCTACTCGGTACAATAGCCTTCTCAGACACCCTATAACACGGTCACAGCCCTCATAGGACGTCCAAGACATCCATGGAACAATGGGCTAACCAAGAGGTCAAAGCCACATTAATCGGAAAGAACACAACACTACACACTGCTCGGGATAAAACTGCTCCTCCGGAATCCCTTAATACACAAATGGCTCTCGCGGGACACCCAAGGCATCCATCAAGCCAAAAGCCAAGAAGGCATTGAATCTTGGGTTCACCGGAGCCTGAGACAACTCAAATTAAACATGCAGAACAGAAAGCATTAACGCGCCTATACCCTGCGTCGTGATGATTAACGCGCCCCTACAGAAGGTCGCGATATCAACAGAACACGCCCATCACCTGGGTCGTGATAACACACTGACGCGGCGCTCACCTAAAACGCGTTAATAGACGCGGCCTAAACCTCAAGCGTGACAATACATAAACGTGCCCCGCCCTTGTGTCGCATTAACGAAGATCGCACCCATCACCTGGGTCGCGTTAAATAGGATCGCCCCCATCGCTTGTGACGCGTTCCTAACCGCCAAACTATTCATCTCCTACACGAAATGCGATGCATCGTTGTAGCGCGTTCCACTGAGAACACGACACACACGATCGGCGGGTTCTCGTCACGGAGCGAAACAAGGAAAATCCGCACAAAAACTTATTTTCCACGCCCCAATCGTCTCCAGAACGACGGGGAAACACCCACAATCACATTGTCGACCTTCCACAAGCCGGAAGGGGCCAACAAACAACAAAACGGCTACAAAACGGGTGATTTCCTCAAATCAACCCAAAACGACTCACATGGATAGCCGAGCTCATACCAGCTCCGATTCTCAACCAAATACAGTAAAACTGGCGAGAAATGATTCCCAACATGCCAAGGGTTCAAGTGAAATCACTTAAACTACAAACTGTCGCTAGAATGGCGAACACGGCTCACACCCCCCGAACATGCATTTCGCCCAAACTTGACAAAATCCGCTCAAACTCACACTGTTTGGCTCCAAATCGCGAAAGAACGCAGGAAAAGAGTAGAGCATATGTCCCCCTACCTCCACTGAAGATCTCACGAGCCGAAAACGCCAAACCGCGCCGAAAACCATCACACGAACTGCACGTCGGGTTTGAATCCACCGAACGGGATCGCGCCAACACCACGCTCCATTCTTCACGCCAGCACGCTCCACGACACCTTGACGGCATCTCCGCAACATCCCCTGCCTCCTCCGTTTGCAGTTGGAGCAGAGGGGGAAAGAGGAGAGAGAACGAAAAGGGAGAGAGTGAACGGCGAGAGAAGAGAGAGGAGAGAGGTGAGAGATCAAAAGAAAAGAAAAATAGGAAAATTAGCAATTTTTCTAAAATTCGATTTTTTGCACGAAAATTCGTAAATTCAGAAAAATATGAAAAAATAGTCTTCGCGATCCTCGGAACGAGCACAACTCTCCTGTAGCGTCCCTGAGTCGCAAAACTCAACGGTCAACTCTCCACAAGGTTCCGAAAGTTATACAAGGTAAAACCCGAGTGGATCGTAAAACACGCATCAGGACCCACGAAAGCGATCCGAAAGCTCTCCGATTCCGATCTGAAGAATCCAGGATATTACACAAAATGTTTAGTATTGACCACGTTTCAAAGAGTTGGTTCAGCAATCTTTAAGCTTGCAATGTTGCAATATTGTGGGTGGTTTACCACAATTTTAAGCTTGACAATTCTGTTTTTCTCCCATATGTCCGGGTCCGGCCCAAAAGATTTTCTTTGTTATGTTATGAAAGTCATAATAAGGAACTTATGCGTCATGAGACCAGGATATATATAGCTGAGTCATGTCAGTGTGAGAAAGTATATTTTAGAATTGCTTTTATAATCCAGCCTGAGAATCTGTCGTTGCAGTGAAAAGGTGATAATAATTAAATGAAGAAGAATTAATTTTATTGACTTGCTTTGATACTGCGGGCTCTCTTTGATAATACCACGCGATAGGAGTAGAATAGATTATGTTATTTATATTATTTTAGATAGCCGATCGACTTTGGGCAGTCTGGATGATGAGGCTAGCTATTCCGCGTCGGCTTACAATATGCTTATCCCATTCTCCATTTCCCAAGTCATCTTAATTAATTGGTTCCCTCGACCTCAATACGGATTCATACACATGCCCTTAATTTGATTACTATTTCATTCTGATTTGCCAGTTCTAATAGATAAAAACAAGTAATCATATATATTGTCAATTTCTGATACAACTGTCAAGTACGTAACCAATCATATTTCAACCTCCAATAATACAACACTCACATATCGCACGCACGCAAATTATCGATCCATTGCCATTATTATTCATATATATGAGGGACCACAAGCACGACGTACGTACGTACCCCGTACACCCGACTTCCTTTTATTTTGAATCACAGACTTCATCAAACCCCTTTATTTCGCACCCCGTGCATGCATCCTCCACCCTACTAATTCCAAGGATATGGGTTTATATTACTATATGTATATCCAGGCGCTCCTTCCTGAGTATGGGCAGTCGGCCGCGAAGGCGTGGGTACGTATGATCTTAGTGGTGGCCTCCACCGGAGGAGCTGCAGCACCGACTGCAGTATCCGTTGTGCCAGCCGCCACAGCATCCATATTGGCAGTACTTGTAACCTCCACCGCCCCCGTGCTGGCAGCACCGACTGCAGTACCCGTTGCTCCAGCCGCCACAGCATCCGTACTGGCAGTGTTTGGAGCCTCCACCGCCGCCGTGCTGGCAGCATCGGCTGCAGTATCCATTGTGCCACCCGCCGCAGCAACCATACTGGCAGCGTCTGTAGCCGCCTCCGCCGTGCTGATCCTGGACGGCGTCCTCTGCGTATGGGAGCGGCACGCAGACCATTCAGGAGTGAGATATCCATGTGTATAAAGGTGGTGAATGAGATCATGTCAAGGGAGTGCATCATGATCAGAGAGTACAAGTAGCCATTTCCTCAATGAATCATACGTACGGGCAATATTGAGGAAATAATAAGATGTAAAAGCAAAATCTAATAATGCAAGCTGCTTTCGTGTGAGCGTTAATTAATTAGAGAAACATGCATGCAGAAGTAAGTAGCCCTCCAACCGCCGGGTAGGGGCAAAAACTATACGAGACAGAGTTAATCTAGCCGCATATGGGATTGGTTCCATGGACTCACTTGTTTCCTCGGTCAGTTCCCTTGCCGTCACCTCGGAGGCCGAGATGGTCAGTAGGGCAACCATCAGGACAGCCAGCACGATGACAGCGCCCCTGGGAGCCATATCTCACCGCCTGATCACAGCCCTAATTAAGCACAGGCCACTGGTAACGAAGGAAAGACAGGTGGGTTTGAGGACGAAGTGACCGGCTTCTTCTGCTCTATTTAGAGCGAACTGGGAAGGTCACCCTTTGCAGTTCCATCGGCCAGCCGGAGAATGAGTCTCCACTCCAAAACCCTCTACCCACCAACGTACCGTACGTGGACTCGGCTTCTCTCCCTCTCTCTCTCTCATCTGCCACTTTCGTACGTACGAAGGAAGGCTTTCCTTATTAAATTTACCTCATTCTTATCCAACAATTATGTAACATTAATTGCTTATTTACGCCGGCTGTGTTAACTGTTAATCCTTGACGGGGTCTGATATTTAGACTTTATTACCAGGTAAACAGAGTTAATTTCACGGATGAATCCGGCCCACCCTCATAGTACTGTCCAGAGAGGACGCTACATGTGTATATATTATATGGTCCTCGCCGTACGTACGTGTTCGCCAGTTTTTTGTTGTCTTAATTAGCAATGGGACGTCGACATGCTCCAAACCAATTACAACCGGTCTTGGCACAACCTCGGTCCCTCGTAGCGGGCTTTTGATCGGTTAATTATATACCCCCAAGATGATTTGAAAATTAACTCGTCGATCAGGTCAACAGCCGGCCGGATCCGTATTACCGCCGTTGGTAGAATACGTGTTAATTCATATAATAGAGAACTTGTAGCCCGAGAAGAGAACAAAATCAAGGGTAGCATAACTTATTTCCGAGGGAGAGTAAAAAAGAAATGTTCTTTTACATATATACCATTATAAATTTATATAATTATAAATAAATCTCTTATTTAGACTTATTATCATAGATATCCCTAATTATTTACTCTGAATGCATGTTTGCAGGTATATCCCTGCTGCAACTCTCCTTTGTTTGACTAGTGTGAAGGGATGTCAAACAATTTTTCGGATTCGACCGGTACTATTGCCTCATCGTTACGTACGTCTCCGACGGCCACCGATGTCATCTATGGGAGTAGACTTGTGCCTGGAGGAGATTGCCGGATGGTGAAGGTTTGTTACGTTGGTCTCGATCGGGAAAGAAAGCACCTTTGGGAAAATAGTTCGAGGACCATAGAGAACTTGTAGTTTGTGAAGAGAATAAGGTGGAGGGTAGCATAACTTATTTCCGATCGAGAAAAAAAAAAGAAAAGTTCTTTTACATATATACCGTAATAAATTTATGTAATTATAAATAAATCTCTTATTTAGATTTGTTAGATGCCATAGATCGATATCCCTAATTTTTTACTCTTAATGTTTGCAATTATACACTTGCTGTACTATCATCGATGGGAGTCGACTTGTGCCTGAATTGGAGCTTGCCAGATGGTGAAGATTTTGTTGATCACGGCAAAGAAAGCACCATTGGGAAAATAGTTCGAGGACCTTACAAGGGTATTTTCGATATTTTGCGTGTACCCAATGTTTTATGTAGCATATTCTCACAACATGAATTGGAATAAGTTGACGAGCTGGACCGGATCAGAGGTACATAAGAAATATATGTGATATTAAGTTAAAATGAGTGTTTTATTTACATTTATGCAAGTTTAATTATGGAGGTATGTATATGCCGGAAAAAAATACTAATCTTATCCCTCAATCAAAGAATCTTAAATGTGCACACGTAAACAAATTGACTACTCCTTTATGGCATTAATCTAGGTAGATGGAATGATCAGTATAGATGTCATTTGATTTGAATGTGTCAAGCCGGCCAATGGTGAATTTAGGAATTGAGAAATTTAAGCCGGGCTAGTAAAATTTCAACCACCCTCAAACTCAAATCAACAGTGACTAATTAATCTTATATCCATAGTTCTAAGCATATGCATAGGCGCAAAACCTCCTATGTTTCTGTTCATACCCTCAAACTTTCAAATTATTTATCATTTTCATTTCAAAATAACCATATATTACAATGCATTAATTCCATGTCATTTCATAAGATAACCTAACCAAAGTTAGATTAACACACACACACACAGATGATCAATGTGGAGGGGCAGGGTTGGAAATATTGCTGGAGCTAGGACGATCAATGTGGGAAAGAGTATATACAATGACGTCGATGACACATATAGCTAGGAGTGGTACATTTGTGGGAAGCAAATTCTGTGCGATCGTACGTAGTTGGCCTAAAAATCCAAAGTATCTATCACAGTACTCTACTGCCTAATTAAAAAGTATAATCAAGTAAAATAGATAGATTTTTTAACAGGACAAGTGCAAGAAAATGGACAAGACGTACGTAGATTACAGTAGGAAGCAATATATTGTTACAGAAGAAATAGCAAAACTACATAAAGCACAACCTATGCCTTTGTGCATTGTATATATATATATATATATATATATATATATATATGACATCACTAAAAAAGTGTTATCGGGCACGAGGATGTATTGTAATACACAATGGGGAGGGGGGAATTCGTGGGCATTCGCTTCATCGCCCATAAAGCACAATCTATCACAGTAGTCTAAACTACTCTAAACAGCAATAGAAATGGGAACCCCGATCTCATAAAGTCGGGCATTACTCCATTACCAAATCACGAAACCCTATCATGAAAAGCCTACCAAAATAGGTAAAGGCCTACCAAAGACCTACATAGTCAAAGGCACAAGACATACACGATCTCAGCGTCGTGTACGCTACAGAACCCGTAACCTCGAGTGAAGCCAAGCACAGGCTACCCGGACGAGTCATGAAAATACAAGTCATCGTGTCAAGTGACAGAAGCACCTCCTCACTAGAAGAACACCCAGATGCGTCCACTGACGTCTTACACTGTGCCTTAAGTATCTCGCACTCGCCTAGAACGGCGGTAACTGAGACACTCACAAAAAACCAAGGAACTACAGTAACGAGTGACTAGTCAGGGTCACGTCCGTCGGCGCCCATCCAACCGCCTCTGACCACGTGTGCACACACAAGCCCAATGTCTTTAGCCAGGCCTCTAGCTAGTTTTTCCCTCCAGTAGGATGCTACTGCAAAGCAAGGGGGCCCACGGAAACTAGCCTATAAACCATCAACCGGGAACTTCCCCGCCACCACACCCAGGTGGACCAACACACACGCAAGTGTCGTCAGACTACGACTAGTGGAGGTTCACTAGATACACAGACTCAAAATAGCGAACATCGAAGTATAAACAGGGTAAACACATGTACACCTGTCGCACGTACTATAGAGCATAATGCAGTATATAACTGCTACCAGACTCAGGACAGTCAACTAGACCTGCTGACACAACGATCCTTGAGTCACAAGACTCGGGTCAAGATCGTCGCACATCATAGCAACACGTTGTTAATTAGCCTAGTCCCTAAGCCAAAAACTACGGTAAAACACATTATGGAAGACGGCACATAACAGCCGGATCCATAACAACAATAATGACAATGAGTCCTCGGCCTCCAAGCCACACAATGGACTAACAATTTCAAATAACATGAAACGCGGAACACGAGGGGTTACCAAAAGCCCTCAAACCGTATGGCACACAAACCGAGGTAAGACATACCTCCAAGTGCCCAAAACCTTGTCTCGATCCTCACAGGCTAGACGAGACACTCACGAGGTCACGTGTCAACCACTGGGTCACAACTGGGTTGACTAGAAACCATAATGACCCTCGAATAATACAAAACTCTACTCGGTACAATAGCCTTCTCAGACACCCTATAACACGGTCACAGCCCTCATAGGACGTCCAAGACATCCATGGAACAATGGGCTAACCAAGAGGTCAAAGCCACATTAATCGGAAAGAACACAACACTACACACTGCTCGGGATAAAACTGCTCCTCCGGAATCCCTTAATACACAAATGGCTCTCGCGGGACACCCAAGGCATCCATCAAGCCAAAAGCCAAGAAGGCATTGAATCTTGGGTTCACCGGAGCCTGAGACAACTCAAATTAAACATGCAGAACAGAAAGCATTAACGCGCCTATACCCTGCGTCGTGATGATTAACGCGCCCCTACAGAAGGTCGCGATATCAACAGAACACGCCCATCACCTGGGTCGTGATAACACACTGACGCGGCGCTCACCTAAAACGCGTTAATAGACGCGGCCTAAACCTCAAGCGTGACAATACATAAACGTGCCCCGCCCTTGTGTCGCATTAACGAAGATCGCACCCATCACCTGGGTCGCGTTAAATAGGATCGCCCCCATCGCTTGTGACGCGTTCCTAACCGCCAAACTATTCATCTCCTACACGAAATGCGATGCATCGTTGTAGCGCGTTCCACTGAGAACACGACACACACGATCGGCGGGTTCTCGTCACGGAGCGAAACAAGGAAAATCCGCACAAAAACTTATTTTCCACGCCCCAATCGTCTCCAGAACGACGGGGAAACACCCACAATCACATTGTCGACCTTCCACAAGCCGGAAGGGGCCAACAAACAACAAAACGGCTACAAAACGGGTGATTTCCTCAAATCAACCCAAAACGACTCACATGGATAGCCGAGCTCATACCAGCTCCGATTCTCAACCAAATACAGTAAAACTGGCGAGAAATGATTCCCAACATGCCAAGGGTTCAAGTGAAATCACTTAAACTACAAACTGTCGCTAGAATGGCGAACACGGCTCACACCCCCCGAACATGCATTTCGCCCAAACTTGACAAAATCCGCTCAAACTCACACTGTTTGGCTCCAAATCGCGAAAGAACGCAGGAAAAGAGTAGGGCATATGTCCCCCTACCTCCACTGAAGATCTCACGAGCCGAAAATGTCAAACCACGCCGAAAATCATCACACGAACTGCACGTCGGGTTTGAATCCACCGAACGGGATCGCGCCAACACCACGCTCCATTCTTCACGCCAGCACGCTCCACGACACCTTGACGGCATCTCCGCGACATCCCCGTGCCTCCTCCGTTTGCAGTTGGAGCAGAGGGGGAAAGAGGAGAGAGAACGAAAAGGGAGAGAGTGAACGGCGAGAGAAGAGAGAGGAGAGAGGTGAGAGATCAAAAGAAAAGAAAAATAGGAAGATTAGCAATTTTTCTAAAATTCGATTTTTTGCACAAAAATTCGTAAATTCAGAAAAATATGAAAAAATAGTCTTCGCGATCCTCGGAACGAGCACAACTCTCCTGTAGTGTCCCTGAGTCGCAAAACTCAACGGTCAACTCTCCACAAGGTTCCGAAAGTTATACAAGGTAAAACCCGAGTGAGTCGTAAAACACGCATCAAGACCCACGAAAGCTATCCGAAAGCTCTCCGATTCTGATCTGAAGAATCCAGGATATTACACAAAATGTCTAGTATTAACCACGTTTCAAAGAGTTGGTTCAGCAATCTTTAAGCTTGCAATGTTGCAATATTGTGGGTGGTTTACCACAATTTTAAGCTTGACAATTCTGTTTTTCTCCCATATGTCCGGGTCCGGCCCAAAAGATTTTCTTTGTTATGTTATGAAAGTCATAATAAGGAACTTATGCGTCATGAGACCAGGATATATATAGCTGAGTCATGTCAGTGTGAGAAAGTATATTTTAGAATTGCTTTTATAATCCAGCCTGAGAATCTGTCGTTGCAGTGAAAAGGTGATAATAATTAAATGAAGAAGAATTAATTTTATTGACTTGCTTTGATACTGCGGGCTCTCTTTGATAATACCACGCGATAGGAGTAGAATAGATTATGTTATTTATATTATTTTAGATAGCCGATCGACTTTGGGCAGTCTGGATGATGAGGCTAGCTATTCCGCGTCGGCTTACAATATGCTTATCCCATTCTCCATTTCCCAAGTCATCTTAATTAATTGGTTCCCTCGACCTCAATACGGATTCATACACATGCCCTTAATTTGATTACTATTTCATTCTGATTTGCCAGTTCTAATAGATAAAAACAAGTAATCATATATATTGTCAATTTCTGATACAACTGTCAAGTACGTAACCAATCATATTTCAACCTCCAATAATACAACACTCACATATCGCACGCACGCAAATTATCGATCCATTGCCATTATTATTCATATATATGAGGGACCACAAGCACGACGTACGTACGTACCCCGTACACCCGACCTCCTTTTATTTTGAATCACAGACTTCATCAAACCCCTTTATTTCGCACCCCGTGCATGCATCCTCCACCCTACTAATTCCAAGGATATGGGTTTATATTACTATATGTATATCCAGGCGCTCCTTCCTGAGTATGGGCAGTCGGCCGCGAAGGCGTGGGTACGTATGATCTTAGTGGTGGCCTCCACCGGAGGAGCTGCAGCACCGACTGCAGTATCCGTTGTGCCAGCCGCCACAGCATCCATATTGGCAGTACTTGTAACCTCCACCGCCCCCGCGCTGGCAGCACCGACTGCAGTATCCGTTGCTCCAGCCGCCACAGCATCCGTACTGGCAGTGTTTGGAGCCTCCACCGCCCCCGTGCTGGCAGCACCGGCTGCAGTATCCATTGTGCCACCCGCCGCAGCAACCATACTGGCAGCGTCTGTAGCCGCCTCCGCCGTGCCGATCCTGCACGGCCTCCTCTGCATATGGGAGCGGCAAGCAGACCATGCACGAGTGAGACATCCATGTGTATAAAGGTGGTGAATGAGATCATGTCAAGGGAGTGCATCATGATCAGAGAGTATGCCTTTTCCTCAGTCAATCATACGTACGGGCAATATTGAGGAAATAATAAGATGTAATAATGCAAGCTGCTTTCTTGTGATCGTTAATTAATTAGAGAAACATGCATGCAGAAGTAAGTTGCACTCCGACCGCCGGGTAGGGCCAAGAACTATACGAGACGGAGTTAATCTAGCCGCATATGGGATTGGTTCCATGGACTCACTTGTTTCCTCGGCCAGTTCCCTTGCCGTCACCTCGGAGGCCGAGATGGTCAGTAGGGCAACCATCAGGACACCCAGCACGATGACAGCGCCCCTGGGAGCCATACCTCACCGCCTGATCACAGCCCTAATTAAGCACCGGCCACTGGTAACGAAGGGAAGAGAGGTGGGTTTGAGGACGAAGTGACCGGCTTCTTCTGCTCTATTTATAGCGAACTGGGAAGGTCACCCTTTGCAGTTCCATCGGCCAGCCGGAGAATGAGTCTCCACTCCAAAACCCCCTACCCACCAACGTACCGTACGTGGACTCGGCCTCTCTCTCTCTCTCTCATCTGCCACTTTTGTTGTCTTAATTAGCAATGGGACGTCGACAGGTTGCAAACCAATTACAGCCGGTCTTGGCACGACATCGGTCCCTCGTAGCGACCTTTTGATCGATCATTGGAGGTTAATTATATATCCCCAAGGTGATTTGGACTACATATGCGGAATTAAGCTAACTCGTCGATCGTTTAGTTTGATAATTAACAAGACTCAGCGTTGTTGTTTTATATGTTAGGTTAGGGTGGGGCCAGATCAGGTCAACAGCCGGCCGGATCCGTATTACCGCCGTTGGTAGAATACGTGTTAATTCATATAATAGAGAACTTGTAGCTTGAGAAGAGAACAAAATCAAGGGTAGCATAACTTATTTCCGAGGGAGAGTAAAAAAGAAATGTTCTTTTACATATATACCATTATAAATTTATATAATTATAAATAAATCTCTTATTTAGACTTATTATCATAGATATCCCTAATTATTTACTCTGAATGCATGTTTGCAGGTATATCCCTGCTGCAACTCTCCTTTGTTTGATTAGTGTGAAGGGATGTCAAACAATTTTTCGGATTCGACCGGTACTATTGCCTCATCGTTACGTACGTCTCCGACGGCCACCGATGTCATCTATGGGAGTAGACTTGTGCCTGGAGGAGATTGCCGGATGGTGAAGGTTTGTTACGTTGGTCTCGATCGGGAAAGAAAGCACCTTTGCGAAAATAGTTCGAGGACCATCGAGAACTTGTAGTTTGTGAAGAGAATAAGGTGGAGGGTAGCATAACTTATTTCCGATCGAGAAAAAAAAGAAAAGTTCTTTTACATATATACCGTAATAAATTTATGTAATTATAAATAAATCTCTTATTTAGATTTGTTAGATGCCATAGATCGATATCCCTAATTTTTTACTCTTAATTTTTGCAATTATACACTTGCTGTACTATCATCTGGTCACCAGTCTGCCGGATCCGTATTACCGTTGGTAGAATACGTGTTAATTCATATAGGGCATGTTTGACATCCGAGTAAGGTAACCCGACAGATGCGAGAGAGAGTGGTGGGCCCCGCTCTCTCCTCACACACAGCCACGCTAACCGGAGTCGGTTAGCGCGCTCGACCCCCGGGGTCGAGCACGCTAATCGCACTCGGTTAACAAAGGCGCCCATAGAGAACTTGTAGTTTGGGATGAGAATAAGATGAAGGGTTGCATAACTTATTTTTGATCGAGAATAAAAAGAAAAGTTCTTTTACATATATACCGTAATAATTTTTTATAATTATAAATAAATCTCTCACTTAGATTTGTTAGATGCCATAGATATCCCTAATTTTTTACTCTTATAGGGGATGTTTGGTATCGAAATAAATTGTGATGGGAATAGGCGTAAGTCATTCTGAATTAATTTATTTCTATTCTTATTCTCATATGCGTTTGGTATGCGAGAGGATAAGTATGTTAGTATTCCTATTATTCGTTTGGTAAAAAATACGAATAGGAATGAGAACACATATTAGAAATAGACTATTTTATCCTTCTTATCCTATGTTAAAAAACAGTGTTATTCTTCGTTTGGTTGGGATTAAGATAACTTAATTTTTTTTCAAATCTTCAACTTATATTTAATTAATAATAGTAATTATGATTATGAATAATGATAAACCTAATTAATTATATTTGATGATCTTGATTTCTAATAATAAAAATATTATCAAATTAATTTTTTTATTAGTTATGATTAGCACAAATGAAACTAGTATTTAAGGCATTTTTTATTTTTAATAATAATTAATGGTAATGATATTATTATTATAAAATTATTCCCCTCTTATTGATGCCTAATTAATAGTACCATAGGATTTGTTAATATGTGTATCTATACTACTCTTGATTATTAATATTGTTAAATTTATAATTTTAACCCATCATCATTAATAATAATAAGATTTTTTAATAATTATTATTACTAATGATATTATTTTATGTGAGATGTAGAGGGAGGAAGGAGAGAGAAAGGGCGGTGGTAGGGAGAGGGAGAGAGAATAGGGTTAGAGGTGAGGGATAACCCATTCCAACTTTTTGTTGGAATGAGTTATCCCCGTATTAACTCTGTATTTGGGGTTATCCTTATTCTTCTTAATCCGATATATTCCCGTCAATTTTTACTATACCAAACGAAGAATGGAATTAAAACGGGGATAATCCCTATTTAATCCCACACCAAACATAACGTTAATGTTTGCAATTATACACTTGCTCCAACTCTCGTTTATTTGACTCGAGTGTGAAGGGAAGCCAAACCATTTTTCGGATTCTATACTACCAGTACTGCTGCCTGATGTCATCTATTGCAGCCGGCTGTATCATCCATGGGAGTCGACTTGTGCCTGAATTGGAGCTTGCAAGATGGTGAAGATTTTGTTGGTCACGGCAAAGAAAGCACCATTGGGAAAATAGTTCGAGGACCTTATAAGGGTATTTTCGATATTTTGCATGCACCCAATGTTTTATGTAGCATATTCTCACAACATGAATTGGAATAAGTTGACGAGCTGGACCAGATCAGAGGTACATAAGAAATATATGTGATATTAAGTTTAAATGAGTGTTTTATTTACAATTATGCATGTTTAATTATGGAGGTATGTATATTCCAGAAAAAATACTAATCTTATCCCTCAATCAAATAATTATGGAGGTATGTATATATATATATATGGCATCACTAAAAAAGTGTTATCGGGCACAAGGATGTATTGTAATACACAATGGGGAGGGGGAAATTCGTGGGCACATCGCCCAAAAGCTCATTAAGAAATGCTCGAACTAGTAAGTGACAACCTACCTCCGCGCCCAAGACTCACTTACGAGAAGCACGCGGGACAAGGGCCCAAAGAGTGCCATATAGTCTTGGCACGGTTGATCATGCCAAGGATTCTCCTAAGCTCGGGAGGAATCCCAATGTACCACCGGCCTGAGCCAGGGGAAGGCTACCAAGGTGACTCCCTCGGGATAACCCGGGATAGGAATAAAACCTGATGATCCTGGCCCCCTGAAGGGGATGGCCCTTATTCAGAAGAGAAAAGACCTGCGGCTGGAACTCCCTCTTCGCTCAAGGAAAGCCTATCCAGGCCAGACATTTATCCCATGCAGTTGAATTCTGAAAGCGAATCTCCCGTGAACACATATGAGCGAAGAAGACGGAATGGCTAAGAGAAGAGCAAGAGTCCTTCAATGGTAAGAATGCGTAGCGGTGGACGTAATGCCCTCTCAACAGTCCCTCCAAGATCCTCGCAAAGTCAAAGTGGGACTTCACAACTATTTAATCTCAGGGATCTCCCCTTGATAAGGTAAGTTCGAATCCTAGCCCCTCAACTTATGAAGAGTGATCCCATGCCCCCAGTTCTTACTTATTCCCCGCGTTTAGCTCTTGCCGACACTGACTTAAGCATCGAATGGTTTTTCCTGCGACCCCAATCCTAGGTCCCTAGATATTTGCCCTTCCTACACAGATTTCTTTCAAGAGGTGGCTGGTGTGATAATCTTGACGGTAGATTCAGTCCCCCGAATCTGACAGTCTGTAATTCGGTACTGAGGCGGTCACTCCACTCAAAATTTGAAGCCCTTCCCTTCGAGTCATTCATTTTTCGCAAGAGCTTGATGAACAAAAGCTACTTGAGAATCTCGACTTGATGGATGAGGTACGTGAAATTGCTAGGATTCGTGTAACAAAATATCAATGGCGCATGGCTCGGTACTATAATGCCCAGTTTTGAGACAAGTAGTTTCTATTGAGTAGTGGATGGCGGATCTAGAGGGGAGGGGTGAATAGATTTGCCCCTCTTTTCACAGAACACCCCTCTTTAAAGCTAGATAAAGATAATTAGCAGCGGAATACACTAACTTTGCATAGTACACAACGATTTGCTTAGCAAGATGAATAAGTAATATAAAGATTAAACATAAGCATGCATCTAGCACAAAGCAATCGCACAAGCAAATCACAACGCAAAGGATTTTAAGGTGGTTCGGACTTAATCCCCAGTCCTACGTCCACCCCTCACCAAACCTGGTGAGGATTCACTAGTGCAGCGCACCAAATCGCATATCGAAAAAACCTCCGATTGCCTTCCTACTAACCACCGGTAGGGACGTCAACACCGCAGATCGGAGAACATCCGATTGCCTTCCTACTAACCACCTATAGGGACGACAACACGGCAGATTGGATCACCTTCCAACTGCCTTCCTACTAACCGCGGTAGGGACGATGTTCAGTTTCAATAGTTTGAACAAAATGGAAAGAGAACAAATAGATGTTTAGACAAGAGATGAAATATGCTCAGAGAGAAAAGATCTTGTCTGAGATTGCTAGAGCTTGATTCTGATTCTTCAATCGATGTAGATCACCAACATAGGCTTCATTCTTCTTCACAAAGCTCTCCTCTTGATTCAGTAACAATGGCTTCTTCTTCCTTGTGACGTGAGCTTCCTTGGATCCCCTTGAGTGGATGAAGAAGTTTATGGATGAAGATTTGATCACCCTTGAGAACCTTGATTGCTTCTAACTTCCTTGGAGGTTGCTTGCTTCATATTCAGGCTTGAATCACCATAGAATGGATGAAGAACTTCTACACGAAGTACTGTTCATGGCTACATTACCTCTTCTTCCAACCTCCTCTCTAGCCTCCTTTGATCTCACTTGATCCTTCTTGATTCATATTCATTAGGTTGCTTGCTTCAGATCTAGGCTTGAATCACCATAGAATGGATGAAGAACTTCTGCATGAAGTACTGTTCATGGCTACATTACCTCTTCTTCCAACCTCCTCTCTAGCCTCCTTTGATCTCACTTGATCTCTCTTGATTCATTAGGGTTTCTAACCCTCTTGTGTGTATTTAATAGACTTTGAATGGTCCATAGACATCCCCCAGACCAGATCCACAATCCATGGGGGATTGGGTGACTTTAGGACTAAACAAATTCAAGAAATGGGGTTGCCCACGAGGTGGAAAACGAAGTCAAAAATGGTTGCATCGGGGCTTCCTGTCGACCGGAAGTTTGGGTCGGTCGACCTGAACATTTACATAATGGAAGAAGTTCACTTCTGGCAAAATCAGTCGACCGCCAGTAGGGGGCGGTCGACCGGACCTGGGCCGGTCGACTGGACTTTCTGGCCGGTCGACCCCTACTGAGCTTTTCTGTAGCTTATCCGGTTCTGGTAATTCCGGTCGATTGGTATAGGACCGGCGGTCGACCGAAAACTTGATTTTTCACAGATTTGCATCGATCAACCCCTTAAACCTATTTGCAGTCCATTCTAGTCTGTGGCATCAAACTCTTTAGACCTTTGGACATGAAACCAAGTGTGTTCTTCATTTGGACGTTGAAACCAAGTATGCATGGCCCTACGTTAGCTATTCTTCATTGTGCATCGACCTTGACTATGTGAAGTGTCGACTCTTGCTTTTAGAAGGGATTTACATCCTTGCTTGGGCGCGATCCTTGGGCTTTCACTTTTACCATCTCCGCTCCATTCTTTGGCTTATCTGGCATGAAAAATCATCAAGTATTTCAGTCATATGAGAGTGGAAAACATCAATGACTTATAGTGTTTAGCCATTATCAAAACTATGAATGTCAAATGACTCAAATGACCACAGGGGCACAACATTCTCCCCCTTTTTGATGATGGCAACACTGTGAGTCATTATTTGATAGTAATGTTCAGAATGCCAAATTTTATAACATGTGCAGTTAACATGTGCAATATGCAGCAGCTTGATAATGCATGTATGATCAGAACATGTGTGAATGCTATACAAAATGCTATGCAAGTTATAAAATGCTATGCAGCAGCTTGATAATGCATGTATGATCAGAACATGTGTGAATGCTATACAAAATGCTATGCAAGTTCTTCCCCGCGCTCCAGTGTATGCACAAAGTTATTCTCCCCCTTTGACAACTCACAAAGGCACTCACAAAGTTCTCCCCCTTTGACAACAGCAAAAAGGAGGGGTAAGGTAGAGACGTTGATAAATGTCTGAGAGATTAGAACGGAATAGGAGTTGAGAGCAAGCCATTATATGCAAACTGGAAACATGCCGTGATCAAGATACATGGTTCAAAGTTAATGAAATCCGAGATCAACAACAGAGTTCGAAAAGTAGCTACATCCATGTTTTAATAGAAATGAACCAGAAGTGCATATCATGGCAGTGGTGAACCTTCCTTTGTCTTATACATTCATATTCAATAACTTCATCGGGAATAGCAAAAACTAGTATTGAGGTTAAACAAGCATGACTAAAGCAAGGAATTTTATGATTTCAGCACTGTTTTACATGATATTTTGCAGTTTTATGCACATGACTCATATTTTACGAGCAATCGAGTCTAGTACATGCCTCTTATCCGTAAGAATACATGTTGTTTAGACGCCAATATTCCTAGGTATTTGGTAAGACTGACTGTTATGCTTCAGAATGAACAGAGATAGCAAAGTCACGTCATAACATATCCGATCTCATTTCTTTGAAGAGAAGATATATTTCTCAGCAATTATGCCAGTGCTCTGTCTAGAGTCCAAATTAATTAAGACAGAGATAATAGGGACACATCATGACATATCATTCGTCACTTGTTTTGAGGACGTGACATATTTCTCTGTGCAACAATATCATTGCTCTGTCAAATTGATTTTCACGAATTCTAGCTCATCAAGTTGTTTACCAACAATACTAAGCTTTAGCATCTCAACCAACGTTTCTATGACGTTTGAATTTTCAGATTTCAGGATAGTCATTCAAGGCACAACATGCAATCTCTAGTTAAAGTCTATTAAAACCACGGAACATAGATGATTTCAAAAATATATGTCAGAGCTTCAAAGAAATCATTAAATCTGAACCATTTTCAGTGGATAGACAGTCATCAGTTCATATAATAGAAAGCTCTTACGCCATAGTTCTGTCTGTTTCATGATCACATTCTCAGACTGCAAGAGAGTAAGAAAAGCAGCAAGACTCTCCCTAAGGATGTGCAGTGAATGCATTCAAGGAGTTATGTTTCCAATCAAGGGGAATGATCAAATGTTGACGACCTGGTCACTCATGAAGTTGGCAGAAATGAGATGCATGACTCAGCCCATGGTTATACACCATAAGGGAAACAGAATGAAGATGAAACATATGCATGAATGCTTCAAAGAAACAACTCCCCCTTACTATATGGCTTATATGCGACAGTGACGCATGGTACTTGGCGGAGGTGTATCCTCACGCATGGTGAGTGTTTCTAGACAAGCATAACCCACCTTTCCACACTTCATCATTTAATATACCATGGCCATGCAAGAATGATACTACACCACATGCAATGCATCATGAATATGAATTCAACTTTATTATGCAACTACATGCAATGCTACACCACATGCAGAATGAACAATGCATGGATACCAATCAGCAAAAACACACAACCAAATTGAACAAGATCATCATTTCAATTTTTATTGGCCTGAGGTCTGTAAAGACCAAGCTCCCTTCTGAGTGTTGTAAACATGTCATTACACAAGGGCTTGGTAAAAATGTCAGCAATCTGATTGAGTGTATCAACAAAATGCAGTGCAAAAGTTTTCTTAAAGACCTCATCTCTAATGAAGTGATGCCTTATTTCAATATGCTTGGTCCTAGAGTGCTGGACTGGATTTTTTACAAGGTTGATAGCACTGGTGTTATCACACAGAATCGGGACACAACCAAGATTCACTAAGTAGTCTTGGAGTTGATGTTTAATCCACAACACTTGGGTGCCACAACTCCCCGCAGCAATATATTCTGCTTCTGCAATTGAGAGAGCAACCGAGTGTTGTTGCTTGGAGGCCCAAGAAACTAAACACCCCCCCCCCCCAAAAAAAAAAAAACTGACAGTAGCCACTAGTACTCTTGCGATCCAGCTTGCATCCAGCGTAGTCCGTATCAAAATAAGAAATAAGAGATAAATCACATGATGATGGATACCACAATCCCAAATCATGAGTTCCGGCAAGATATCTAAAGATACGTTTGACGGCAGTCAAGTGCGATTCTCTAGGACTAGCTTGAAATCTAGCACAGAGGCAAACATTAAACTGGATATCTGGTCGGGATGCAGTCAAATAAAGCAAGGATCCGATCATACCTCTATAGATTTTTGCATCCACTAATTTACCATTTTCATCCGAATCCAGTGATGTTGTGGTGCTCATAGGAGTTACAATTATTTTGTAGCTTGTCATGTTGAATCTTTTCAACAACTCCTTGATGTATTTGGCTTGACTTATGAAGCACACATCTTCTCCTTGACTGACCTGTAAATCGAGAAAAAATTGGAGTTCTCCCATTAGGCTCATCTCAAATTCGCTAGTCATGAGGTTAGCAAATTCCTCACACATTTCAGATTTAGTAGAACCAAACACAATATCATCAACATAAATTTGAATAATCAAGATATTCTTACCTTACTTCTTGGTAAAAAGTGTTTGGTCTACCTTACATCGTGTGTACCATTTCTCAATGAGGAACGAGCTTAGTCTCTCATACCAAGCTCTTGGTGCTTGCTTCAATCCATAAAGCGCCATGTCTAGCTTGTATACAAAATCTTCATGGTTAGAGTTCTCAAAGTCAGGGGGCTGTTCCACATAGACTTCTTCTTTGATCAAACCATTCAAGAAGGCACTTTTTACATCTATTTGACTTTATTCTTAGGGAGCATGCAAAGCAAGCAAAATTCTGATGGCTTCAAGTCTAGCTACCGGGGCAAAGGATTCCTCAAAGTCTACCACAAACTCAATATTATACCCTTGAGCCACCAATCTACCCTTATTTCGTATTATCTTGCCATCCTCACTGAGTTTGTTCCTAAATACCCATTTAGTGCCTATGACAGATTGTGATGATGGTCTAGGAACAAGATGCCAAACTTTGTTTCTTTCAAACTGGTTTAATTCGTCTTGCATTGAGTTTATCCAGTTTTCATCTTTTAATGCTTCAACAATATTCTTGGGTTCAATCTGGGAGACAAGAGCAAGATGATCTAATTCTTCCACAATTCTAAAATGTGACCTAGTTCTAGGTGGATCACTCAAGCTTCCAATGACATTTTTGTTGGATACGGACTGAATAGATCTAGAGGGGGGGTGAATAGATCTTTCCCCCTTTTTGATAATTTACTGACTATCAACCAGATGAGCTACTGGTAATTAATGAATCATAGAACTAATGCGGATAGTAAAGATGCAAGCATACATATAGGAAATCAAACACACACAAGCACACCACAAGAGAGGATTTTTAAGGTGGTTCAGTCTCTTCCTGAGACTTACATCCACCCCTTGCTTAACTCAAGCAAGGCTTCACTATGAGAACTTCTGATCTCACACACACACCGCTGACACACAGCTTGACTCGGCTGCCTCACAGCTTGACTCCGCTGCCTCACAGCTTGACACTTGATGTAATGAAAAGATAAATAGAAAAAGGTGTAACAAGGCTGAACATAGACTTTTGAAGCAGAGTAATTAAAGAGTTCAGCTTGGGACTCAATCACATAGGTAACAAGACAAGACTCCCTGTAGGACTTCCAGCAGGATGCCTTCAGCTGCCTTGCTGCTGGAACTTGCAACGCCTTGAGCCAGGTCTTCTTTCTGCAGCACCGAAGAACACTCCTGTCTTCTGCTGCTTCTTGATAGCCGGAGAGCCACTCTTCCTTTTCTCTTTCAGAATATCTTCGTGGGAGTCCTTTTCTTCTGCTCCATGTTCCACACCCCGCTCTCTATGTGTGCTTACTCCGCGATCAGTTGCCTTCTATTTTTATGCAGATTCTTTTTCAAGCCTGAAGCTTTTCCCGCTCAAAAACCAGATCGAGCGTCAATCTGCTAGAAAACAGGGAGAAGGTTAAATCCGATCACTCCAATAGGTTTGACCGCTTCTAAGCAAGATTCTCTCCTTGATTCCCGTGCGGAATCTCATCTTCTGAACTACCCAACAGCCTGCAACAGCAATCCGCATGTTTTAAGGAACCATAACAGAATTCGGTTAGAGTTCGGTTCTGGACGCTATAAAGCCCGTGGTCGACCATGACCCTGTCGCTGGTCGACAATGGGCATTCCCCAGACAGCCGGTTCTTCTGGCTGAAACTCACTTCGCCCGTTGGTCGACCACAGCCTGGTCGCTGGTCGACAAGGAACTAATTACAGATGGCCGTCAGTTCTGTCTGATGTTCTGGCTGTTCTGTGGTCGACCAGAGGTGGGGCTTTGGTCGACAGCCAAGGTGCTTCCAGAAGACAGATGATCTGATGCTTTTCTGGTTGAGTTCGTTGGTCGACCATAACCACTTCCCTGGTCGACAAGCGGCCTTTGACACTTCTTCTGATTTGTTGATTCCACTTGGATTTCAGTGGACCTGAAATTACTTAACTTATCAGAAGTAAATTGAACTATCAGATTTATATTGAGTTAGTTAATCACATCTTTTGTCATCATCAAATTATCATGAGTCCATTGCTTTATATTGAAGGAGCAATTATCAATATCCTTTGTCATCATCAAAACTAAAGGGATGCACAACATTCTCCCCCTTTTTGATGATGACAACCATGAGTCATTGTGACAATTCATTTGATATGTTATTCAAAGACATCCACAGAGAAAGTAAGATGAAAATCACATAACCATAAGTAGACTTAAGCAAGATTATTTGGCTTGGCACAAGGACAACATAAGACTCTTTCTCCCCCTTTGTCAACAGCAAAAAGAGGGGAAAACAAAGAGAATCGCTCCGAATAGGATGTGAAAGGAGGTGGTGGAGCAGAATGAAATACAAAGACTCCTGGGTGTTTATCCTAGGGTAGTGAAACAGCTTGATGAAGAAAACGAAGGGTCAGGCTTTAATCAGCATAGCTCAAATTTTTAGAAGATATGAAAGTGTACTCCCTTTCTTTAATAGAACACTTATCGAACCTTTCCACCCTTCTACAAAGACCACCTTGTGACCAAATAGAGTGGGTCTTGTGGTTCAATGAATTTGAAAGTATTGCACCAATAAATTGACTCCCCATATCCAATTTCTTACACATGGCTTTGTGACCTTATAATTTATTTCAAGAGATAATTTTACTAACTATGCTAGCTGAACAGTGTTTTGTACTTTTATTTGCATGCTATGCTTTAGGTCAACCATTTTCTCTGCCTTTATGAAATCTTTAAATTTTTCTTTTTGAATCATTTGAGAGCTGTGGGCAGGTTTATCACATGCTTTTCTACACGAGGATACACGCTTTGTACACGCCAGAAACCCCGGCTACTTAGCATGCCTAACCATTCCACTAATGACTGGGACACACCTTTTATCCGTGAGGATATACGTTTATCAGACGCCAATATCCCCAGTTACTCAGTATGCCCAATCAATATCAGCAGAGTTAAATTGGATCTTCATGACACACTGGTCTCCATCTATTTTTCAGCCAATTTTTTTTGCTTTGAGATGGAGAACAGTAGTTTCTCAGACCTCAATCCATTGCTCTACCTAGAAGGCAGAATTATGGCGTATTCCATGTACATATATGTTATATTTGAGTTCATTTTTACTGTCCAGCACAAACACAGGTAGAGAAACAGTCTCATTTACTAAAAATCATAAGTCCTCAAATTCTTGTGACAGAGTCATAGTTATGGTTTGAATTTATTGCAGTAGTACAGTTCAAATTCTCATTACTACACTCAACCTCTACTCTTAATGATTACCTTGGTGATTTTATTAAAAGATATGGTTAGGTTCTTCAATGTTTCATCAAGGAATGAGTTTACACTTTTTCTCCCCCTCAATTTGTGAGTCCTTGCTGAAGATAGAGAACAATAAGCTGACCACAAAGAGATATTGAGACACAAGGAATGGGAAGTGAATGAGGATGAGTGAGTGAAGCCAAAACTGAGCTCAGAGTCCAAAAAGTTCAGAAGATTTCCCACCAAAGCCAGCAGCTTGAATAGATCCAATTTCCCTTGTTCAGGTCCATTGTCGACCATGGAGTGGCCTGTGGTCGACCTCTATGCTGTCACAGAACCTTCCTGTTGAGCAGACTGTGTTCTGTCAAACCTGTTGTCGACCATTGGATTGACTGTGGTCGACATCTGCGAATTCCCAGAGCTAACCAGTAGCAGATATTTAGCTGACATAATTATTTGTAGAAATGATAGAGAGTCATAAACAATGACATATTTTCTTTCAAACTGATTTAGTTCTTCATGTATGACATTTATTCATGATTCAACCTTTAAGGTTTTCACTACAGATTTGGCTCTTAGATTCAGATTTGACCAAGACTTTCTTATCATTGTTATGAATGTAACACCTTGCACCAAAGATTCTAAAATGAGCTAGGGATGGTTTCTTACCTTTTAATATTGTACATGAAGTTTTTTGCACTAAACGGTCTTACCACTTGTTGTGCAAGGCTGCCTGACATTCCTGCATCACAAATTACACAGAAACTTTTGGACCCCAATGGTACCCGGGTCCAAGATAGCTTGTGAGATCATGAACCTGCTGTAACAACATCTTGGGAACCCAAATTTTGTTAGAACAGTTTAATTTTTCATCTCTGAACTTGTTCAGATTGAGTGGCTTTTGTTCTAATATTCCTCTATGTTGAGTCCACCTTTTTGATTTCCAATTTTCATTTTGTTTCACTTGAGAAAATCTGTGATTTCTGTTTGTTTGTCTGGCCATGGTCGACTTTTGGTGTGTCTGTGGTCGACCATCGCGTCTCCAGAACTCAGCGTCTGTTCTGGCAGCACCTCTGGTCGACATCTGGTGTACCTGTGGTCGACCACTGCTTCTCCAGTAACCAGCGCCTGTTCTGGCAGATCCTCTGGTCGACAGATGAAGGGTCTGTTGTCGACCAGCCTGTCTCCAGACATCTTGTTTTCCAGATTTATGTCCTTTCACTTGGTTTAGTCCTTGGTTTGTTTGGTGATTTCTGTGAATTTGGGTTTCTTGTTTATTATTTTGAATCTTATATTGATTGAACGTTTTCTTTTTAAAATTTCTCTCTTCCTTGGTGACATTGTTCCTTTTGGAGGAGCATTCAGCTACATCCTCTTGTTTATCTTGGTATAGATTAATCAGGGGCCTTTTTCCTTTTGAGTCAGCAATCCCAGTTACGGTTTTTGTTTGGAACTCCTCTTTAGCCGTAGGATTGTATCCTAACCCTTCTTTTTGAAAGTTTGCTTTTATTCCCAAGACAGCGTTTAAGTTTTCTTGACCTTTAGTCATTTTTTCCAAGGTTTCCTGTTTGTTCTTCAGTTCACTCTGGATTCTTTCTATTTCTTCCAGAAGTTGACAGTTTTCCTCCTTGAGTGAGTTGTTTCTTTCTTGAGTTAACTTAGTTTGCTGTTCATATTCTTGAGTCTTTAATTTTACCTCATCAATTGTGTTTTTCAGTGACTCATTTTCTTCTAACAGCCCTTTGACATTTTCTTCATCTGTCTCGTATTGTTTCAGCTTATTTTTCAAGGTTGTGATTTCTAATTCTAGTTCAGTTCTGTTGGCAAAAGAGTTGCTGTCATTATTGACCTGATTAAGCTTTTTCTTCAAACTCTTATTTTCCTTTCTAATTCTTTCATATGCATCAAGTAAGTCTGAATAGACTTCTTCCCAATCTGAGCTAGAAAAATCTTGAAAAGGGGAGGTTACCTCAAGATCGTTGCTGTCTCCTTTGGCCATTAGACTTCTAGAGTTCAGTCCGCTAGGTCTCTCCTGGTTGTTAGACCACATTTTCGGAGAGTTTAGCTCTGATACCACGTGTTGGATACGGACTGAATAGATCTAGAGGGGGGGTGAATAGATCTTTCCCCCTTTTTGATAATTTACTGACTATCAACCAGATGAGCTACTGGTAATTAATGAATCATAGAACTAATGCGGATAGTAAAGATGCAAGCATACATATAGGAAATCAAACACACACAAGCACACCACAAGAGAGGATTTTTAAGGTGGTTCAGTCTCTTCCTGAGACTTACATCCACCCCTTGCTTAACTCAAGCAAGGCTTCACTATGAGAACTTCTGATCTCACACACACACCGCTGACACACAGCTTGACTCGGCTGCCTCACAGCTTGACTCCGCTGCCTCACAGCTTGACTCCGCTGCCTCACAGCTTGACACTTGATGTAATGAAAGATAAATAGAAAAAGGTGTAACAAGGCTGAACATAGACTTTTGAAGCAGAGTAATTAAAGAGTTCAGCTTGGGACTCAATCACATAGGTAACAAGACAAGACTCCCTGTAGGACTTCCAGCAGGATGCCTTCAGCTGCCTTGCTGCTGGAACTTGCAACGCCTTGAGCCAGGTCTTCTTTCTGCAGCACCGAAGAACACTCCTGTCTTCTGCTGCTTCTTGATAGCCGGAGAGCCACTCTTCCTTTTCTCTTTCAGAATATCTTCGTGGGAGTCCTTTTCTTCTGCTCCATGTTCCACACCCCGCTCTCTATGTGTGCTTACTCCGCGATCAGTTGCCTTCTATTTTTATGCAGATTCTTTTTCAAGCCTGAAGCTTTTCCCGCTCAAAAACCAGATCGAGCGTCAATCTGCTAGAAAACAGGGAGAAGGTTAAATCCGATCACTCCAATAGGTTTGACCGCTTCTAAGCAAGATTCTCTCCTTGATTCCCGTGCGGAATCTCATCTTCTGAACTACCCAACAGCCTGCAACAGCAATCCGCATGTTTTAAGGAACCATAACAGAATTCGGTTAGAGTTCGGTTCTGGACGCTATAAAGCCCGTGGTCGACCATGACCCTGTCGCTGGTCGACAATGGGCATTCCCCAGACAGCCGGTTCTTCTGGCTGAAACTCACTTCGCCCGTTGGTCGACCACAGCCTGGTCGCTGGTCGACAAGGAACTAATTACAGATGGCCGTCAGTTCTGTCTGATGTTCTGGCTGTTCTGTGGTCGACCAGAGGTGGGGCTTTGGTCGACAGCCAAGGTGCTTCCAGAAGACAGATGATCTGATGCTTTTCTGGTTGAGTTCGTTGGTCGACCATAACCACTTCCCTGGTCGACAAGCGGCCTTTGACACTTCTTCTGATTTGTTGATTCCACTTGGATTTCAGTGGACCTGAAATTACTTAACTTATCAGAAGTAAATTGAACTATCAGATTTATATTGAGTTAGTTAATCACATCTTTTGTCATCATCAAATTATCATGAGTCCATTGCTTTATATTGAAGGAGCAATTATCAATATCCTTTGTCATCATCAAAACTAAAGGGATGCACAACAATTTTCTAAAGGATGATCCTTAAGAATTCTAATGTCTGTAGCATCATTACCTTCTACTGGAGCTTGATCCCTTGCATTGCTTGATTCAGCTAGGTCACCATCTTCTCTTGTTTCTTCTTGTGGAGAATCAGTCTTTTCCTTCATGCTTAGGAATTCCCCGTCTTCATCATTTTTCCTGTGATAGTTATCATTGTTAGAATCATCATGATATTCATCAAAGGAAACATGGGGTGATTCTTCCACAGTTTGACTCTTAATACTATAAATTTTATAAGCCCTAGATCTATCAGAATATCCAAGGAATATACCTTCATCGCTCTTGGGCTCGAATTTATCTAGTTCTCTTTTATCATTATTGTGGATGAAGCATTTAGACCCAAACACTTTCATATGAGAGAGAGAGGGCTTATTACCTTACAGCAACTCATAAGCAGTCTTTTTGGTGTGTGATCTTATCATAGATCGGTTGATGATATAACAAGCCGTGTTTACCGCCTCAGCTCAAAATTTCCTTGGGAGTTGCCGTTCGGCAAACATTATTCTCGCCATCTCTATGAGTGTTTGATTTCTTCTTTCAACTACACCATTTTACTCAGGGGTTCTTGGTGATGAAAACCGATGCGAAATACCTCCAGCCCTACAAAGATTATAGAATTCAATATTTTCAAATTCACCACTATGATCAGATTGAAGGTTGGAGATTTTAAACTCACCATCTCGCTTTATCTTCATATAGAGTGCCTAAAATTCATCAAAAGCATCATTTTTATTTGTGAGAAAGAAAACTCATGTGAACCTAGAGAAATCATCCACCAAGACATATTCATATTTCCTACCACTTAAACTAGCAGTTCTGGTTGGACCAAACAAGTCCATATGAATCAGCTCGAGTGGTTTGGATGACATGTTTTCAGATCTAGCCTTGAAGGATTTTCTTGTTTGTTTACCTAGGGCACATGCATCACACAATTTGTTTTCATGTTTAAAAGATAGTTCAGGCAAACCTTTCACCATTGAATGCTTCAAAAGTTTATGTAAGACATTGTAGCTAGCATGTCCTAGTCTACGATGCCATAACCATGCAAGCTCAGATTTTGGTGCAGCAAGACAGAGGTTTATGTGAGCAGGATCATCTAAGTCAATCATGTAAACATTGTTGGCTCTTTTACCAGAAAATTTTACCTTGTCAGATTTTGGTTCAAGGATTCTACATTCATGAGAGTCAAACAACACTTTGTGACTTTTATCACACAATTGACTTATCCTGAGCAAGTTGTATTTCAAACCTTCAATTAGCAACACGTTTCCAATGGAGTTGGAGAGGTTCTTACCTACATTACCTGTTCCAATGATTCTTGCTTTGTTGTTCCCTCCAAATGTTACGTGTCCTCCTTCCTTTTTCTCCAATAGACAAAATTTTATTTTATCTCCTGTCATGTGTCTTGAACAGCAGCTGTCAAGGTACCACCAGTTATACATGGCTGCAGGACATTCCTGCACAAGGAATTAAGCAATGGGGTTTGGAACCTAGCAAAACTTGGGTCCCACCAACTTCTTCAGATTTTCAAAACATGTTATCATTTCTTTTGGAATCCAAACCTTCCTAGTATTCATGTTTTCATTGCTTAGTGCAGGGATTTGATTTTTCTTTTCAGCTTTGACATTCACTTTCTGTTTAGAAGCTCTTTGTTGGATTTTGTGGAAGTTTGAGGAAGTTTGCTTCTTAAACCATTGATGCCACTGGTTGGTTTTGGGTTGAAAATGATTGTTTTGCCACCTATGGGATTGAGACTTATAGGATTGATGCACAAAGGAATCACAATTCCCCCAAAAATAAGGTGGTGTCGACCTATATGAATGGGAGAGTGTCGACCTGTCCTATGTGCAACCCAATTATAGTGGCTTCTGGAAGGCTGAGCTGGGGATGGCCAAGAAAGTGTTGATCTATGCTGTGGGGAAGATTGACTTTTCTTTGGCTTTTGAGCAATCTTTTTGGGAATTTCAGTGGCTTCCACTTCAACCTTTTCTTTTCTTTTGGGTGTTGTGTTTGATGTAGAAGCATCAAAAGAGGAAACAAATGTGACAGTTTTTAAACCAATTGACCTTTTGTTTGTGGGTTCAAAACCCAATCCTTCTTTGTTGAAATTCATTCTAGTACCTAGTAATACATCTCGATTTTCTCTTCCATCTACAAATTTTTCTAAGGAATGTTGTTTATCCTTCAACTCTTTTTGTAGTTTTTCAATGTCTTGAAGGAGTTGAGTGTTGACATGTTTGACAGCTTCATACTTCTCATTGCTCAATTTGCTGTCCTTTTCATAGGTTTGCATTTTTAGCTTCATGCTATCAATCTCATTTCTTAAATCTTCATTTTCAGTTTCCAAGACAGCCATTTCTTTTCTTCCATCTTCCAAGTTCTCAATCATTTTCGTAAGATCTTCAATTTTAGTTTCAAGTGAAGCAGTTTTATCATTCATATCATGATCATGCACAAACAAGTTAATTTTCTTTTTCAATGATTTATTCTCCTTCTTGTACATGCCATATTTTTCCATGAGCTGTATATATACTTCCTCCCAATCATCAATTGTGAAATTTTCAAATGGAGAGTTTACCTCAGTTTCTTCGTCACCTCTGGCCATGAGACAAAGATCTTCTTTTTCTTTGTCCGAGGAGCTGGTTCCATCATCACTTTCTTCTTCATCGCTCCATGTGGATACCATGGCCTTGTTATTCTTTTTGCCCTTCCATTTGTCCGCTTTTCTGAATTTTTCAGGACAATCAGTCTTGAAATGTCCTGGTTTGTTGCAAGAATAACAAATAATATTATCAGCTTTCTTAAATTTTTTAGAATTAGATTTAAAACCTTCCCTTACCTAAGACCTTCCTCTCATGAAGCTCTTACCTTCTTTTCTCAAAAATTTTCTGAACTTACGTTTGAGCATGGCTACGTCATCCTCATCTCGCCCACTTGCAGAAGCCTCACCTTCATCAGAAGTGCTTTGATGGCTGGGTCCTGCTTTAAGAGCTAGGGACTTTTTCTTAGACACCTCAACCTCTTTGTTCTTAAGGTTGATCTCATAGGTCATCAATAACCCAATGAGTTCATCTACCTTTATAGTTGCGAGATCTCTGGATTCTTCAACCACGGTAGCCTTCGTGTGCCATGCTGGAGTCAGTGATCTGAGAATCTTCCTTACAATTTTCTGTTCTGAATTTTTCTTTCCCAAATCTGTTAGAATATTAGTAAACACAGTTAAGCGAGCATACATGTCTCGAATTGACTCATCAGGCCTCATCCTGAACATTTCATATTCAGAAACTAAAATGTTAGTTTTTGTTTCTCGTACCTAAGAGGTTCCTTCGTAAATTACCTCTAACTTGTCCCATATTTCTTTTGCAGTTGCGTAGGTAGCCACTCTTGAGAATTCTTCTGGATGGAGTGAGCATTGCATGATGTGTTTAGCACTCCAGTTGACAGTGGATTTTCTTATTTGTTCTTTGGTCCACAAGTACTCATCATCCGTAAGCTCATACAGACCTTTGTTGATCACTCGCCAAAGTTCGTAGTCTTGGGCACGAATGAACACCTGAATGCGATGTTTCCAATAAGGATAATTAGTTCCAGTAAAATAAGGAGGTCTATTCACATAATGTCCTTCGGGTAACAAACCCTTGGACGACAATCCACCATTTTTCTCAAGGTCGTTGGACCCCATAGTGAGAGATTAGACTCTGATACCACTTGTTGAGTAGTGGATGTCAGATCTAGAGGGGAGGGGTGAATAGATCTGTCCCTCTTTTCGTAGAACACCTCTCTTTAAAGCTAGATAAAGATAATTAGCAGCGGAATACACTAGCTTAACGTAGCACACAACGATTTGCTTAGCAAGATGAATAAATAATATAAAGATTAAACCTAAGCATGCATCTAGCACAAAGCAATCGCACAAGCAAACCACAACGCAAAGGATTTTAAGGTGGTTCAGACTGAATCCCCAGTCCTATGTCCACCCCTCACCAAACCCGGTGAGGATTCACTAGTGCAGCGCACCAAACCGTAGATCGGAAAAACCTCCGATTGCCTTCCTACTAACCACCGGTAGGGACGTCAACATCGCAGATCGGAGAACATCCGATTGCCTTCCTACTAACCACCAGTATGGACGACAACACCGCAGATTGGATCACCTTCCAACTGCCTTCCTACTAACCGTGGTAGGGACGATCTTCAGTTTCAATAGTTTGAACAAAATGGAAAGAGAACAAATAGATGTTTAGACAAGAGATGAAATATGCTCAGAGAGAAAAGATCTTGTCTGAGATTGCTGGAGCTTGATTCTAATTCTTCAATCGATGTAGATCACCAACATAGGCTTCATTCTTCTTCACAAAGCTCTCCTCTTGATTCAGCAACAATGGCTTCTTCTTCCTTGTGAGATGAGCTTCCTTGGATCCCCTTGAGTGGATGAAGAAGTTTATGGATGAAGATTTGATCACCCTTGAGAACCTTGATTGCTTCTAGCTTCCTTGGAGGTTGCTTGCTTCAGATCTAGGCTTGAATCACCTTGGAATAGATGAAGAACTTCTGCACGAAGTACTATTCATGGCTACAGTACCTCTTCTTCCAACCTCCTCTCTAGCCTCCTTTGATCTCACTTGATCCCTCTTGATTCATTAGGGTTTCTAACCCTCTTGTGTGTATTTTATAGACTTTGAATGGTCCGTAGACATCCCCCAGACCAGATCCACAATCCATGGGGGATTGGGTGGCTTTAGGATAAACAAATCTAAGAAATGGGGCTACCCACGAGGTGGAAAATGAAGTCAAAAATGGCTGCATCGGGGCTTTCGGTCGACCAGAAGTTTGGGTTGGTCGACCTGAACATTTACAGAATAGAAGAAGTTCACTTCTGGCAAAATCAGTCGACTGCCAGTAGGGGGCAGTCGACCGGACCTGGGCCGGTCGACCGGACTTTCTGGCGGGTCGACCCCTACTGAGCTTTTCTGTAGCTTCTCCGGTTCTGGCAATTCCGGTCGACCGGTATAGGACCGGCGGTCGACCGAAAACTTGATTTTTCACAGATTTGCGTCGATCAACCCCTTAAACCTATTTACAGTCCATTCCAATCTGTGGCATCAAACTCTTTAGACCTTTGGACATGAAACCAAGTGTGTTCTTCATTTGGACGTTGAAACCAAGTATGCACGGCCCCACGTTGGCTATTCTTCATTGTGCATCGACCTTGGCTATGTGAAGTGTCGACTCTTACTTTTAGAAGGGATTTGCATCCTTGCTTGGGCGCGATCCTTGGGCTTTCACTTTTGCCATCTCGACTCTATTCGTTGGCTTATCTGGCATGAAAAATCATCAAGTATTTCAGTCATATGAGAGTTGGAAACATCAATAACTTATAGTGTTTAGCCATTATCAAAACTAAGCTATTATCAAAACCATGAATGTCAAATGACTCAAATGACCACAAGGGCACAACAGTTTCTTCCTGGGGACTTAGTCTTGAGAAAGGCCGAAGTCTCTCGACCACTCGAGGCAATGGGAAAATTGGCACCTAATTGGGAAGGTCCCTACCAAGTTATTGAAGTATTCGGCAAGGGAGCGTACCGGTTAGCGACTTTGAATGGAGAACCGATCCCACATATGTGGAACGCTGAATCATTGAGAAAATTTTATTTTTAGCACAAGTGCACTCATGTAGCTATTTGTGCAAGAAGAAGAGAAAATGCTCCTCAAATTTATACAATCAGCTGTACATCTTTGAAATAATAATTGATGCAAGATAATGGATAGCTCGGCTCGTGCAAGATTGACAAACCTCACACCGAGGCACTGACTCCACTAGTGTGGAAACTGGCTCAGGTGTTGAGTCTGAAAACCTTGTCATGTCCATGCTTAATTACCATCCCACTATAGGGGGGAAACCCCAGTCTAACCAAAAGATCTAGGAGACAGAAATTGAGGTAGGATATGCCCTACTAGAGGTAAAAGAAGGGAGAGAGGGTGGACGTTCGGTGGCGTCTCATCTGGGTGGACGCGAGATGATGTACCCTCATCCATCTCCCCAAGGGCCACTGGTTGAGACACTACATGCCTGAAGTTGCCCCTCCCTTCCTGGTGGGACAGTAAGACGGCACGAGGTGGAAGCCTTCTACCTTCCGTCTCTCGCTGCATTATGCTGCCCACCTTCTGTCTCCTGCTTCGTTATGTAAAGCTAGCCTCCATGATCCAATAAGCTCTAGCATCTTCATCCTCGTCGGTGGACTCCATAGCTTCACCGGGAAGAGATGGGGGTAGGAGGAGAAGAAAGTGCTAAAGAGAAAAAGAGGGGGAGGCAGTTAGTATGGCGAAGAAGTGGCACCCCACAAAACCCCCCTTTGCATCCTTTTCTTAGGCAGGGGAGGGGGTGGGGCCCATCCCATTAGAATTACTTGCCATTGATGCCTTTCCACTCCTGAAGGGACGCGTGCAGACCTTTCGAGAAGCCATTTTTCCTCGCAAGGCATTAAGACCCTGCCATAGGGAATACGTGAACTCTGTGTTTACGTAACACCTGGAAACCCGCGTAAGCAGAATCGTCCCCTTAAAAACACACAAGATCCCTGACCTCGGCAAGCGAATCATATGGGGATATGGCGATGAGATATGCACAGGTACGGTGCCAACGTTCTTGATTAACATATGTGGATTGAGAGTTGTCTTATAAAAAAAAAGAGAGAAAGAAGAATACAAGGAAGATTTTAGTCTAGCGAGATCGGAGACTAGGTCCGGGGGATTGCCTGGCGCCCCTCTTGAATTACAAGAGCTAAAGATCCTTTGGGGCCCGGAGGAACAACTGCGTTGGGGGGCTGTGAAGGCTCGGTTCATGAGGGTACCTCCTGGAGAGGGGGATTTCTGCAGCCCATCCAAAGAGCAGCCCAACTAGGCCCGGCAGGGCCCAATGAGGCCAAGCTCACCCAAGTGACAGCCCACAGGGCCCACTTAGGGAAGAAAGCCCAATAAACAGCGATCGAGGAAACAACCCTCGTAGGCGGCCTTAAGGCTCAGAGGGCCCGAGCATCGGTCAGGTCACAGGAAGGACCGCGCCCGAGCCATCTCTCCGCCCGGGAGAAGGAGGCATGAGCCGGCCTATCCGACCCATCTTTTACCTAGCTAAGCCTATCGCCCGGATAGGGCCGGCCTCTCTGAGCTCGGAACGACCGACGAATATTTATCTTTACAATCGTTAAGAGTCCGCAGCAGGCAAGAATTCAGGAGGACAAGGGACTTCTTCTTCCCCGCGATGATAACGCTCCCACTATAAGGTAATGAAAGCCCACGATGAGGATGTAACCTCCACCTGAAACCCCTCGGCTTGCAGGACTCCAGGAGGCGACGCACTATTTAAACCAGGGATACCCTCCGGTGAAAGGTAAGCCAAGAAAGGTGATCATACGCCCAAAACTCCTGAGCACGAACCGCTTCACCTTTCTGGTGGAGAGGGATCTCGCGCATTAGCTTTCTCCTCCCTATCATTGCTCCCACCACAACTCTGCTGACTTAAGCATCGGAGGATTTGCCCCAGGGACTCCCCCTGTGCCCCCTGATCCGTTTCCCTGTCTTGCAGTTCACAATCTGGTGATCATCATCCCGCTCAGGAACAGCGCGAGATTTCGCCTCTTCATCTGGCGTCGTCTGTGGGAAACGCGCAAAGAGCCAATATGGTGCGAAGGAGCTCAGGGAGGAGGTCCGCCGGCGACAGGGGCAAGGCCGTGGTAGTGGCGGGGGATGGCCCTTCTAGGGCCTCACAGAACCCTCCCTCCAACGCCAGCGTCCCCGCCGACGGACCGCCACCCCCTCCTGCGGCAGTAGGGCTACCCCCCAACGGTGGCGCCTAAGCCTTCCAAGCCCTCAACGCGAAACTGGATATCCTTGTGGAACTCATGAAGAACCAGGCGGCTAGGGATGGAAGGTCCCACGCTCCGTCAGGGAGCCCTCCCCGTGAAAATACGTCCCAGCACACCGCCGGAGGACGCTTCACTCTCCGCGGCCAGCAGCTCATCCGCAACAGGATTAGAGGACCCTCGCAAGCTCCGCCTCCGGAGCAAGAGGCTTCCTCCATGCCAAGAAGGGGAAAACTGGGGGCGCGGCGTCCAAACTCGGAAGCTGACGTTCCCGGAGATCGCCAAGACGCTCCCCCCAGCCCAACGGCACGACAGCAACCGGAACTATCCCTCCGGCTGCGAGATTTCGAAAGAAGCTTCGCAGAACAGGAGCGCGCCCTCTGCGCCCTACATAAGACCTCTTTCCCGGAGGATGAGGAGAAATTCCCATTCTCCGAGTACATCTTGAAGGCAGAGGTATCTCCCAGAACCTCTATTCCGACCTTCAAGCTCTACGACGGCCAGGGCGACCCGGCCGATCATTACGACAGCTTCGACGCTCTGATGACTCTACACGGTGTGTCCGACGCCATCAAGTGCCGAGCCTTCGTGACCACCCTGGTCCAACGCGCTCAAGCATGGTTCCGGGCCCTCGCCCCCCGGTCCATCCGAGACTTCAAGCAATTTGGGCGAGTCTTCAAAGAGAGTTTCGCCGGAAGTGCCCCCCCAAGGCCAGTAGCGGGGCTCCTGGCCCTCAAACAGGCGCAAGGGGAAAGACTCCGGGCTTATATTCACCGATTCAAATCGGAAGCCTTAGGAATCCCCCGCCTGGATGTGGCCTCAGCCACAACCGCACTGACTGGGGGCACCAGGGACGAGAATCTCCGCCGCGAACTTGTCCTCCACGCTCCTTCGACCCTTGCCGAGCTAGTGACTCTGGCACTGTGCCACGCCGAGTGCGAAGAAGTGCTCAGCGCTTGCCGAGACGCAACCGGCTCGGGTCGGGAGGGGGACAAGAAGCGGGCTTCCGAGCCAAATTCTGGCTCGGGAAAGAAGCGAGACCGCGATGGAGAGCGCAAACGGAAGTACGAGCGGTACACCCCATTAGCCGCACCGGTCTACGAGATCTATGAAGACATCAAAGACTCAGGACTCCTCCGCCAGCCCGAGCCGATGAGGTCGAAGAACCATAATCGCGGCAGGCATTGCTTGTTCCACAGCGATCACGGGCACCACACCGGTGACTGCCGCCAGCTCTAGGATGAGATCGAATGCCTCATCCGTCAGGGGCACCTGGCTCGGTTCACAACCGAGCGCAAAGAAGATCGAGGCGTCGCAGAGGAGATCGACAGCGCCCCCCGAGGGGTCCACATCAACGTCATCTCCGGAGGGACAACATCAGGAGGCGACAGCAGCCGAGGAAGGAAGCGTCATGCCGAGCGGGCGAGCCGAACCATAGAGCCCCCCAAGGCCCCGTCACGTGAGCCCCAGGTCATAGTCTTCTCCGACCGAGATCTGGAAGGGCTGAGCACCCCGCATGACGACGCCCTCGTAATCTCGACCACGATAAACCATTGTAACGTAGGTAGGGTTCTAGTTGACAATGTGAGTGCCCCTGATGTGTTGTCTTATGACTGTTTCCTTAAGATGGGGGAAGATCCATCCAAGCTCCGCCCGGTCCGAACCCCCCTCTGCGGGTTTAATGGCCTGGCCACTTACCCCGAGGGAGCCCTAAGCCTGCCGGTTACCCTCGGCACCCCACCTAGAACCGTTACGGTCATGGTGGACTTCATAGTGATTAAAGGTATGATAGCGTACAACGCCATCTTCGGCCGGAGAATCCTCAGTCGAATAAAGGCCGTACCGTCTACCTATCACCAAAAAATGAAGTTCCCCACCAAAAATGGGTTGGGGGAAGTCCGAGGTAACCAGGCCGCTGCCAGAAGGTGCTACAATATCTCGGTGGAAGCCACAAGGTCGGACGGGAGAGATAAGGGTCCCCGGGGAGTCGAGGATAAAATCGCAACCACCGAGCCTGGCGGCGAATTACTGACGGTTTTCCTAAACGATGACCCGACCCTAGGAGTAAGGATCGGAGCCGACCTACCGCCCAAGGTGCAGCATCAATATAAAGAATTCCTTTCTGAGTACATCCGAGTCTTCGCTTGGTCCGATGATCAACTGCCTGGAATACCAGAGGAGACCGTGATGCACAAGCTCAACCTCGACCCCGCCGTGAAGCCCGTACAGCAGCGCAGAAGGAAGCATGCACCAGAGAAGTAGATGATCATCAAGGCGCAGGTCACCAAGGGACAAGAGACTGGCCTTTTTAGGCCGGTCCTGTACCCGACGTGGCTAGCCAACGTCGTCCTGGTACCTAAAGCTTCAGGCAAATGGCGGATGTGCGTGGACTTCACCGATCTGAATAAGGGCACTCCCAAGGACTGTTATCCATTACCAAGCATCGACCAATTAGTTGACTCTACCTCGGGCAACGAGATACTCAGTTTTCTAGATGCCTATTCAAGTTATCATCAGATCAGAATGGATCCAGAAGACGTCGAGAAGACCGCCCTCATCACCGACTACGGCGTATACTGCTACACCCGGATGCCTTTCGGGTTGAAGAACGCTGGAGCTACGTATCAAAGGCTGGTCAATCACATGTTCGAGGAGCAGTTAGGTCGGAACGTCGAGGCTTACATTGACGACATGCTCGTCAAGACCCCCAAGGCCCAAGATCACTTCACCGACCTCGCCGAAACCTTCGGCACCCTCCTGAAGTACAACATGAAGCTCAATCCTGCCAAGTGCGCCTTCGGAGTGAGATCTGGGAAATTCCTGGGTTTCTTGGTCACTCAGCGCGGGATCGAAGCCAACCCCGACAAGGTCCAGGCCATCCTGGACATGCGCCCGCCCACCTGCGTCAAGGACGTCCAGCGCCTGACTGGGCGTGTCGCCGCTCTCAGCCGATTCCTATCCCGCGCGGCCGAACGATGCTTGCCCTTCTTCAAACTGTTGAGGGGACCCAAGCTGGCATCTGCTACGTTCGCGTGGGATGAGGAATGCCAAAAAGCGTTCGTCGAGCTCATGGAGTTCTTAGCCTCGCCCCCGGTGCTCTCCAAGCTCGTGCTGGGTGAGGTCCTGCTACTCTATCTCTCGGCAACGCCATCAACTGTTAGCTCAGTCCTAGTCAGAAATGACTCGGGAATTGAGAGGCCGGTCTACTACACCAGCAAGGTGCTCAACGAGGCTGAGAGGAGGTACCCCGCAACCGAGAAACTCGTGCTAGCATTGGTTACCTCCGCCAAGCGCCTCCGACCCTACTTCCAGGGGCACCCCATCACCGTGCTGACCGGCGAACCATTAAAGAAGATTCTGGCCCACCCCGAAGCCTCGGGGCGACTCGTCAAATGGGCAATCATGCTTGGGGCCTATGATATCTCGTACCGCCCGTGCTCAGCTATGAAAGGCCAAGCGCTCGCCGACTTCATCGCCGAAAGCACCATCCCGACTGAGGAGAGATCTCCGTCCGAGCCTGGGCCAACCTGGGAACTGTTCGTCAACGGATCTTCCAACTCGGTCGGTAGTGGTGCAGGGATCCTCCTGAGGTCCCCCGAAGGAGTAGAGCTGCAGTACGCCTTGAAATTCAACTTTTAGGCATCCAACAACGCTTCCGAGTACGAGGCCCTTATCTCGGGAGCACGCATGGCCCGACGGTTGGGGGCTGAGCAAGTCAAAATCCACACCGACTCCCAGCTGGTCGCTAGCCAAGTCAACGGTGAATACGAAGCTCGAGAGGCACCAATGATCAAATACATCCAGCTGGTCAGAGGTTTGGCAACAGTTCGAGGGATTCGAGGTAGTCCGAATAGCTCGGGAGGAAAACTCCCGAGCGGACGCCCTCTCTCGATTGGCCTCCTCCCTCGACCCTGAAGGTACCCGATTAGTCCTCCTTGAAGAGTTAGAGCGCCCGAGCATTGACTTGGAGCTCCTAGCCGTTGACTCGGCCCTTCCAAGCGACTGGCGCTCCCCCTACCTATCTTGGCTCCGGGACTCCTGAGAGCCCTCCGACCCCCGAGAAGCCCGCCGAATGAAGTATCAAGCCCGGCGCTTCGTCATCCTCGACGGCACTCTCTACCGAAGATCTTTCTTCGATCCTCTCCTGAAGTGTCTAGGCCCCGACGAAGCCAGCCGAGCCATCCAAGAGACCCATGAAAGCCTGTGCGGAGCGCATTTAGGAGGAAGGTCGCTGGCCAGGATCCTGCTACGGCAGGGGTACTGGTGGCCCACCCTGCAGCGCAACTGCACGACTCACGTACAGCAGTGCGACCGGTGCCAGCGATTCGACCACTTGGTCCATCAGTCGGCCACGGAGCTCATCACCCTTACCGAGCCCTATCCCTTCGCTCGGTGGGGGATCAACATTCTCGGGCCGTTCCCTACGGCTCAGTCCCATAAGAAGTTCATCATCGTCGCCATCGACTACTTCACCAAATGGATCGAGGCCGAAGCCACGGCGAGGATCACCGAGACAGTCGTCTGGAGTTTTGTATGGAAGTCGATCATTTGTCGCTTCGGCATCCCCCGGGTGATAGTGAGCGACAACGGTCGGCAATTCGATTCTCGCTATTTCCGAGACAGATGCGCCGACCTAAACATTTGCAACCACTTCACTTCGGTCACCCACCCTCAGGCCAACGGGCTGGTCGAAAATGCCAATAAGACTATCTTAAAAGGCATAAAGACCAGACTCGACAAGGCCAAGGGTAGCTGGCTCGAGGAACTGCCCAATGTACTTTGGTCACACCGAACGACTCCCAGAACGGCAACCGGTGAAAGTCCTTTCTAGCTGGTGTATGGCACTGAGGCCGTCATTCCATTAGAGGTTGTCAACCCGTCTCTCCGAGTCATCCGCTACTCGCCCGAGGGAAACGAGCAAAAATTACTCGAGAACCTCGACCTGGCTGATGAACTCCGAGAGATCGCCAGTATCCGAGCTACGGAGTACCAGCGCCGCCTCACGCGATACTACAACGCCAAAGTACGAAACAGATACTTTCAACCGGGAGACTTCGTCCTCAGGAAAGCCAAAGCCTCTCGACCACTAGAGGCGGCGGGCAAGCTATCCCCTAACTGGGAAGGCCCCTACCGAGTGGTCGAGACGCTCGGGAAAGGTGCGTACAAGCTAGCTACAATGGAAGGGGAACCCATCCCTCGAACATGGAACGCAGCCACACTACGCAAATTCTAATTTTGAAGTTGTGCAAACAAGTTGGATGAAATAAAACTCTCTTCTTTTCATTCAATTGTTGGTACATCAGAAAGGCAAAGGCCAGTACATTGCATAGCAAATAGCAAAAAGCAAAAAATCCATCTAGCACCACGGCAAGAGGCCATCGCTCGGCCGACTCGGTCTTGATCTCCTTGCGTCCATCCACTGACTCTGCCTCGCGCAGAAACAGGCTCGGCCAAAGGGCGATCGACCCAGTTGGCTCGGGTGGCCCATGACAAAGGTGACAGAGGGATTAAAAAGAAAGGAAGAGCAGAAGAGGGAAAAAGAGGCTGCAAAGAAATCTAGCAGAGCTGGATGAGGAGGCAGGGGAAAGCCCGGAGGGGATGGGCATCACGGATGCCCCCATCCGTCCTCCATCTCGCCCCCCTGGAAGCGTCGCCGCAACTGATAAAGGGTAAACGGCGTGCCTCCGCACGTCGAACCCTCTCCAGATCCGCGCGATGACCATCCGACCCGTTTCAACCCCGTGCGACGACCATCGGACCTGCTCAACAGCCCAAGGCAGCAAGAACTCTCTGCTCCTCCATCACCGGCAGCGTCGTCTTCCGAAGGATCCTCCATGCTCCGAATGCAACGGCACAGCACAACGTGGAGTAGGGGCGAGGAAAGACTATTAGTAAAAATCCTAAGCGGTGGAGAGGAAGGGACGCCCTTCGGTCTTTTTATAAGGCTAAGGGAGGCTACTTGCCTTAAATGACTCCCCCCTCGAAAACACGCCAAAGGACTTTTCCCCTCTGAACGGTCACCTCAAATCCCTCATTTTCTGCCTCTGCGGGATACACGAAGCGGCCTGGCATTCAAAGCGTGAGGAAACGGAAGGACGCCATGTCAGGAATCCATCCAACCAGCGTGCGAAAAACACGCAGGACGTATCGGCACTTTCCAACTACTACCGATACGCTGACCAAATTACGGCAAGGAACGCAAGAAGCAAGTAAGTCATTTATTGCCTCACAAAAAGAAAATCTTTCTTTTTTAGAAAAGGAAAAGAGACAAACAGAGAAAGAGGCAAAATAAGGTAAAATACATCAGGCCTCGGACCCACTTTGAAGCTCGGGAACGGCAGGTGTGGGTGAGTCGCCCCTGGCACCCTCGGTAATGGCTGACCCAGGCGCTGACCTCACCTGTGCGAGAACTGCCTCGGTCGCGAGCCCTCCCGAGGCATCCGGAGTTGGTGACCCCGCCGGAGGAGAGCCCTCTGGATCTTCCCCGCCCAACGCAGAGGAGCTAGAAGCCGACTCATCCGAGTCATATCGCTGGCCCGAGGGGAAATCAACCCCAGAGTCTTGCTCGTCGGCGTAGTCCACTGCCCGATGATAACCCTGCTTGAACCCCTTGCGGGTGCCTCGGCGAAGTGCTATCTCATAGTAGGGAAGGGCGGCTTCCTGAAGGTCGGCTCGGTAGGCCTCTGAGCCCCTGTACTGCTCGATCGCCTCCGCCCCGACCTGCCCCATCCTTTCAGCAAGTTCGGCCGACTTCCGCTCTGCCTCGGACGCTCGCTCCTCTGCCTCTGCCATTCGCCTCTCCGCCTCGGCTGACTTTCGCTCGGCCTTTATCGCCCGCTCCTCCAGCTCGATCGACTTCCGCGCGACCTCGGTCGCCCGCTCCTCGAGCTCGATCGACTTCCATTCAGCCTTGGCCGCCTGCTCCTCGGCCCCGATCGATCGCTTCTCCGCCTCAGCTCGGTCCGCCTGGGCCTCCGAACGGAGGCGCTCGGCTGCTTCCGCCCGATCCAGCAACTCAGCACGCTCAGCCTCCTAATGGCCATCCAACTCGAGATGGCGAAGGCGCTCCTCCTCAAGGAGTTTGTTCTTTCTCTCGAGCGACTCCCGAGCCTTGGCCAGCTGCTCGGTCAACGCTCCGACCTCCAGCCGGCTCGACCGCGCCAAATCCCTGACCGCGGAGAATTCCCGTTGAAGCCCCTCGTGCGCCTCATTGAGTCGGGCTAGCTTCCTCTCGCACCCTCCGAGAGTCCAGGCGAGATTCGATCGCTCTGACTCCGTCCGGGCGTAGGTCTCCGCCATGGTGACCCCCATCTAGGCCATGATCAGACCGCCCTCCATGATGACGTCGAGGACCCCGGAAGGAGAATGGCGCCTATCTCCTCTTTTCATCCTCGCAGACACCTCGCAGCAGAGCCAATACAGATTGATCGAGATTCTGAGCCTCTCCAAGGCCTCCGGCATAGGAATCCGCTCCGCACCGGGCGCCGCGCCAGAAGGCTCAGCTCGAGTTGCGGGGTCCGCCGCCCCGCGTACCACGGTCGGTTGGGGTTGCGACGCCTCTGTAGGTGAACCCCCAACCTCGATCGGCGCAGTAAGCCCGGTCGCTCCGGACACCACCGACGCTTGGGGTTACGACGCCCTCGCAGGCGAACCCCCAACCTCAACTGTCTCGGCCTGCGTTTCGCCACCCGAGACATCGCCGACCTCGACCGGTTCCCCGGCCTCGGCATCGGCTGCTTCGACTCCGGCCCCCTCTGTTCCCACCGAGGGGAGAGCCGACCCGCCGTCACCACCCTTTGAGGGGCCCCTGGTCTCCTCGGCCCCCTCTCGCCCGATGGATGGGGGAGCCGGCCTGGTAGGGTCGGCCCCATCTTGCCCCTGAGAGGGGAGCGCCGCCGAGCTAGAGTCGCCCCCGGCAGTGGTGAGAAGGCCGACCTTCTTGGCCCGCTTCTTGGCCTTCGCGGCTTACCGCAACCTTCCCTCCATGGGATACTTGCGCTTTGCACTGCCCGACCGGGAAGTTCCCTCGGAAGCCGCCCCCTTGCCCTTATCCCGGGCTTGGGAGCGACCCATAGGAGCGTCAGGCTCATCAGCCGCCGAGTCATCTTCGAGATCGATGACCTCAGCAGCCTCCTCCAGAGGCTCCCGCCTGGTGTCTACAGCAGAGAAGAAGGCATGGTCAGGAAAATAAAGATGACCCTCACCCCCGGAGAGAAATCCGAGTGGTGATACCTGACGGTTTCAGTCGCGTGAGGAGACACCGCTCGACATTTTCCGGCGTCACCAGCTCCTCGGTAGACCGGCGATTCTTCAGCATGCGAGCGGCATACTCCTCCACATCTGAAGGAAACTCCTCCTGACGGGGAGGGATGTTCGGGTGGAAGTTGGGCATCACCTGACACCTCCAAGTGTCCTCCACCGATTCCATCTTCACCCAGAAAAATTGGGTCTTCCACCCTTTATGCGAGGAATCCTTTGCCACCAGCGAAATGCAGCTCCTGTTCCTCCTCGCCTGGATATAGTAGAAGCCTTTCCCCGCCGACGGGTGCGCCTTCAACTCAAAGAAATAATGAAAAAGATCCAAGGAAGGACGAACCCCGCACTGACGGCAGAGGATTCGAAAAGCAGAGAGAAGGAGGTACTAGTTGGCCACCAACTGAATAGGCGCCAACTTGAAAAAATTAAGGAGCTTAAGGATGAAAAGCTCGAAGGGGAGGCGAAACCCGCTCTTCCAAGGAAGAAGAAAAGTGCAGATATGACCCGTGCGATCGTCCAGGCTCGTCTCGTGTGGAGCAGCAGCGACGAAACTGTACTTATGAGGCAACCGAAACCGGTGCTCCAGCTTCTTCACCTCGGCTTCCCCCAGCTCGCTGCAGTTCGGGATTGGCGCCCTCACCTCCAACTCATCTCCCAAGTGCTGGTCCGCCATGAGTTTCAAGGAGGAACCGGAAGAAGAGCCCTCACGAGACCTCGAAGACTCCGGGGGAGAAGGAAGCTACCGGACCGCCTCTGCGGTTACGCGCGCCAACTCCTCAAACGCCGCCGTAAGGTTTCGCTCCTCCGCTGTGATCTCACGGCGCATCAAGGAGCCCCAAAAGGCAAAGAAGCGAAGGAAAGCCAAAACCCTAGAGAGTCTGGAATGACAACCAGCGCCCAATGCCTATAAACCCTCACGGGAGGCGGCGCGTCGTTCCGACCTCCGAGAAAAAGGGGGCCCCTTTCATTTCAAATCGTCAAGATCATTATTATTACGGGCCCAGGTGACCATGGCATGTGGCTACTTAACACCGTCAGATCTCCACCCACCTGAGCCACGCCGGTCCAACGCCCTCAAAAACTACTCAACCGAGCCTCCTTTGGCTCGGGAGTAGGAGGGGGACAAGTGGAGAGGGGGATTTCTGCAGCCCATCCAAAGAGCAGCCCAACTAGGCCCGGCAGGGCCCAATGAGGCCAAGCTCACCCAAGTGACAGCCCACAGGGCCCACTTAGGGAAGAAAGCCCAATAAACAGCGCTCGAGGAAACAACCCTCCTAGGCGGCCTCAAGGCTCGGAGGGCCCGAGCATCGGTCAGGTCACAGGAAGGACCGCGCCCGAGCCATCTCTCCACCCGGGAGAAGGAGGCATGAGCCGGCCTATCCAACCCATCTTTTACCGAGCTAAGCCTATCGCCCGGATAGGGCCGGCCTCTCTGAGCTCGGAACGACCGACGAATATTTATCTTTACAACCGTTAAGAGTCCGCAGCAGGCAAGAATTCAGGAGGACAAGGGACTTCTTCTTCCCCGCGACGATAACGCTCCCACGATAAGACAATGAAAGCCCACGATGAGGACGTAACCTCCACCTAAAACCCCTCGGCTTGCAGGACTCCAGGAGGCGACGCACTATTTAAACCAGGGATACCCTCCGGTGAAAGGTAAGCCAAGAAAGGCGATCATACGCCCAAAACTCCTGAGCACGAACCGCTTCACCCTTCTGGTGGAGAGGGATCTCGCGCATTAGCTTTCTCCTCCCTATCATTGCTTCCACCACAGCTCTGCTGACTTAAGCATCGGAGGGTTTGCCCCAGGGACTCCCCCTGGGCCCCCTGATCGGTTTCCCTGTCTTGCAGTTCACAATCTGGTGATCATCAGCCCGCTCAGGAACAGCGCGAGATTTCGCCTCTTCACCTCCGATCAAGGCACTGACCCCACCGATGTGAGAATTGCTGGGACTAGAGGGTCCCCCAAAGTGGTCGGACCTGGCAAACCCCCTCAAATGGAAAATGTCGTGCTCTCACCTCTATCGTCCAGGTTCGATGATGCATCCAAGGAGGAAGGCTCTAGAGTAGATGGGAGAGTCGTTGTCTCCTCGCTCGAGTCATACCGCTGCCTAGGCTCAAACACCAGCTCGTCCGCAACCTGCAACTGGGCCTGCCGAATAGCTTGATTGAAGTCCCGAGTAAAGCCTTTCCTCAAACCTCGCCTAAAGCCTGACATGTAAAAGGTGAGAGCAATCTCTTTTAAGGTCTCCCTGTATTCCTCGGATCGAGCACAACTTATACATCCACACATCTATATACGTACATTTAAAAGCAGATCATCATACTTATTATCTTTATCAAAGCATATCAGCATATCCAGATTAAATCTGTGTTAACCATCTTTTTATCATGCATGGTTATCTTAATTATTCTATCTATCAAAGAACAAATAAGGGAGTCAACATGATCGGGGCTAAATTCGGTTTAACCTCGAGCTAACCCGCGAACAAATTGGTGCTTATATAATAAAATAAAAGATTTTGCTACATATACACCCATATAAACTTCCGTATTTGCATATGTACCCCTCGTTTACACCTATTGTCACATATATCATGAATATTATACACTAAATGTTTGTAATTATACATCCGCTTAACTCCCATTTATTTAACTAGAGTGAAGTGTGATTTAGCGATATAATGACTTATCTACTCTCTCTCTCTATACACTAAATGTTTGCATTTATACATCCGCCTAAGTCCCATTTATTTAACTAGAGTGAAGTGTGATTTAGTGATACAATGACTAATCTATCACTACACCAAAGAGGGCCTTTACCTACGACACTTACATACAATTCTGTAAGTCGTAAGTATAGATTAGGATATACCTACGGTTTGTGTGTTTATATATTACTTACGGTCGATATCGTAGGCAATAGGGGTGCCTTACCTACGGTTTGGTAGTGCCGTAGGAATAGATATATAGATTGAACTACCTATAGACAATGTCGTAGTTAAGTGATATATTATACCTACGGTTTTGTTTTAACAGTCGGAATAAATAACTATGTTGGACTACCTACCGAGAATGTCGTAGGTATGTGATGTCACATACTTACCGTTTGACAAGGTCATAGGAATAGATAGTCATACTGCATTACCCACGGTTTGTGTCGTAGGTCTATGATGTAACATACCCACTATTAGTTATGTCGTATGAATAATTTTTATTTTTATATATTACCTATGGTCAATGGCGTAGGTAAATTATAATTTATACCTAAGGTTTGATAGTGTGGTAAGAATAGTTCGCCATATGAAATTACATATGGTACGAGTCATAGGTATGTGAAGTAACATACCTACAATTTAATTATGTCGTAAGAATAATTTTTATTTTTATATAGTACCTATCGGTTTGACATTTGGTTTGGCTTTGACATTATATATAATTGTTAAATTTATTTAGAAATCAATAAATATATTGGTTAAAAGAGGTCATTAAGACTCATAGTAAAAATTCTAAAGTTTGAGGTACATTTACGTTACTAACTCGTTACGCTACATTGTAAATGTATTATTGACATAATTATTTTAAAATGCATAAATTTTTATATTTATTTTTAATGATATCTTTTAAAATTATTTAAATAAATATGATATAATTAAGTAGTAATTTTATAAAAGATAAATAATAATAATAATTAATATATGAATAGTGTATGGGATATGTGTCAATTTTCTTGGTGCCATTAAATGTGAGAGTGATGTTACATATCATGGCTACACGGAAAGGTTACTTGGTGCCGGCACCAGGTGATCATATATATATATATAATATTTTTGTCAGTATTTAGGGGAAAACTCCCTTCATGATATATAATGTTTTTGTCAGTATTTAGTTGGAAAACTCCCTTCCTGATATATATATATATATTGTTTTTGTCAAGATTTAAGGGCAAAATCTCCTCCAAAATCATGATTTCATGCCATCGAGGGAGTGAGTTGTATTAACCTAATATATATAAAGTTTTTATCATGATTTTTCATGAGATTTTATATTTTTAAATTTCACTGAGATCATATTATGTTTTTATCTTCAAAATGTTATGAGTAATCAATAGTCAAAAAATAAATATTAGAGATATCTATCAATGAAATTAATCTTAATAATAAGTGTGCTTCTTGTAATGGGCGCACAAAAGATGGAAAAGAAAAACAAAACCAACCTTGGCCACTTGACCTTTCCCCTCCCCGCCCTTCCTTTGGCCTCCCCGAATCGAAAGAGGGAAAAAAAATAAAAACCACCCACACCTGACCTTTCCCCTCCCTGTGCTGGTGGTTCCTCCTCCCCACGGCACCAATAGGAGTGTCAGGGCACCCTCGAGCGGGTTCAACATGAGGAGGTCCACCATGACGAACTCACTCGTTCGGATTGGGACGATCAGATCTGATCAAGCGTGCCCTCGCCACACTGATCCGCCCCTCCTCCCCCCATAGCGTCGGTGTGTGGACTTCCACCCCCACCCTAGCCGGCTCTCCATCATGTCCAAGGCCGACAATTGATACGATGACCTTCGGGGCCGTAGATATCGAAGCAGGTTCGTTAAAATGATTAGACCAAGAAAAATAGTGCATCCTCTTCCTCCTCCTCTACCTACCAACCTACCTACCTCAAATCTCCCTTCCTCCCTCCCTTTGTTCTGTGTAACCCGCAGCCCTATTTTTTCACCGCTTCATCTGCGATACGAAAGCTTTAGATCTAGTGGAAGAAGAACGGCAGAACATTCTGACATGACCACCACCACGGTGGAGGCGATGCCGCCATCGACATACCAACAGCATCCCTTAATCTTTTTCATATTTTTTGATCTTTTTTTTGTATTGGTGATGAGAGATTGGGATCCGACAACAAGTACAGGCCAGATTTGTACATTTGCCTTGGCATCATGCTCATTACATTGGGTATTTCATATTTCTTTGTTCTTCTGTTACATTTTTAAATTTAAAACTGCCATATTGTAAAAGAAAATGCATTCTTGGCCAATGAAGGGTGAAGAATGCAGTGTACTAAGTATTTTTCAGTATATTGTCACAAAAAATGTATGGTTTTTCAGATGGTTTTTTAGGTGGTTTTCTAGTTGTCCCAACTTTTCCCTGGTGAAAGGTAAATGACTAGATCATCCATTTCTCGGGTAAAGATTGTAGTATCTTACATTTTAAACATGATGGAGATCATAGTCTACATTATTTTGCATACATCCATGGGGCACTTTAGATGCTTGTTGTGATCCTATAGGAATGTACATAGTGGTGATTAAGATTTCAGGAAAAGTGATATTTGCACTATTTTATTTTTGTATCCTTTTAGTTCATGCAATGCAGAAAAATGGAGGGGAAGGCTCCATGTTATGGGTGGCAGCAAGGAGGATCATTATGAGCCTACAAGTTTCATGAATAAGTTGTTGGCATGGGTAGTAATTAACAATCAACCTCTTCTATGTAATTCTAATTTTACTTTTAATACTTGACTGTACTTAATTCCCTTTAATTCTTATATCGTGGTTCCTACAAAGTATTTCTTCTTGCATCTGATGTGACCTATGATTATCATATTTCTTCTTGCATGTATTTATATTGGTTGATCTGGGAAATTGAGAAAAAAGAATGCACAATTGAGGTTACTATCAATGTTGGGATCATCCATAAAGTCTCTGTGCTCCTGCATCAACTATGACCAACATCTTTTAGTCTTTTTTCCCCATGTCTCTTTCTCCTCCCTTGTCTACAAGTACACAGTGAGAATATAGAAAAATAAGAAGATTCAAACACTATGTTTTAACCATTACTCATAAGGAAGAAGAGAGAAGGTTGAGGTTTTGTAGGACAAAATAACCAAAATGTCATGCTTATAAAATATTAAAGGAAAATACTATTGAATATTATTCTGATTCCATCAGAATAACAATTATAAATAACCAAACAAAAGTTGGATGATTCATATTCTAGTCCAACAAGAATGCTTATTCTTAGATTTCTCCATTCTGAATCCAAACCAAGGTTGGAGTATATAAAAATGAAAGATGTTTCCTAATGCAATGGCGATGGGGAATACAATAATTGTAATGCCCCGAGATCCGATTCCCAATTTTTGGGCTTTTTTTTTATCGGACCACGAAGCATTACGTCGTACGTATCGCGGAAGCACAAATGCATACATTCGCATGAGAGAGAGAGAAACCACAATTACAAATAATGTATATAACATCACAACCATTCATAATCCCAAAAGGTACATGTCCATTGTCCGAATACATTTACGTCCATACATGATCACCAATCCACAACTATCCATAATATGAAAGATAAATATCCATAGCCTACCTTGATCTAGGGAGGACTAGAACTACACTTCAGCCACAGCCTCGTCCTCGAACTCCTCTATAGTGTCCCCTGAAAAAGTGTGCCACAAGGGGTCAATGTGACGCTCAGTAGATAGCCTAGTCAAATCGGGGTTAACTCGCATACATATATCCAATCAACATATATAATTCAAGTGTTAACAATATCATAATCCATTCATTCTCATTTGCTTAAAAGTAATCATATGTGAAAATACACATTTATCATCTAACATGTAAAATACCCATGCATGCACCAAAACCACGGTGAATGATTAGTTACACATTATCACATTCTCATGAGTTTCACATTTTCATCATTCATGGAACCAAACAGTTGTCGCAAACACAGGAGGCCCACACAAACTCACAAACGAACGAAGAGTATTGCGCAGACCTGAGAGCGAACTCCCACCTAGACTCCTGCTACCCGGGGCGTTACGTCTCGCTGTCCCTTGGGTTCTGTGGCATTAAGTATCGCCGTCCCACAGAACGAACAGTCGAATCATAGGATTTTAACCAGGCGTTATGTCTCACTGTCTCCTGGGTTCTTTTACTTCCGCGGCGTTACGTATCGCCATCCCGCAGAAGGGACCAAAGTTCAACCTCACAGAATGCTGTTGTTTTCCATTCATAACATTCACATCGTATTCACATTCGCATTCACATTCACATTCATATTACAAACTTAGTATCATACTTTTATTATAACATAAGCATGCTTCCATAGGGTTTAGGTGGACTAATCCTACTCATGTGTTTGCTGTTGTGGAACAGAATATGACCATGTTACCTGTAAGGATTTCGTAAGAAAGAAGACATGTTTATTTCTAGGTTATGCATGAATAGGAAAGGAACCATAACTACAAGTGCGGATTTTGTGTGAGCAGGAAATTTTTACAGTGAGTTACTAACTTAGCCTTCTACCATTTTCAAAATTTTTAGATTTTTCTGAATTAATGACCTCTCAAAACTCTCCTTTTCTAGGATTCTGATAATTGGGACAGAGCCACAGTGTGTCGACCTGTCCAAAGGGTGGTGTCGACCTGTCCAAGAGTCATGTTGACACTGCCAGCATAGGAAAGGAACCATGCATGGGAAATGAACCATAACTACAAGTGCGGATTTTCTGTGAGCACGAAATTTTTACAATGGGTTACTAACTTAGCTTTCTACCATTTTCTAATTTTTTTAGATTTTTCTGAATAAAAATGACCTCTCAAAACTCTCCTTTTCTAGGGTTCTCAAAATTGGGAAAGAGCCACAGTGTGTCGACCTGTCCAAGGGTGGTGTCGACCTGTCCAACTGGTGGTGTTGACAACATCAGTGTTCTGAAAGAGGTGGTGTCGACCTGTCCAACCGGTGGTGTCGACCTGCCTAACTGGTGGTGTTGAAACCATCATTGTTCTTGAAGTGGTGGTGTTGACCTGTCGAACTGGTGGTGTTGACATCATCAGTGTTTTGAAAGAGGTGGTGTCAATCTGTCCAACTGGTGGTGTTGACACCATCAGTGTTCTGAAAGGGGTGGTGTCGACCTGTCCAACTGGTGGTGTTGACACCATCAGTGTTATGAAAAAGGTGGTGTCGACCTGTCCAACTGGTGGTGTCGACCTACCCAATTGGTGGTGTTGACTTCTGGAAGGGGTGGTGTTGACACCATCAGTGTTCTGAAAGAGGTGGTGTCGACCTGTCCAACTGGTGGTGTTGACACCATCAGTGTTCTGAAAGGGGTGGTGTTGACCTATCCAACCGGTGGTGTTGAAACCATCAGTGTTCTGAAAGAGGTGGTGTCAACCTGTCCAAAGGGCAGGTCGACACTCTCTATGCAGTGACCCAAATTTTTGATAGATACTAAGAGGAACCTCATGAAAACACATAATTTAATGGAAGGACGAGAAAAATAAACATGGCAATCGATCATGTGAACCCATTTACCCCTCTTTAATGTATAGAAACTATTTAGAAATCGTTGTAATGCATCATTGTCCCCCTAAGATTTGAGGTTAGGTGCCTACCTTCAAAGTGTTAAACCGATGACCCGGGGATGATATCCACACCCAAGATCCACTTAAAACCTTTTCTCTCGATCCAGGGCGCTGCAGGATCATCCTCCATGCGTCGGATCGCCCACCCACGCACTTTCAAGGTCCCACACTCTCTTCTCATGCAAGAAGGATGGAAGATAGTTGAAGGGAATAGTTGCTAAAGGCTTACTACCTATGAAATCCACCTCCTTATATAGTTTTCAAGTCTCACGATGGTTTACCCATGTCCCACAAGGCTCAAACCCGCTCCAAGGTCGTTGGTTTGAAGATGAGTTAAGTCATGCACCTCTTCGGGATTTGAACAGTCACAACTCTTCGTCCATCGGTCATAAATGTGGGTGGACGCCCTCTTCTGTTGAGATCTAGGTTGGGACGTCTTCAGATGAAGTCAAGAGGACTTACATATCTAACCTTGGGATGTGGTTTCATCGAATTTCATCAAAACTATCATGAGTTGTGATTTCCGTAACATTAATGTTATTTCTCCTCCGTTCCAGTCATGACCTTTCAGTAGCCAGAGATAGTTCGAGTATAACTCTAGTGTCCAAGCATTTATGGGTTGGAATGTATTCAGATGAAGTCAAGAGGACTTCCGAATCTAACCTTGGGATGTGGTTTCATCTAATTTCATCAACTCTGGCATGAGTTATGATTTTTACAAGATTAACATTTATTCTCCCTCGTTCCAGTCGTGACCCATCGGTAGCCCGACGTAATTCGAGTATAACTCTAGTATCCATGTAGAGTTTTTCTGCGACCCCAACATAGAAGATATAGCTAACACCCCATTCGAGATTATGACCTTAGTTTTAGGTCATTTGATTAACTACAAACGAAGTTATGAATTTCCAATCATTTACGCGTGGATTCTCTCAATAGTCACACCTCTCTGTGATAGCTGGTAGCAAAGGGCTCAGAACCTTGGGTTCTAGTGCGAATTGGGTTTTTATCTCAACAGAAGAGTTCGGGTTAAGGGCCCAAGATTTCTAATGGATCTTGTTTCATCCCATTTGGTTAACTGTGGTCCAAGATATCCTTATTTCAATAGGTGACTATGTTCTCGGTAACTGTCCCGACCCATTACCACAAACTCTCTCTTACCCCCTATTAGGCCTATTTCCCTAAGTTATATTCTTCATAAAAGTTGTTCCTTACCCAATGGTCGTTGCATGGGCTTTGGTTTTACCTAATTCTGACCTTTCTAAGTTAAGTTATGAATTCCCTAAGGATCTTTTAATATTCTGTTTAGATTTCTAGTTCATTGTGTTAATGGGTCTGAATTGTACCTAATTGGGCTTGTGGTCAAATTGGTGGTCCTAACATCCTCTCCCCCTTAAAAACAATTTTATCCTCAAAATTAACTTGAGAAATTCCTTTTTAAGATTACTCACCGAATTATAGTTGAGGATATTCCTGACGCATCCTGTCCTCTGATTCCCATGTTGCTTCCTTAGAATGAGAATTCTTCCATAGCACCTTCACCAGCTGGATGGTTTTATTCCTCAATACCTGTTCCTTCCAATCTATGATGTCACGAGGCTGCCCCACATATGACAAATCTACTCGAACCACCAGGGGCTCAGACTTGATAACATGTGAGTTATCCGGGACATACTTTCTGAGCATGGAGACGTGAGAGACCGGATGTACATGCGATAGAGCAGGTGAAAGTACAAGTCGATAAGCCACCTCGCCGACCCTTTGTAAAATTTCGAGAGGTCCGATATATCTAGGGCTGAGCTTGCCCTTTTTCCCGAATCGCATGACTCCCTTGGTGGGGGACACCTTTAGGAGCACATGGTCTCCCTTTTCAATTTTTCTTAATCATTTGAATTGAAACGACTGAGCTTTACAAAGCCTGTAACTCCATGTTAAAGCCTACATGCTCAACAATCTGAAGATGGGGGAATGATTTCACACCACATGCAACTCAGAACTTCAAAACTAACTTGGTGAAGCATAGGGCAAACCCTTTGATGCAAACGGTGGGGAAGCCAGACTCTTGTTTAATGCTGAATGGACATTATCATGCATGGCAAAACTATTACTATGAATCATAGCAGAACCCCTCCTAAATTTTGATAAGCACTTTGCAACTAGTTGAGGAGCAAGGACATCAGTTTAAAGTATGCAAATGAGTATTTTTGCCTAAAATCCATGGCATCAACATAATGAGATATCTTAATAAGCATTAAATATGTCAGAGACAGGAAAAGTATGACCCTAGATATCACTTTCTTGAAGTTTAGAGCTGACAAATATCTTAACCAAACCTTGAGGGTATCATGGACAGTCCTCTTTGCTGCAACTATGTCAGGCATGATTATTCAATTCTTACCATGCCTCTTGAAAAATCAATTTCAATTTTTTTTAACTTTAACCTATCTCTTCTTCTAATCTCCATGACTGTCTTCGGTGCTTCCCATGGAGACACACTAGGCCTAATGGAGCCTTTGTCTAGCAACTCCTGCAACTGCTTCCTGAGTTCGGCAAGCTCTGTCGGAGCCATTCTGTATGGTGAGATAGAGATAGGTGTAGTGCCTGGCACCAGATCAATAGAGAAGTCCGCCTCTCGAACTGGTGGCAATCCCAGTAGATCCTCGGAAAATACATCAAGAAATTCTCGGACCACGTCCAAGTCTTTCAAAATCTTTATAGTGCCTTCTTCAAGTACGACACTAGCCAAGAAATAGTCACATCCCTTGCTAATCAGATTGGAAGCCCTGATGGCTGACACCATCATTCTCCCGAACTTGCTTTTTGGGCATTGGAGGAAGAATGTCTCCTCCCCCGGCTCCTAAAAGATCACTCTCCTCCGACGGCAGTCTAAGAGAGCATAGTTCTTGACTAACCAATCCACTCCCAGAATGAGATCAAAGTCAGTCATATCTAGGATGTATGCTTCCCCTAGCAATATCCTCCCACTGATGTTGACTTCTAAAGTAGGGATCACAAGCTTGGTGTGGACTTGTTTCCCAGTTGGTGTACTAACTACCATCTCCCCAAAGAATGTGGCTTGGGGGCATCCACCCCCGATCTGCTCTCATCAGCTTGGGGAAGATCCCTTTGCCTTCTTGGAAGGATAGCTATGAGAAGGTAGTAATTATTAAGTGTGGGGGTTTGTTTAAAAATGGGTTCTAAACATACTCTACCCCCCCTTTTTCACTCTAGCATATCTCCTCTTCTACTACTTGGACAATTGGCATGGTTGTAACTATGGCTTGTCTCTCGTGCTCTGATACGACTTTGTAATGTCCCGAGATCCGATTCCCAATTTCTGGGCTTTTTTTTTCATCGGACCACAAAGCATTACGTCGTACGTATCGCGGAAGCACAAATGCATACATTCGCATGAGAGAGAGAGAAACCACAATTACAAGTAATGTATATAACATCACAACCATTCATAATCCCAAAAGGTACATGTCCATTGTCTGAATACATTTAAGTCCACACATGATCACCCATCCACAACTATCCATAACATGAAAGACAAATATCCATAGCCTACCCTGATCTAGGGAGGACTAGAACTACACCTCAGTCGCAGCCTTCTCCTCGACCTCCTCTATAATGTCCCCTGAAAAAGTGTGCCACAAGGGGTGAGTGTGATGCTCAGTAGGCAGCCTAGTCAAATCGGGGTTAACTCGCATACATATATCCAATCAACATATATAATTCAAGTGTTAACAATATCATAATCCATTCATTCTCATTTGGTTAAAGTAATCATACATGAAAATACACATTTATCATCTAACATGTAAAATACCCATGCATGCACCAAAACCACGGTGAATGATTAGTTACACATTATCACATTCTCATGAGTTTCACATTTTCATTATTCATGGAACCAAACAACTGCCGCAAACACAGGAGGCCCACACACACTCACAAATGAACGAAGAGTACTGCGTAGACCCGAGAGCGAACTCCAACCTAGACTCTTGCCACCTGGGGCGTTACGTCTCGTTGTCCCCCGGGTTTTTTGGTGTTGCGTATCGCCGTCCCACAGAATGAACAGCCGAATCATAAGATTTCAACTAGGTCGTTACGTCTCGCTGTCCCCTGGGTTCTTTTACTTCCGCAGCGTTATGTATCACCATCCCGCAGAAGGGACCGAAGTCCAACCTCACATAATACTGCTGTTTTCCATTCATAACATTCACATCGTATTCGCATTCATAATCATATTCATATTACAAACTTAGTATCATACTTTTATTATAACATAGGCATGCTTCTATAGGTTTTAGGTGGACTAATCCTACTCATGCGTTTGTTGTTGTGGAACAGAATATGACCATGTTACCCGTAAGGATTTCGTAAGAAAGAAGACAGGTTTATTTCTAGGTTACACATGCATAGGAAAGGAACCATAACTACAAGTGTGAATTTTTTGTGAGAACGAAAATTTTACCGTGAGTTACTAACATAGCCTTCTACCATTTTCAATTTTTTTAGATTTTTCTGAATCAAAATGACCTCTCAAAACTCTCCTTTTCTAGGATTCTGGAAATTGGGACAAAGCCACAATGTGTCAACCTGTCCAAAGGGTGGTGTCGACTTGTCCAAGAGCAGTGTTGACACCGCTAGCATAGAAAAGGAACCATGCATGGGAAAGGAACCATAACTACAAGTGCGGATTTTCTGTGAGCACGTAATTTTTACAATGGGTTACTAACTTAGCCTTCTACCATGCATTTTCTAATTTTTCAGATTTTTTTGAATTAAAATGACCTCTCAAAAAACTCCTTTTCTATGGTTCTGAAAATTGGGACAGAGCCTCAGTGTGTCGACCTGTCCAAGGGTGGTGTCGACCTGTCCAACTGGTGGTGTCGACCTGCCCAACTGGTGGTGTTGACACCATCAGTGTTCTGGAAGGGGTGGTGTTGACCTGTTCAACTAGTGGTGTTGACACCATCAATGTTCTGAAAGAGGTGGTGCCGACCTGTCAAACTAGTGGTGTCGACCTGCCCAACTTTGGTTTCACCTAATTCTGACCTTTCTATGTTAAGTTATGAATTCTCTAAGGATCTTTCAATATTCTGTTTAGATTTCTAGTTCATTGTGTTAATGGGTCTAAATTGTACCCAATTGGGCTTGTGCCCAAATTGGTGGTCCTAACAATAATATTTATTTTTTATAAAAAATAAAACTTTATCAAATGCTTTTGTGGGAGATTTATTATGTTGCCCTGCTTACAACTTGATATTTTGCCTTCCATCAGGAGAGAATAGTTGTGTTTTCAGAGACGTTATTTTGAATTCTACAGTTTCATTTTTGTCTTGTATATTTTTGTCTCATAACAGCTATGCAGATTCGAAGAACATTTTGGCTAACAGATTACATGTTTATTTTTGACCAGATGCTCAATAATACGGTCTATTTCTAGCTATGTGACCGTTACTCCCTTCCTTTTTTCTTAATTCATAGTTGAGGTATTGCCAATGAATTTTGATCATAGATCAGTGGGGGAATAAGCTTTAAAAAGAATGAAATGATTGGCATTGTCGATCCTCTAAGAAGAGCAAACCCTACTCTGTCAACTGTAGTTACTACACCTAAGCAGCCCCATCCTGAGGTTGATGGAGGGGGCAGATTTCCCCCATTCATGACAAAAAGTAATTACTACACCTACCAATTTTAAAGATAAGCACCGATACCAGTCACATCTATATCCACCAATAGGACAGAAAAAAATCCCCATGTAGTTACTCAATGAATATATGTTGCATGTGGAACATTAACTAATGTATGCACTAATAATTTTGTGGTATCTTGACAAGTACCGTGAAGTTCTTATCTTCGGGAGATGTCATTGCCCATGCAAATTTCAATTCACATGAGATATAAAATTAGTGTGTTTGAGTTGGTTAGCTTTTTTCATGTAATGCAACGCATTACATAATGATACATTCTCAAAAAAAAATGTAATGCAAAATTATTTGCATTACAGAGTGACGTATCACAATGCCAGTATAACTACATGATCTCTTATATCATTGTATGTATTTTATAAATTTCATATAAAATATTTTTATTTATTAATAATTTTTACAATATTTTTTTGAAATATTTGTTGATTTTTTTATAGGAACTTTCAAGAGAAGATGAGGAAGGATGTTTACAAAATTATGAAGATTATGCGGTTGTTATATTTATATACTATATTTTAAATTTTGTAATCTTTTTTGTGATATATAGTATATTATCAGAACATTATGGCGTTATGTTTTACCCATTTTGATGCTCCTATAAGGGAGATGTTATACTTTCTGTCTCCGATTTAGCTTCATACTGTCAGCATGTATTGCTCTCATCATCATCATCATCATGCCTTATTTCATCATCATCATTATCACCTTGACACCATCAAACCTTATCCAATCAATTTACATCAGGTAGCTTGGGTTAGAATGAAAATAAGAGTTGATTATACATCAGTTCATCATTAAGGAATTGAATGGGCATCAGGTTTTCAATTCCTTAGATGCATCAAGTTCTTATCCCTTATCCATCCTTTTGGCAGACATGACATGTTCGATTGGGTGCAATTCAAATATACATATTGAGTACAAATATATGTATGTGTTCATGGTGGGCTTCAAGTTTAAGTTAGGCTTGTCAGTCCTGCGACTTGCTGATGGTTTTTCATGGTTGCTTTTGGTGGGAGAACGAGAGACATACTGATCATGGTTCATTTTTTCCCCACAAACTCTGGCTTTTAATTGGGGTAAGTGTATATGAATTTATGTCCCTCTTGCTATCATAATGCATAGATGTGCCCTTATTTAAGTTTATACGCTAATGTCGATTACATTATCTGTATGTCCCTTTGTTTCATGTATCATGTTTCCCATATCCTTACTGAAATGTGGTATTTTGACGGCCTTCCAAAAATATTGAATATTTGCTTTGTCAAAAAAAAGGTCCAACCCTGGGGACAGGAAGGGAAAAGAAAAATGTAAAGTTTATCTATTTTTTATTGACAGAATTGCTTGCATGAATCTGGAGGAATATTATACTGCAAAAAGTGCTCTTGTGGTGGGCCTGGCTTTGGCACTAGGAGATTCAAGATTCACCAAATTCATTACAGAATGTGATGAACGAATTGCAGATATCTATGCTATCAAATTTCAGCTTTACTCACGACACATGACATTGCAATTGCAGCAACCTACCCATCACATGAAACTGCAATATCCACCTTTAATGAAAGTGGGAAAAGTTATTCTAATCGCTTCCAGACTTTAGCTACTAAACCTGCAATTTCACATTAAACCGCAACATCCACCTTTAAGATATCTTTGTCAGGGGTTAGGTAGGTAGCGATCTGAAATTGTGTACTTGTATAACCCTTTTTGGTACCATCCACTTTTCAAAAAAATATCGGTTAATAATATCCCTTCTGTGGATCCCTTATATCTGGTTATGTATGGATGGTTTGTATGCCTAAAAAATTTGTTCTAGCATTTTTAAACACGCATATTCATCCTTATTGAGATTCGTTGTTTTCTTGCACCACTTCTAAGAGAGATAGAGTCTTAGAAGATTTTCAGGAAGAAGATGGTGAAACAATGACTACCTACAGAACTGTCTACTGCTATGGAGATGTTGATAATAAATTTAGATTGTGTTCTTGCAGCACATCTATCTGTGCATTTTGTTGTTTTTGTACACGTACAAAAGTATTGGTCCAGGTTAGATATATGGTAACCACTTTGAATGAGCATGGAGGGTAATAAGTCGACATTTCATACCCCCACAGGAAATTAGAGTGTTGTTTTGTTTGTGATAAAGGGTGAAGAGGATGGAGCACGGTAAGGGCTTGGAAGTGAGAGAGGGGATTGTACATAGTGAAGGGCTAACGCCCTAGTAGTGGCATAGTTTAAAAACTCTTGAGGCACTCATGGGGTACTTTGTGAAAGTCTCACCAGGCATAACCCATGAAGCAGAATGTGGCCTAAGCCTCACCAGTTTAGGAAAGAATCTTAAACTATAGAAAAAAACCCTAAAAAATGGAGATTTTCTATGTCTAATGATATCAAAACTCAATGATAGTGTCCGTGGAAGTGTATGGTGGAAGCGGTGGAATAAAATAAAAATGGGAAGAAGACAAAAAGAAGGGAAAGGGAGAAGGGAATATGTCGTGTCTAGAATACAGAAGAAGGTATGGGGAGGGGTTGGGGGCAGTGGCTTCAGACCATCAAAAGAAGATTAAAGAAAGGGGCCAAAGGAGAAGGAGAAGAGAAAAATACATTGTCTATCTTGTGCAATGTCAAAGAAATGTCATCAATATCAAGTTAATTAGTTGCAGATGTTGTTGTAGTGATGCCATAACTACTGCCTTCTCCTTAGCCGTTGGCGGTAGAAAAGTTAGGTTCAATTCAAAATCATTTTATTTTGTTCATCTTATAGACTTGTCATCATGGACTCATGATTTAGGGAATGTAAAAGAGGCATAAGCCTCAAGTCCACATCAAAACATTTCCTTGCTCATTACCTTACCTCCTCAATTAACACAAAAGCCTCAAGTAAGTTGGCTGATGCACATGCATCAAGGTGTAGCAGCTTAATGAACAAAGGGCATAAGCCTCAGCAAAATGGCCTGAGGCATACGTCTCAAGACATTTTTGCTAGTCCCTTGCTTTAAGGCATAAGTCTTGGTGCCTTGAGGCACTACCTTTTTAAACAATTGAGTATAGGTGGTGATAGTGGTTGAAGGAAGAGGTTTCTAGGTAATGTAATAATGTGAAGTCATAAGATTTTGAATATAATCAAGTCACATTATGCTATTGAGATGACCATCTTAATTTTGCAGCCACAACTTGACTTGATTAAATTCAAGCCTTGGCTACTCTAATTACACTGTTTCTTTATCAAGCTACCTGGATTGATTAAGCGGTCACCGCAGGCTACCTCCCTTGGATCAGCCTGCCTCTTGTGCTCTTTACCATGTGTGTCTGACCCATGTTGTGAGACCATACAACACTGGGATATAAATGGCCTCCCCATCTTCTTGTTTGGCAACCTTCGTTTGACCTCTGATGACCTCACACATCTCCCTTTGCCTGACCTTGTCTCTCTCTCGCTCTCTCCCTCTCTCTCTGAGAGTCTCTATTGTCTTTCTTGCATCTTTCTTTATTTAAATTTCATATGAATTGAGTTAAAATTGTTAGATTTTGCACTCATTTGTCACATTTGAACAGATGAATTCTGTATTTTGTAGGGTGTTAATGTCTGCATATGCTTGATTTTTCCATATTTTTTTAGTAAAATGTTGCTTCAGTTACATAGATTAAGGTGACCTCTTCATCGCCTAAGCCACCTCACACCTTTGACTACATACCTTAGTAGTGAGAACTTGATCCAAATAGATGGCTTGAGAAATTTTGAGAATAGGTTGAATGGAGATATTGTGAAAGTTTGGTACTTTGGTTCTAGTTTTGAACATATTGGCAGGACCGAAGGGAGGATGAATGCTCCACAAAGAGTGCACATGAGAATGAAATTAAGATGGTGATAAGGTATGTGTAGGGTGGGGGATAAATATACTGGTCCTTTTTATGGGGTTGTGGGGGGCCAAGACGAAGTAACATGCGAAGACACCAAGGACCACCAACTTGAGTCTCACCACCATCTTTGCATGTAGGAGAGATTCTAAGGAAATTTTGAAGATATCAAAAGATAATTTGTAGTTGTCTTCCTCCTTTATGTCTCTCCTCCTTTTCTCATTCTCTTCCCCTTTTTCACCCATCTCTCATTTTTATTTTGAGCCCTTGGGTAGAGAAAGTTATTGAAGAAATCTTGGGAGATGGCAACCAATGCACCATATTTTTATGGGAATTTTGAGTTGAACAACATCTTTTGATGTGACAAGAAGGGAAATTCTGGCTTTGAAACAGAGGGGCAGCCTAAAGTGAATATGGATAGTCTTACCTTAGGAGTCTTACATTTGGTAGACCTAAAAAGAGATATTTCAACATTTTTGCAGTAGGAGGGGGGCATTGATGAAGATGTAGACACTGTATATGAATGAAGCAGAATTTTTTTTTGGAGTAAAGTACATAGTAGTGGGATGGTGGAACTTATACAGAACATGAAAGGATGGGCCGGGGGAGTAGCTATACTCATTGAAAGCTTCTTTCTAGATGCTAAGCGAACTGACCTATGTCTCATGACTGATGCCTAATTTTTGGGGGGGCCATGATTGTGACTCACTGGGGATCTAAGTATATGTGCTCTAATGGCATCACCATCACCATCATCACCGTTGACATAACAAACGCTTCCCCTATCAATGTGAGTTTGCCTTGGGACTAGAAAGTCCCATCAATGTAATTTCTATGTTTAAATTTAAACAAGATACAATCACATGCTTCTTCTCTCCCTCATTTTTTACGTCTCTCCCATCTTTACTTAAGCTGTTTTTGTAGGAACATGTCCTCTTTCAACTACCTTTATCCTCTTAATGTAGATCATTGGTCACATCATATCTGCACTCAACCTTGCTAATTTGAACTGCATTTATTGCAAGCTTACAAAGGGCATGCATTTTACAATATATCTAAATTATTGACTAACTTTCAAGAATAATCTAAAGTATTGACTTTTATATTTGTAATATGGCGGGATTTGGAGGAATCTCATTTCTTGATAGCCTGAGCTTGCCTTACCTACTTCCTCAATAGAAAGGGGGGATTTGGTTGTTCATTATTTTTCTTGTTGACTTGCAGGTGTAATCTGTGACTTTTGTCTTATAATGAAATGTCTTTAAATGAAATGTGACTATATGCCAACTTCTAAAAAAGTTGTAGTATTAACTTGTTTGTATTTTTACAGAAGAGGTTGGTGCTATACCCTCAAAAGTATTGAACACTGAACCTAGTGTATCTCTTCCATTAGAAATAGCTATTGAAATTACAAATAAGGAGACATTGCCAGCTATAGCACCAGTTGAACTGAAGTATAGGTAACTTCTCTACTCTTACATCATCATCATGAGCCGTATGTATCAATCTGGGGGATATTAAATCCAGTAAAGATTGATTGAAAAACATTTATGCTCATCTTCAACCAGCAACAAGATAGTGTCATCTGCATACTGCAAGTGAGTAAGAGAATGTCCACTTTTGTCAACCTGAAAGCCCTTAATCAGATCAACAGTCTCAGCTCTCCCATCATGTCATGTTTAAGTTTGAACTGAAATTACTCATAACCATTTATCTATTAAGCAAGTAACCCTCGATGCGGTGAAGTGTTACTCTCCGATCTTGTGATTTGCTTATTTATTTGGTGATATCTTAGAATCTCACATTTTGATATGCATAGTGATGACGAAATATTTGACGGGTGTGCAGAACAGATGAACGCAGATCTAGAGGGGGGGTGAATAGATCTACCCTCAAAAACCACCAACCTATAGAAGTTTAAAAATAATGCGAGACAAACAGAACTGCTGTAGACTCAAACTCACAGACAGTGAATAATCAGAAATGAAATCTGTAGAGGAATTGCAGATAAGCAATGCAGATATTCATTTTACTAAAACTAAATCTCAGAGAAGTAGTCTTTGAGTGATTCCATCAATCATCATTTGAGCGAAGAAACAATCTCATCTACCAAGTGTCAGGCAGATGTATGATCTAGAATCCCTCACGCAAGAAACATCATTCTAGAATGGCGTGACCAAACTTTCCTGCCACAACTTTTGATACACTTGATGTAGAGGAACTTGTAGTTCGTTCAAGTGATGATGAGAATGAAATCAAATATAAATTGTAACGCAGTATGATAAGCAAATGATAATGGCAGATGATAGATTAATCAATCAAGCTCATGCAAACCCGTTAGGCGATCCTAAGCATTCATCTACCGGAGATAAGACAGAATTGCAATAGCACAAGACAAGACAGTTTTAAGGTGGTTCGATCTCTATCCAGAGATCTACGACCACCCCTTACTCAATCGAGTAAGGCTTTCTGCTGCCACATAGCTTGAACACCGCTGATCCACAGCTTTGGGGATAGAAATCCCTACAACCGCTGAGCAGCACAACTTGCTATCCACTGAGTATTACAGCTTGGCTATCCGAGAAAACACTCTCGTCCGCTGAGCAATACAGCTTAGCTCTGCTGATTCACAGTTTTATAAAGGATTCAAAAGAAAAACAACGAAATGAAGAAAACCGTAAAGAAATGAAGGCAGAAAATAGGAATGTAGCTCTTCAAAATAGAGCAAACTGACTCTGGATCTGATCCAGAAGCCAGGGAGAGTCAGCCTCTTTCAGACCCACTTCTTCCTCTCAGCTCACTTCTTCTTCTCAGCTCTCTTCTACGATACTCTGTTTTCTCTCAGAAAATGGCTCTCGCTATCGAGCTCTCTCTTCTCTTCTCTTACTGAACTCTCCTCTTCCTCTTCTTCTCCTTTGCTTCTCTCGCTCTTCTACTGCTCTGATTCTGCCGTCTACCACCTTTTTGATCGCAGGAGAGGCCTTCTTATAGGGCTTCTGGCTAGGTTCCCAAGGGCTCACACGTCCGGCATGTGGAAGGTTCGTTTCTGCTTTTTAAGAGAAGCCACGTGTCAGCTATATATAAGACAGTGATCCTCGTGGAGGAATGTCTGATGATTGCACCCCTAGGATCACGTGCCAATCATTTGTACTTTTTTTAATCCACGAGCTCATGCTTCAGGTGTGACTTCAAGTGGTCACGTGACAGACGAAGCCGTTAGCCCTTATGCATCTCAAGTGCTCGAGAGTATGTCAGGTTGATAGAGATGCCTTAGCCTGTAGAAGAAAAGTGAGAACATGGTTAGTATATACGTAGCACAGACCTATATGCATAACTAACATTTACCTTAGTATATGACAAAGCCTGCTAACACAGACCTTATGCACAAGACCTTGCATACTAACACTGACCATATGCATGAGACGTATACTAAAACCGACCTTAGATGCACGACCCTGCATACTAACACTGATTTTATGCGCATGAAACAGGAACTAGCACCGACCTTGGATGCAGGGCTCTACATACTAACACCGACTCGCATCGACCTTAGCTATGTGCAAAACACAACTAGCATTGACCTTTTATACAACTAGCACCGACCTTAGTATGTGAAAAATGCAACTAGCACTGACCTGACTTGATGGAAGGTGCAACTAGCGTAGACTTTATGTATGAACCAGTGCAGACTAGCATCGACCTTAATAAACAAAAATGCACATGCATGCAACCTTTTTGACAGAATGACCAAATGGCTATATGCAAGAGGTGCACCGACTTGCTACAGTGTGTGCACAGACTTCATATACATGGAAGATAAGCATGCACAGACCTTATAACATGCACAGGCCGTTGCATGCAGAATGCAAACATGCACCGACCTTATATGTATGAAATGCAAGTGTGCACGGACCTTATGCATTGCAGTAAAAACATGCACTGACCTTTATGTATGCATGGGAATAGTGATGTGCACCGACCTTTGTGCATAAACAGTAACGTGCGCAGACTATATGCAAGCATAATGCAAAACATGCACCGACCCTATGTGCCAATGCAAGACATGCATCGACTGTGTGCAATACACAAACCTGCACCGACTATATGCCAAACCTGCACCGACCCTCTATATGCGAAATGCAAAACGTGCACCGACCTTGTTCAACACAAGGCAAATGTGCACCGACCTTTGTCCTCTATATAAAAACATATGCACCGACCTTACCTCAGTTGAAGCTTGAGGTAGCATCGACCTTAGTGAGACAGCATGCAACACTAGCATCGACCTTCTAACAGCAACTGAGACTTATTCTGACTTATACAGAGATGATGTTGTCAAAGTCAACTAGTGGTCAAACCACTGTTGCCAATGGTCAAACCACTGTTGCCAATCATTAAAACCAGACATGAATGACACCAAATCTGAGGAGACACAACATTCTCCCCCTTTTTGATGATGGCAACATTGCAATACTTTGATGACAACACAGATACATTATGAGTCAGAAACAACAAGGGGTCACAGTTATGCATGGATAAATATAGTCAAATCAAGAACAATCTCACTCCTTGCATAGACTACGCTCTCTCTCCCCCTATGATAGTCTCTCTCCCCCTATGATAGAGAATTCTCTTTCCTTTGAAGCTTCAAAGGATTTCTCTCTCTCTTTGCCATCAGCGAACAAGGAACTGGAGAGAGACAATGGGTTCTAGGATTTGAAAGCAAGAGATCTGATTGACAAACTGAATAATCTTTCATTAAACAAGCATACAGAGATCAGACTCTTCTAGAATAAGAGTACAGATATGCAACCTTGATAAAATCTGATTTATGGGTAATGGAAGTTAGATTGTAGCAACTCTACCCTTTGAAAAGGTTTAAATTAGCCATTAATAGCAATAAACCACACATACACTAATCATATCAGAACAACCTATCTTCAACTTACTTATGTAGAATTCAAAGTGGTTCTTAGGAGGACCTAGAACAAGTGTTGAGATTAAACAAGTTGTGAAAACTTTGTGTAGGGGTTAGCTGAATTCAATTATATGTCCACAAAAACTTTGAGCAGGCAGGTATAATCCATACCTTTGTACATGGAGGTACACGTTAATCAGACGCCAGTACCCCCAGTTTACTCAGTAGGATGTACCATTCTGTTTCAATTGTTGAACAGAGATAACTGAAGCACGTCATGACATAGGTTCATCCTATTTCATTGATAGAAAACCCAGTTTCTCTATGCATTCAATCATTGCTCTGCCAATTACTTTTGACACAAAATTTTATACTTTTTAAACAGAGTTAACTAAAGCACATCATGACATGGGTTTATCCTCTTTCTTTGATGGAGGACCCAGTTTCTCTGTGACTTAAGCTATTGCTCTGCAAATTAATTATTGACTCAAAAGTTTTGTATATATAGCTACCCCTTTGGTTTTGTTTAAAAACAACACTCAATAACTAAGTTTCTCAACTAAGAGTCCTTGAGAATATTTTATTTTCAGTTTCAGAAAGATAGAAACAGACACAACATGTAAAGGATGGTTGGGAGCTATTAACTGTAATGAACAATCCCTTTTCATCGAGCAAACCTTAATTTAGACTCTAAGGTTCATTAAGCATAAATCATCAGTTCATTCATGATGCATTCAGATTCTTACAGAAGTAGATATCTGATTTTAGTAGCTTAGAGTAGTGAACTTATTATCAGTTTGTCATTCTTCCAGATTCTCAGAAGTGAAAGTAGATGAGATGCAAAGTGATGTCCAGTTGAAGGTCAAGGTGTATCTCAAGAGAAGTAATCTGAATATTAAGTAATACTCAGAGACAGTGACTAAATGAGACTTTGGTTCCGAGAAGTTCAGATATGAGAATAAGAATTGATAGACAGTTTATGAACTCTCTTTAATAAAAAGAAACACAAGCTCCCCCTGACACTATGCAACACTTTTGGACATAGCATGTTGACCTATCATACTTCTATGATAATGCTAGACACAAATGCATGACTCAACATATGACTCTTGACTCAAGGTACCAGGTGGAGGACTGGCCTCTACATATGATGTGGGTTTCCAGACAGAAGATATATGCCCTTCTCCCAACTATCATTTTATATACCTTAGAGAACAAGATGGGTATGATGCAAGGTATGCAGTTATGCTATAGACATATTAACTCTAAAGATAACCTGAAGCATGTGCAAATGAAGCATTCATTTAGAGGCAATTTATTCAAGATAAACATGAATGATTGTTTATTCATCATGCTGAAATTTACATAAGCCTAGTTCCCTTCTTTAGAATTTAAATCTATCATTTTCAAGGGGCTTAGTAAAGATATCATCAATCTGTTTATCTGATTCAATGGAGTGAAACTCAATTTCATTCTTACTTACCTCATCTCTTAAGAAGTGATGTTTAATCTCAATGTGCTTAGTCCTAGTGTGATGAACAAAATTTTTGGTTAATGAAATAGCACTGGTGTTATCACACAAAATAGGTGTGCATCCTAGATTGATGTGATAATCAGCAAGTTGGCGCTTTATCCATAAAACTTGGGCTACACAATTCCCTGTTGTAACATATTCTGCTTCGGTAGTGGAAAGAGCAACATTATGTTGCTTCTTAGATGCCCAAGATACTAGACAGCCACCAAGATATTGACAAAATTCACTAGTGCTTTTTCTATCTATCCTGCACCCAGCAAAATCTGCATCAGTGTAAGCTACAAGGTCGAACTCACACTTAGCAGGAAACCATTGACCTAAGTCAGGGGTGCCTGATAGATACCTAATGATCCTTTTCACTGCACTCATGTGTGATTCTCTAGGACTAGCCTGAAATCTAGCACATAAACAAACTGAGAATTGAATATCAGGTCGAGATGCAATAAGGTATAAAAGGGATCCGATCATACCTCTATAAAGCTTGGTGTCAACCAATTTACCTTTTGGGTCACCATCAAGACTAGTTGAGGTGCCCATAGGTGTTGTTATTGCTTTGAGATTTTCCATTTGATATTTCTTCAGCAGGTCCCTTAGGTACTTGGACTGTGTGATGAAGCTTCCCTCCAATGTTTGATTGACCTGCAAACCAAGGAAAAACTTCAATTCTCCCATAGAACTCCTTTCAAATTCATTTGTCATTAATCTAAAAAATTCTCACACAATTCAGATTTAGTTGACCCAAACACTATATCATCTACGTAAATCTGAGCAATAAGAATGTCTTTGTTACTCACCTTAGTAAATAGGGTCTGGTCAACTTCTCTTCTTGAAAAACCCATACCTGTGAGGAAGGAGCTCAGCCTGTCGTACCAGGCCCTGGGAGCTTGCTTCAGTCCATACAATGCCTTATCTAATTTATAGACATGATCAGGAAAATCAAGGCATTCAAAACCTGGAGGTTGTTTAACATACACATCCTCATTTATCAACCCATTCAAAAAAGTAGATTTAACATCCATCTGCAGCAATTTTATTCCTAGGCTACAAGCAAATGCTAAAAGTATTCTCATAGCTTCTAATCTGGCAACAGGAGCAAAAGATTCTTCAAAATCTACCCCATATTCTTGGATGTAACCCTGTGCCACTAGCCTAGATTTATTTCTAATAACCTTTCCCTGCTCATCAGTTTTATTCCTGAAAACCCATTTAGTGCCTATAACTGAGCCATGTGAGGGATTAGGGACTAGATGCCATACCTTGTTCCTTTCAAATTAATTCAGCTCATCATGCATGGCATTTATCCAATGCACATCCTCTAAGACACTATCTATGTTTTTTGGTTCAATTTGAGAGACTAGTGCAAAAGAATTCAACTAATTTTCAATCCTAAAATGTGATCTAGTCCTAGGAGGTTCATTCAGATTACCAATTATATTCTCTAAATGATGGTCTTTAAGAACTCTAACATTGGTAAGCTGATTGCCTGGTTCTACATTTTCCTCCCCCTAAGGTCTAGACCCATTTGTCTCACCATTTTTTGCAGGTTCAGTATTTGGTTCTTATTTACTCTCAAGAATATCACCATCAGCTTTGTCTCTGCAAAAAATAGTTTCAGATTTGTTAGCATGCTCATCGAAGACAACATGTGGTGATTCCTCTACAATTTTAGAGTTAAGATTATATATTCTATAGGCTCTGGACATTTCAGAATAACTTAGAAAAATTCCAGGTTCACTCTTAGGTTCAAATTTATCAAGGTCTCTTTTAGCATTCACATGAATAAAACACTTACAATCGAAGATCTTGAAATGTGCTAGTGAAGGTTTCTTACCTTTAAGAATTTCATAGGGAGTCTTTTGAGTGAAAGGTCTTACCAAGGCTCTGTTAATAATGTAACAGGAAGTGCTCATAGCCTCAGCCCAGAACTTCCTAGGCAGATTTCCTTCACACTACAAGAAAATTGGCCTTTACCTATGTTTAAAAAATGTAGGTATAAGTCCAAAAAACGTAGGTAAAGCCTTTAGCCACGTTTGCTTGCCATGCTTTCAAAGCGTGGCGCTTGCTCGCATTACTATAGGTTATACCTACGTTTCTATGAAACGTAGGTATAGTTCAACCTTTCCCTACACTTTTAAAACATAGGAATAGTCCAATAAAAAGTGTAGGTAGATATCAACCTATACCTACGTTTAGAAAGCGTAGGCATAGTCCCTCAAAAGCGTAGGTAGATATCAACCTATACCTACACTTTCATAAAAAGCGTAGATTAAAAATATGTATCCACACGCATATAAGAGGTTGTACCTACGTTTATAAAAACGTAGGTATTACCTTTCGCCACGCAGTAAAAAAATGTTTGAATAAGGATTAACATCATTTTTTAAAAAGCGTAGGAAAATGATTTAACGTTGGTTAATAAAAATGTAGGAATATATTTTATTTTTTTAAAAAAATCTATTAATATCTATACTCTAATCACCTATAATAATACATCCCTTCATGTTCACATTCATTGATTGTCTCACTCACATCCATGTTCATCAACACAAAATAGACATTCATGTATTCACATGTATTCATCCATCCAAAACATACATTCATGTACTCACATATTCATCCACGAAGAACATACATTAATTTACTCACAAATACTAATTCTTGAACCACTATGAAAAAAATCTGACAAAAGATACTAGTTCCCATCAATTATACATAAGTCAAGGTCAATTATAAATGATTAACATCTTGCATAAATTAAAAAGGCAGAAAAAAATATTGAAGAATGAACATCTACATCACCTTGCCCTACCCCTACAGAGGTTTCTCATTTTACAGCTAGCCACTACACAACAAGATTATCATTCTCTTTTATTTGTTCTTCCTACGCCAATCGGGTGTGGATACAACGGGGAACTCTCAACCTTGAGAATCTATTTCACATCATCTACATAGAACAAAACCAAAAGCAAACCATGGTTGAAAAATGAAGACCCAAAACTCACGTCCAAAAAACAAAATGAAATCACACCACAAATTCATAATCAGATGTTGATCAATGTAAGCATCAATACAAAAGTAGAGAAAATTGACTGAACAGTTCAATAAGAAACTCTAAAGAGGAATAAACACTTTGAATAAAGCCTCTTCGTGAAGACAACCATTTGAGGCTTTAACATACAAAGAAGGCCTACTTACATGTAATTACTGCATGCCTACTTTTAGCTTGTTTGGCAACTCATGTTTAGTCCTAATCACCTTTCTCAATGGCTCTTCAATTTTAATAAGCTCCTTCTTTGAAAAGGAGGGAGGGGGGAGAGAGAGAGGATATCTTCATGAAAGGAAAGGAAGGAGGTAGGAACAGGAAAGGAACGGAGGGAAATGGGAAGGTGAGCTCAGTGAAATCAATTTTGGAGGGTAAAAAAAAAAGAAAAAAAAGGCAAGGGTTGTTTTGTTTTTGAGGAAGTTTTCTACCGAGGTAATCATCCCAATAAAAATTAAGGGAGATAACAATGAGCAGGATCGAGGTCCCATTTTCTCCCTAAAATAAATTTTGAAAGAGAAAACATGAATAAAAAAATGTTACCAAACACCCTACTTTCTTTTGCATACTTCTCCCAGTGTAGATCGTTATGAATGCCAAGAGTAAACCCATCCATCCAAGATCAAGTCTGAATCACCAGTCGCCTGAGCCACAGATAGGCCAAATGTCTCTTGGACTATGCCCCCCCCCCCAGCCCAGTGAAGTTCATGCCAGAACCCAGTGAACCTCATGTTGTTACCCGCACTGTATTTTTATCCACCAGTGGGAGTTGATATAATGACCTTGCAGTTACTCATGAAATGGAAACTAGTTCATTTCTGATAAAAAATATTGAAATCTATTGAAAAAGGAAACAAAATGACTATTTTCTTCTTTCACTCAGAAGCGGACATGGATAGTGGATTCTTGGCGAAAGGGCCTTTTGTTGAAAGAGACCAATAGCTTTTTGACATCTTAGCAAGGCCCATGTTAACGAGCAATTGGCCTCCTGTCTACCTTATAGCAAACGAGGAGAGGGGCTGCTCTTTATATAAGAGCCCCCCCCCCCCCCAAAAGAAAAACAGTTTTTTAATGATGTGAACTGAACACCAGTGGAGGAAGAGGGGGAAAAATGACCAGCATGAGCCTTCAACTCATGGGCTTGGGCTCATGTGCAGGGTTCGAGTATAATGACCCACATAAACAGGTTTTGAGAATAAAAATCTTAAAGTTAAAAAGAATAATGTTTAAATTAGATATTATTGGAAATGTTTGCATAGTGGATACAGAAGCAACATCTTTTTCCATTTCCTTCTCTAGAATACTATAGGAAATTTTGATTCTGAGTTGTGTTACATTTCGGAAGTTAAATGAGCTTCCAAATCCAATTCCCATGGGTTGAAATCAGGTCAAAAATTGGATGATCAGATCACGGTTTGCAGCCCTACTATTTATGCCCGCTATAAGTAACCAGCATTGACAGTAATCTTTGAGCTGCGGGACCCATAGCTATCATTAGTTGGTTGTCCCAATGGTCTATATATGTTGAAACTCATGGTCTCCTTTTTGACACTGGTTAGGGCCACGTCATAAAAAGCAATGTAGCATCAGCATATAGGGTGGTGAAACAGTGTTCAACTGTATAATATAGTTATTTCCCTAAGTGATTTGACCTTGTGACTTTTAGTCATCTTCTAAAACACCAACCTCTCTCAGCCTCCTACCACTTCTCGCCCCAAGTGCCTTAAACATAGAAATTGAAACCTATAGGTCTCTTTGATATCCGGTTAGGATAGCCTAACCCATGAAAGAGATCATATGAGCCCATGCCCCATCTCTCACAAAACAAACCCCAACCCAATATCAAAGAGCCCATATAGAGTATACTGAGTTCATATCATATTATGTCACTCAGCCAGCTGGTGGCCGAAGACCACTGCAACATGCCACATAAAATGCTCCCCCACACTTTGTAGGAATATGTCAAAAAAATTCTAAATATGCACACTTGAACTAGACATCCCACCTTGCCTCCAAGCTGGATTAACCTATCAACTAGACACCCCACCTCTTCTTAGCAATTCATGTCATCCAAATCCCCCAACCCAAAAGGAAAAAAGCAAGTACTGGATAAAACAAAAATGTAAGAGTATAGGAAATTGGTAAGGCACTCAGTTTGAATGCTTACAAGGAGTTCATTAGCAAGTTCAGAAGATGATGAAAATAGAAGGCCATTCTCCTCAACTTTCACTAGCTCTTTGATGCTTCCAAAATGATGCAGTAAAGAGTATATCAAAAACAAATTAAAAAATGAGTAGAATGCCAAATACACGGAAAACATATGAGACTTAATGATCCACTGGAAATCCAATGTACTAGTGAAAACAAAGTAATTACCAAGAGAATGAAACAGCACAAACTGGCGGCCCACATCCAAACATATCCACAACCTGATGTCAAACAAATTGGGAAGATCAAACTCCATTTCCTCTAACAATCTACTAATAATGAAGAGGCATCAAGCAACAGTTACCTTCATGGGAAGATCTAAACTAGATGATGAAGTGTAAAGACACACCTAAATCAGAAGACCCTGAAAAATTAGAACAATTAGTAGGTGCATCATGGGAAAGAATGTAGAGATCTTGCATGTTATGGAGAATAATAATAAATAGGGTTGCTTTTGCATTTTACCCCACGAATTTAGCAACCTTGTGAATGGTTCCCTCTCTTCTATTTCTTCTTAAATCCTCACAAAACTGCTTTCCCCACCACTTTATTCTAGATTGCATCTAAGTTAATACTTAATAATGAAATTGCCCGAAGGGAGGCAGGGGTTAGGTGTGTGGTTGTTTTGGGTGTGGGAGTGAGGATATAGGAGGCCGCCCTCGATAGTTTTCCACTGCAACCTTGAGGAAGTACAGAGATCAATCTCTATCTATTACCTCATTTTGCTCTTCTGCAGTTTCGCAATCTGTTCAATTCCCTCTTGATCCCTTTCATTAAAGCTCAACAGGCTCAAGGCTGAAGAGATGACAAAGGACGGTAATTATAGTCCAATCATCATCAATCTAGAGACCCGAACTGTATAGCCTGAATTGCTTCTCCGACAGTTCAATCTTGCGTCCCCTGCCCCGGGTACTTTCTTCAGGCTCCTAAAGCGAGAAAAGCAGATAATAAGCTGATTGTGTGGTAGAATAAATTCTTCACCAATGAAAAGAAAGAAACTTGAAGCAGAAAGTATACTATTCAGAAAGTTGGTGAGATATCATTCCAAGAACTTTTTCTGAACCTATGAGACAGCCATTGAGGAAAATTAATGTACACAGCCGCATAATACTGGTGTTTGCCATAATGAAAATGAGGCAGAGAATATACAAATGGGAGGTTAAATCAGGTGGCTTGCCAATCAATAATCTGGTCAAATCCTTCAGGACAGAACAGATCCTAATCAAGCTTAGGTTAATGGTAAAGATTAGTAATAATGTTGGAGTGAGCATGAAATGGTTAGGGATAGAGAGTGGTCCCAGTATCCTTAGTGCATCCAAAGGCAAGAGGAATACTTTCATCTTCTAGTGCAATGAATCCTTAGAAAGGCACTCCAAGAGGAAAGGGACTTGCAGCTCTCACCTGAGGGTCCATTCTCATATCCAGCTCTCACTTTATTAGTTTAATTGTGTCCAATAAAAACCAATAACACTTGGAAGGTTTAAATCAATGAACATCATACGTACACCAATATTAGCTAAGGTGAAGATAATAATTTTTTGTATAGCCTTAATTAACGTAGTTGTGCTGATTGCCATTGCCAAAACTGCATTTGTTAATTGTAATGGTTTTATTGCATGACAGTATGTAGTACAAGCATACCGCTTGAGATAGATACAATTGTGGAACCGTTGAATCATTGCTCAAGAATATTGGCAACCTCTAACATCATGCTGAAGCTTGGAAGATGGAAGACCCAGTTATACTGTGCAGAGGTATCTAGTCAAGTGTGAATAAGATCGGTCAAATTAACGATAAAAATACACTGAAGCCAGCCCCATTGTCTTTATCTAGTTTTTACCTGAACAACTTGAACAAAATCTCATTAAGAACACAAACTGAGCATATAATATTCAAAAAGATGAACCCTTGAAGTCACCCAACATAATTGCATGATGTTGGCGGATCCCTCTGAAGGTCCTGCAGTTCCTTCTAAATTCTCTTACTAGCCATGCTTTCTGATTCAAATATAAAAATAAATTACAATAAGAACTTTTGTAAAATAATTGCAGACAGAAATTGCACAAAAGAATCCAAAAATTCAAAAACATGCAGAAAGCTCAGAAAATTATAACCAAGATAATGCATTGCAATCAATTCCACATCTGCATGGGAATCAAATGCACACGCTTTAAATAGAAATTTCAGTAAACTTCATGCATATGATATTCAATTATGAGATAATGATGTCAGAGACTGCAAAATGTATATATATGAACTATTGAAATAACTGAATCAACTTATATCAAGAAACCTATGCATTGTAATCCCATATTCAGAAGCTCCATTTTATTTGAAAAACTTGATTCTTCAATTTCTCCACTACCATTAAGTGTTGACACATGGAAAATTTAGTTTCCTTCTCCTCAATTATTCATATCATCACAGTTTAGCATTCATTGATCCCAAAATACCACCAGTGGAAGCTGTCAATTAGCTACTCACTTTCAATGGGGAACTTTCTATAATCATCACAAATGTCTAAATTTCTACGGGGAACTATTTGAAACATCATTTACATCAAAAAGACAAACAACATATTCATAGGTTATTTCATCATCTTTTTAGGTGACATTTGACCATATTTCTTAACCAAAAACTTCAGTTCCCATTTTGTGTCATTATTGCAATAATACAACATTTTAAAAATATTATAATAATTTGATAAGTAACAATAATACCTGTAAACTGTGACTGGCTTCATTTGGCCAATACGATGACAACGGTCTTCAGCTTGTCGATCTATCTGTGGATTGAAATCTATGCCATGTATGATTACAGTGTCAGCTCTGATCAAGTTAAGACCCTGTCCTCTAGCTATCATGGAAAGCAAGCATGCAAGGATGGAAGGATCATTGTTGAATGTGTCTACTATTGTCTGCCTTTCTGTTACCTGTGTACTGCATGGCACAGTTGAAATGGTAAAATGCAGATGCCATGTACAAAACATGGAAGAGGGCCAGAAGCTTACAAAACTTTACCTGCCATCAAGACAACTATATTTAACTCCAATAACATCCAAAGTCCATTCCAAAATATCAAGCATTGATGTCCACTGGCTGAAAATGAGAACTCTGTGTCCACCCATTCTTAATGAAGGCAGAAGTTTGGCTAATGCCTGAATTACAAAACAGAAATCAAATTTACACAAACACTACTATTTTTTTCATGCACCAATGTGATTATGTAAAGTGACATCTAATGCTATGCACAAGAAGAGACATCTGTACCTGGCATTCGCTGAACCAAATGCATGTTCATCTGTAAGAGACCCTTCTGCACCAATGCCACCAAATGCATGTTCATCGCAATGCTTTTGGCAGAGGCCCAGGGTGGCCTCCGGCCCTCTGCAAGTCTCCTCCTGGCAGCCACACCCAACTTCCAACTTGGGTTTTCAGTGTCTAGAGAAAGGGCATCATGCGTCTGCTTGAAACAGGGAGACGATGTGTTGGAGATGCAAGAAGATGGGACATCAGAGTTTCCGATGTACCACTGATGTCCCTCCTATAGCCCTCCCTCTTTATCCCTAATAAGTGGAAAATATCAAGACTATTACCCACTCAAGCTTCCACTCCTGGAAATCTGATTTTGTACTCTCAATTTTTTTGAATATTCGAAGGAACATTAAGTCCAGCAAAATTCCTGGAACAACTCAGTTCTGAAACTTTCAGAAGATAGAAAACATGAAGTATGATCTAGTGCCGATCATAATGAAAATAGAGAGAAGCGTACTTCAGGAGCCGTCCCCCCCTCCATCTAGAAAAAAAACACGATGTAGATTTAGATACAGACTTTTACTAGCAGCTGCGGAAGAAATCTTCCACTATGCCCAAAAAAAGAGCTTTACGCGTATTCGCTCAATAGCCCAAATTTCCACTAAACTCGGTTTCGATTAACCAGATGAATCAAAATTGGAAAACCCTATGATGAAAAAAGTGAACAAAAAAATAAAATTCTGACAGGGGAAGAAACCACAACTATGAAACCTGAGATCGGGACCGTCATCAGTCCCCGAAGAGCTGACGCTGGACACAGATGCTAAAGCCGACACCGACCCCGTCGCCACCGAAGATGACCCTCTCGGGGACATTCAAAAAATGAAAAACTCAGAGGCATTCAAGCCAAAATCAGTACATAACCAGAACTATTGTCCTTCTCGGGGACCTTAATGCATATACTTTTCCGCCTAAACTATGCAAAACTTAATTTAAATCCACAACTTCTTTATTTTTTCATTAGATAACTCTGAAATCAACTTCTACAAACTAACCTGGCTGGGCAGGAAACGGCCTACATCAACAGTAAGAGGTTTATTTTTAACGTGTACATCAACATTAAGAAGTTACTTATCACGCTAGGTATTCATCAACCACCAAACAAGCCAAACAGCAGGATACCTATTCTTAAACAAAATAGCTGTACATGATTAAAATATGATACCATGTCAGAAAATATCAACATTAGTAGTAAGAGGAATGCAGATTACCTCAAATATTGCTCGGGTACATGAAAACTCTGACTTTACCGCCCTACAAAAGAAGCAGACGAACTAAGGATAGAAAAAACCACAGGGAAACCCCTCTAAAGAACAAAACCACCCACATCTTAAGGGCTACTACCATGGATCTCGGTGGGAGGTTGGACTTGAACTTAGCGCGCATGATGCCGCTGTTGCCATGGGGGCGGGTGACCTTTCCCCAGATGCACCGGTAATGGGAGTCGTTCTTCTTCACCTTGGCTTTGTAGACGAAAGCCAGGCGCTTCCCGCAGTACCACGCCACCTCCTCCTTGGTGTTAACCCCCTCGATCTGGATCAGCGAAGTGTTCTCATACTGATTCGACTTCGACCTACCCAACGCATTTCCCAAAGAGAAATCTTTAACATCCAAAGACGGATCGGACACCAACAACGACAAGAACCCATGCTCAGATTGAAACCGTTGAATAGAGGGAGCAGAGTTTCGGGTGCCCTTGCCTCTTGTATCCGAGGATCGTCCCCCTGACGTATAACCTGCAGGGGAAATAAGGCAATGGCGTCAGAAACGGGTGAGTGCCCCAAAGAAGGGAAGGAAAAGGGCACTAGCGCTTTGGCTCGCGTCGCGCTCTTGCAAGAGAATGGGTAGGACGAACCTAACGCGCTCGCCTTGCCACCCTTTCACCATTTCTGCAGTGGTGCCGAAGGTCTTGCTTCCTCCTACTGCGGGGCAGAGCTCGGAGAAGACGGTGGGTGGCGATGCAAAACCCTAACCCTACTCGATTTCTCTTCCTTGGGGACACAGGGAAGGGGTAGAGGAGGAAGAGAAATCGAGTAGGGATGAAGGATGTGTCCTCAGGATCCAGGGAGAATAGAGAAGGGGTAGAGGAGGAAGAGAAATCGACCGTTAAGTGAGAACTAAATGAAAAATATCGGCGGCAACTTTCCCGCGCCATCAAGGTAAGCTATCTCCTACATTTTTTAATTTTTAATTTTTTTATTTGAAGTGATTTATTCTTACGCTTTGTTAAAAGTGAAAGAATATCTATGACCTATTCTCACATTCATTCGTAAAGCGTAGGAATAGATAAATTTTTCCTACGTTTCTCAACAAACTGTCGGAATGAGATGATCATATAGCTACGTTAAATTAAAACGTAGAGAATTTACCAACGTTAATTCAAAAACGTCGGAATATGTCACTTATACCTACGTTTTTCGAAAGCATAAGTAAAATTCGTGGCTATAGGCCAATTTTCTTGTAGTGTCAACCAGCATTGTCCTAGCCGTTTCCACCAGAGTTCTATTCCTCCTTTCAAGTACTCCATTCTGTTCTGGAGTTCTTAGAGAAGAGAACCTCTGGTTAATCCCATTTTCCCTGCAGAAAATATCAAATTGTGAGCTTTCAAACTCACCTCCATGATCAGACAAGATATTCAGAATTGAATGCTCATTAATCTGATTTATTTTGTGATAAAATTCCTGAAATTCCTCAAATGCATCATTTTTATGAGTCAGGAAAAATACCCATGTAAACCTAGAGAAGTCATCTATTAAAGCATAACCATATCTTTTACCAGATAAGCTGGTTGATCTAGATGGTCCGAATAAATCCATGTGTATCAGCTCAAATGATTTAGAAGATAGGCTTTCAGTTCTTGACTTAAATGACTTTCTAGTTTGTTTGCATTGAGTACAGGCCTCACAGATTTTATAGTTTTTCTTGAATGAGATTTCAGGGAGACCTTTTACCATGCTGTGTTTATTTAATTTGTGCAACACATGATAGCTAGCATGACCTAACCTACGGTGCCAAAGACAAGCTAAGTCCTTATTGATAGTGAGGCATAAATTTGTGTGTGTTGCATCATCTAAGTCTACCATGTAGATGTTATTGATTCTCTTACTAGAAAATTTGATAGATTCAGAATTAGGTTCAAAGATTGTGCATGCAAGAGAGTCAAAAACTATTTTGTGACCTTTATCACACAGCTGGCTAATGCTATGAAAATTATAGGCAAGGCCTTCAACCAACAGCACTTCATCAATGCAACAAGAAGAACACTTACCTACTTTACCTGATCTAATTATTTTCCCTTTGGTATTACCTCCGAAGGTAACATGACATGCCTCCTTCTCTACCAACATGCAAAATTTATCTTTGTCCCCGGTCATGTGTGTTGAGTCTTGTTGAATCTTTACATGTTTTGATGATGACAACACTATAAGTCTTAGTGATCTTCAAAAAATTATGTCTATGTGAAAATTTAACAAAAATATTTTTTCTGTGAAAAATGAACAAAGAACTTGTTTGTTGAAGAATGAACCTTCATTTCACTTCAGGTATTTTTCAGGGACTGTATTCGTGTTGATTGGCACTTCGTCATGTTTGTATATAACACCTCGTGTTGAACTGTTTGTCTTCGTGTAGTTTTTCTCTGAAGTGTTTGTTTTGATTCAGTGACATTTTCGTGTCATTTGATCTTTACTTCGTGTTGTTTTCATCGTCTTCGTATCATTCTCCGTGTAGTGTGTGGTTCTGTCAAAGTTCACTTCGTGTCTGTCTTATGTTGAAACCACACTTCGTGTTGGTTTCTGTTTTGATGAACTTCGAGTCGTTTCCCAGTGAACCCCGTGTTGTTTTGTCCTCCTGCGTCATCCTTGTTTTCACTCCGTGTCTATTTTCTGTTCTCATCATACTTAGTGTTGTTTTTCATTTCATGTCAACTTCACTTCGTGTGGTTTTCAACCCGTGTCGATTATCGTTTTTGACTTCGTGTTGTTTTCAACTCGTGTCGATTACTGTTTCGACCTCGTGTTGTTTTCAGTATGTGTCAATTTTGTCTTCGTGTCGTTTTTCACCTCGTGTCGTGTTACCCCGTGTCAATTACTGTTTCGACTTCGTATCGTTATCAGTCCGTGTCTCTCTTATGTTGAAATCACACCTCGTGCTGATCACTGTTCTTTCTTCGTGTTGTTTCTTTGTATTCTGTCTTCGTGTTGATCTTTCGTTATTTAGACTTCGTGTCTTTATCACATTGACCACACTCCGTGTCGCTTCTCCTCTCATAACTTCGTGTCGTGTTTTTCTACACCTCGTGTCGTTGTCTTCTTGTGTCTTCACCTCGTGTTGTTTTCGTCTCTTCGTGTCGGGTTTGTTCTAGTGCGTACAGGACATCGCAGCACTTCATGTTGCTTCCTGTTTCACTTTCGTGTCATTTGTCTTGTTGTATCTTCGTGTCGTTTTTATTCTTCCTAGTCCTCGTGACCTTCTTGTATTGAAACCATACTTAGTGTTGGTTTCTGTTCTTGTCTTCGTGTCTTTGCGTTGTTTTTCTGTCTACCTCGTAAAGTTCTCTTAGTAATGTTCATTGTGTCACCACCTTATCTCGTGTCGTTCTCTGTTTAGTACCTCTTGTCGTGTCCACTAACCTCATGCAGTTCTAGTTTTTATGACACTCAATATTAATGGCTCTTATCTCGTTGCAGGTCCGAGGAAGAACATTCACCAATGTCTGGGTGCACATGATCCGATGCTGAAGGAACAAATACAAAGAGGGCACGTGGCAGGAAGGTTCTAGGATCGAGCGTGGGAGGCACACGCGTTCAGTGCCCTATCCATCTGCTGCGGCTATAAAGAGAAACCTTTCGCCCACCGATGAAGGGCGATCAGAGCTAAGAAAGAAAAGGCAGTGTTACAGAGAGCTCGATCCAGCAGAAGAAGAAAAAGAAAAGAGAGAGAGATAGTGATCGTGTGAAAGAGGAAGAGAGTTTAAGAGAAAGAAAGTTAGAGAGAGAGTGAATGAGAGAGTTCGTGGAGAAGAAGAAAGAAGCTTACCTGAAGATCTGTCTTCACTGGACCGTGGATCAAATCCAGGCCAGTCAGCTCCGTTGAGAGCCAAATTGTGCATCTCGTGTTTCAGCTTCTGTTTGCTGAAGCTATTTTTCGTTTATTATCTTTTCTTTGTTTTCTGGTTTGCTGTGCTTTCCGATCCTCTGGTCTGAGGTCGGGTTCCCTCCGGTTAGGAGGAAGGGAGATCTGATCTCCAGTTGCAAGTAGCTGGGAGCTACTTGTGGGTTCCCTCCGGTTTGGAGGAAGGGAGACTTGTCTCCGGCTCTGGGCTTGTGGATTTAAGTCCAGAGGTTCCCTCCAGTTTGGAGAAGAGGGGAGGTTGTTCCCCTGGTCAAGCTGTGTGGCAGCAATTGTTTGCAGACTGAGTCTGTTTGGTTCTAGCGTGTGCTAGTGAAGCCTCACTCCGGTTGGGAGTGAGGGGTGGATGTAGGTCTGAAGGACCGAACCACCTAAAAAATCTTTTGAGCAGTGGCTTGATTGTTTGGTTTGCTTCCGCTAAATGCTTGAATAGGTGCGCTCAATGGGTTTGTATTTGAGTAGAATAGGTTCTATACTGTTTCTTTATCTAGCATCCGTTTTTTAAATTTGGCCATTATTCGTAGAAGGATTCATTCACCCCCCCTCTGTATCCGGGCCAAGCACCCTAACAGTTGGTATCAGAGCGGGTGTCTGCTTACAAGGTCCAGCGACCTGCAGATCGATCTTGCAATCTTAGGTGCTTATTTCCTTTTAGTGCATCAATATTCTTGTGCGTTAATCTGTGTGTTCTCATGGCCCATCCACCGATCTTCAGTGGTACGCATTTTGATGCATGGTTCGCTGTTTTGAAGAATTATGTTAAATCTGTGAATCCAGACCTGTGGAAAGTAATTTCACATGGTCCTCATGAACTACCTAGGAAAAAGTCCAAATGGACTGACAGTCACAAATCCATGCATGAAGAAAATCAGATAGCAATAAATTTAATGAAGGCAGCTACTGATAGAGCTTTTCATTCATGTTTCTCTGAATCCAGTTCTGCTAAAGATATTTTGGATGCACTGAAGCGAACTCAGGAGATAGATGTGGACAGATGCATGATGGCCAACAGAAGAAATCAAAGTGCCAGCAATCAAGGAAGCAATCAAACTAATGAAGATGATGATGATGAGGTAAATATCTTCGAGAATTTCTCTCTAGAAGATTGGGAGAATGCATATGCTGAATTATTTGAATCTCATGAACTGTTAAGAAAACAGTATAAAAAGTTGAAAAAGAATATTCGGGTAGATAGTTCTAGCTCTCCATGTAAAAATTGTTCAAATACGAAGAAATCTCATGATGCATGTCTGTCTGATAATCATATGTATAAAAACCAGAATGCAGAACTGAAGAAGGAACTTGAATGTGTTCACTCTGAGCTGAACAATTTAAAATCTGAAGATGACTTCCTCAGAAAGCTCTCTAAAGAAAATGATGAACAACTAAAGAAACTTAAACGAGAGAATGAATTGCTGATTGAAAAATTTAATGCCATAAAATTTGTGAACGTGGAATTACAGAAAGATTTTGAAAAACAACAAAAGGATTTGAGGGAGTTTGAAGCTAGGAGAGAAACCATGGTTAACTCAGAAGATCAGCTTCTAATAAATGAGTTAATTCAAAATGATAAGCTTAAAGAAGAAGTTGAAAAATTAAAACTGTTAAACAGTGCCATGTCTGAAAGACTTCTCACATTGGAAAAAGGGAAAGCTATCTGTACAAACGAGACTGAAGAGGTAGATGAGCTAAGAAAGGAAATTGAAGAATACAAAACAGCTAACAAGGTTTTGAATGAAGCTGTCAATTGTAGTGAACAAGAGATCACTAGTTATGAAATACACATTGCATCTCTTGAAAATGAAATTCAGGATTTGAAAGCTTCCTTGTCTAAATTTGTTGATGGGCAGAAAAACCTAGACAAGCTGCTAGGTGTAAAAGTCAATGTCAAAAAGGAAGGGTTGGGCTACAATAATCTCAATAAGAAGGCCTTGCAGAACAAAGTAATGACATCCTTTGTAAATACTTCAAATGTAGCCACTACATCAAAAGACAAACAGCCCATTGTTCAGAAAATACTGGGAACAAAGATTAACTTTAACAAGGAAGGACTGGGTTACAGTCCAGTCATGAGGAAGGTTGATGGAGCCAACCTGAAAACTGTCTTTCTCAAATCCTCTGAACAGGAAAAGCCTTCTATCTCATCTCCACCTCAGTACAAGGCTAAGAAAACAGAAAAACAAAATAAAAATCATAAAACATCAAAAATTCAAAGGAACAATCTGCATGCTAAGAACTCATCAGATAAATGCCATGTTTTAAAGAAATCAAGTGGCTCGTGTCATTATTGTGGTAAGTATGGACATCTTATGAGTAATTATTTTGTGATGGAAAAAGATGACAACAAGCATGCTAGAAAATCTGTGTCTGGTCAGAAAAGGAATGTCAAATGTTCTAATTGTGATAAAGTAGGACACACTACTGCTCATTGTTGGTTTGCAAGTAGTAAGGAAAAATCATGCTCATATCATACAAAACACTTTGCAAATCAGCATGTCTTTAACAAGAACCAGCACATTATATGTTTTAATTGCAACAAAATTGGTCACAAGGTCTCTGAATGCTGGTCAGGTTCTTTTAAAAAAAATTCTATCTCATGCTTTGAATGTGGAAAGTATGGCCACAGGGCCATTGATTGTTGGCATGCTCAAAGAAAAAATTTCAGTTCTGAAAAGTATAGATCTCCTGCTAGTACAAATGCTCTTAGGAAGAACAAAGTGGTTTTCAAAAGGAAAAACTTTGAATGTGTTGATTATGGAAAACAGTTTGGTCATGCAAATAACAGAAATTTCCATGCTAATGCACATACAATTCATGCTAATAAGAATGTGCATAAATCAGATCTTAAAACTACTCCTGGAAATGTGCTGAGAAAACTTGCTAAACATAATAATGTCATGTCAGGACCCAAGACCTCTTGGGTACCTGTTTGTGCAAAATAAACCTTGTTTTGCAGGTGTGCCTTGGGACTGAAATAAAAGGGGTAATGATCCAAGGCACTCAAGAATGAAAACCCCATTCTCACAATTTTCAGGTAATCTCTTTACATGTCCCATTTTGAAACTTACTGCATATCTGGTTTGATGCATTCTTGCATATCTTGCTATTAGTTTCATCTAGTGCATGCATATTGAATCTGGTCTTGCATATTCATTCATCATCTGCAAGTTGCATTATTTTCTAAAACATGCACTCTGAAATTTCTGAAATCTTTAACTGAAAGCGAATGCTGGTTGAAAACTGTATGTTGCATAATTCTTTCTTGGCATACACTGCATTCATTAAATAATTAACACTTCCAAGAGTCGTGTGTGAGATGTCCTTGAGTGGGCTGAAGAGGAGCTTGTCAGGCTATTTGGTTTCTGAAGATTTTTGTCAGCCGATGCAGTTAATGTGGTTTTAAGATCAGTCATCTCAAGAGGTTGCAGTCTGTTGTCCAAGAGTTGCTCTGGATGTGAGACAGAACTACTTCAAAATACTATATTTGGATATGTCCTTAGTGCTTAATGTCTTGAGTGATCTCTCACTTGTTGGCTTGCTGATAGGAGTGCTGCTCATCTCATTTCATCTTTCTCTATTCAATCAGCCACCTCATTATCTCTCACCTCTCACTATTGGTTCAGATTCTCTCTCGAAGAAATTGTGGTTTCAGTCTTCTTGCTCTTATCAGATAAGATCTGTATACCTTAAACCACCCTATATCAAGTGTAACAATCTACACCTGTTAATAAAGAATTTCAATGTTTGGGGGTTATATTTGGTCCTTGATCCTTCTAAGTTATCTTCTCAAGTGTTGGTCAACATATTATAAAACTTCCTGTTAAATGAGAAAAACTTATTGAGGATCTCGACTTAACTGAAACTTATGTAAAGAGAGCTCTGAGATAAAAAATTATGTTAAGTAAGATTTTTTTTTTGTCTAAAATCATGAGAAGTGCTTCCAGGGAATACGCCATTATTTGTGGCAGAGCAATGGCTTTTGTGGAGAAATAGACACTCTAGATCAATGAAGTCCAGAGTCTCTGTCATGATACAATTAGCTATCTCTGTGTAGAAATGTTAAAATAAAAAAAAAATCCTCAAAAGAAAAATATCATTGGCATTAAGGTAATTCGTCCTGAGTAACCAGGGTTTCTGGTGTCTGATAAACATGTCTCCTTGTGTAAAAAGGGACTATTCTACCTTGTGTTCAACAAATTGGTTGACCCTGTATGGCTTCTCGTCCATTAATTGAAGAAATGAAATCTACTTGACTTTGTTGTGTTATTTCGTTGCTTGACAAACATAAGGTGCAATTTAATCGTGTCTCTCTCTAGGTTAAGCAACTTTAACAGCTAATTTTATGATTATGCTGATTTAATATCTTGAGTTAACTGACCTTGGTTTTTGGAAGAATATAACCCGTCCACATATTGAAGGGCTAACTTTAATATGGTGTAGCTGTGTTACATCAGAACTAAGGGTATTTTGGGTATTTACAGAAAAAGTGTGATAAGAGTAAAAAGCTACTCGACAACACCTTTTTTGTTTCTCACGCCTTCAACCTCAAACCCTTTATTTCCCCTTGCCGCTTCCTATTCATCCTCGTGCCGCTCCACCTTGAGCGTCTTCTTCAAACCCATCTCCATCTCTTCCCGCTCACCTTCTTCCCCCCACAGAGGTCTATTCCTCTCTTCAGTCTAGCATCGCGTCCAATAACAGCCTGCAAGAGAGAGTTGATACTCTGGAAGTTCCGGCAGATGGATCAGCAAAGGTCAGCAGCTCCGGGTGACAGGAAGAGGAAGGGAAAAGAAATTGTTGAAGAGCCCTCATCTAAGCAACAGAGATGTCTTGTGCCAGAACCTGCTGCGGAAGTATCTTCCGAACAAGGTACCAGGATGTCTCAGTCTACCGTGTTTGTAGAAAGTGGAAAAATCATTCCTCCTAGATTAATAGATTTCGGAGATGAAACTTTGATCTCGAAGTTCCCAGAACTGTTAAGAATCTTTGAGTTTCAGGAGTGGAGAGATTTCTTAGAAAATCACCGTGTCTATTACCCTAGGCCGGTAATGGAATTTTATAATAACTTGTCTTTGAGCCGAGACAAGTCTGCCTTATTATCATCTGTTAAAGGGGTCGAGTTAACTGTTACATGTGAGTCCCTCCACAAAGCCCTCGGTGTTCCAGATAAAGGGGAGGTAGAGGGAAGCTTTCGATACAGTCTCCATGAAGCTTTCTCAGTCATTACTGGTAAACCCAGTAATATTCATGATAAGGGGCAGTTAAAGCTAAAAGCTTATCAGACATCGTCATTTCCTCCTCTTCACAAGCTCCTTCAGAATGTCATCGCTTCCATTATCACTCCACAGACTGGGGCTAGAGGAAGAATTACAGACACACAGAGATTTCTACTGTTTTGTCTGATTCAAAATGTAAAGATTTGTCTGCCAGAGATTATTTTTTCGGTCATGAAGGGATGCATTGGATCCAAGAGACATCTTCCCTATGCCGCCCATCTGACTGAGATATTCAAGCACTCTGAGATTTGCTTGGATGGAGAGGCCGCATCAGAAGTGAAGGCCAGAAACATTTTTAATATGAACTTTGTTTCAGTATTCTTGGGGTTAGAGGACTCCTCTATGGTGGGACAAGCTAAGGTCCAAAAGGCCAGGGAATCACAATCTCAGGGGGAGCATTTAGAAGAATTTCAAGTCTTAGCCCAAGCTGGTGAGCAATTGGTTTCTGAGACTGCTCAACAGGAAACACCAGCTGAACCACCAGTGTCTACCTTGCCAGCTGCACCCATCGAAGTACCCTTCTCATTTCAGAGGCTAGTTGAGGCTGCATCTGAGGACATCAGATTGTCTGACGAAAGCATTCAAACAGATCTAGATGCAACCATTGCTGGGCTATTTGATTCGTTTGGGAAGACATCTGAAGAGGCAATAGTGCCTGAAGAACAGCCAGCTAAAGAGCAAGACGGTACTGATCAAGATCTTGCTGTTCTTGTTAATGAAATTTTAAGGGAAACTGTTGAGCGAAGCTTGGAAGAGGCTACCGACTTGGTCGTATCTGAAAGTCTTGAGCAGGCCTTTGTTGACAGACCTACTGATCAGGAACTCATGGAAGATAGAGGAAAGGCTCCTGTCATAGAACTAGATACAGAATCTTCAAGTGAAGAAGAGGAATCTGAAGATGTATTCCCTCAGAAAGAAACTCAAGCTGAAGATGAAGTTCAGGTCCTAGCTGAGAGCAGTCAAATGCCAGTACAAGAGGAAGCAGCTGAGAGAACTGCACCTAGCAGTGAGTTTTTTGGTACACCTCTAGGTCCACCTAGACTCTTATCTGCAGAATCTACTCGGGCGCCCAACATTGAAGAGCTTCTCATAAACCTGACTCAGCAGATGCAAAAACAAGACAAGAAATTGGATGATCTGCTTACATTTGTCACTCTCAACATTAATCAGGTACATACCAGATTACTGAAGCTTGAGATATCTCTCCTCACTGAATGGAGACGATTCCTTCTAAACAAAAGGGCTTCAGATGATGCAATCAAATCCTTGATGGAAGGATTACAGGAAATTTGTTCAAAAATTGCAAAAGCTCTGAGAGAGTCACATGATGTTAATATTTCCTCCTTCAAAATGTCTTCTACCATAATAGATCATTGCTATGAGATCAGAACAGCTTTAGAATTGTTGAAGAAGTCTTCAAGTGCCCTAGGTCCAGGCATTCAGAAAATCTATGATAAGTTGGTCGCCTTCATATCAGAAATGACAACTCTAACTGACAGATATGAAACTGTCAGTGTTCGCCAAGACGACATTATTTCTGAAGTGGCAAATGTCAGAAGCACTGTGGCGTATTGGCTTGCTGAGCTATCAAATGATTTAAAGGAATTTCAGTCTATCTTGGGTTCTACACCTGGTCACGCCTCTTCCAGCAGAACTCCACCTCAAGAACATTCTTCTGCTTCTCCAAGGGGGAGACCACCACAAGGTAGGACGCGTGGCCCCTCTAGCAGACAAGCCAGATACTTTTCTTGAAAAGTCGATGCTCTGTACTTTTGTTGCCCTTTTGAGGCCTTCTCCCTCAGACTCTTGGACAAATTAACTTAACTCATATCATTTGCGTTGTTGCATTCTTCTTGTTTTCATCTTTTTTTGATGATGTCAAAGGGGGAGAAATCAGGAAAAATGTTTGTGATATTCATTGCGAATGGCTATCTAGTGTTTTTTCCTTCTCTGCAAAGACTCAAGACTCATAGTGTTGCCATCCATCAAAAAGGGGGAGATTGTTGAGTCTTGTTGAATCTTTACATGTTTTGATGATGACAACACTATAAGTCTTAGTGGTCTTCAAAAAATTATGTCTATGTGAAAATTTAACAAAAATATTTTTTCTGTGAAAAATGAACAAAGAACTTGTTTGTTGAAGAATGAACCTTCATTTCACTTCAGGTATTTTTCAGGGACTGTATTCGTGTTGATTGGCACTTCGTCATGTTTGTATATAACACCTCGTGTTGAACTGTTTGTCTTCGTGTCGTTTTTCTCTGAAGTGTTTGTTTTGATTCAGTGACATTTTCGTGTCATTTGATCTTTACTTCGTGTTGTTTTCATCGTCTTCGTATCATTCTCCGTGTAGTGTGTGGTTCTGTCAAAGTTCACTTCGTGTCTGTCTTATGTTGAAACCACACTTCGTGTTGGTTTCTGTTTTGATGAACTTCGAGTCGTTTCCCAGTGAACCCCGTGTTGTTTTGTCCTCCTGCGTCATCCTTGTTTTCACTCCGTGTCTATTTTCTGTTCTCATCATACTTAGTGTTGTTTTTCATTTCATGTCAACTTCACTTCGTGTGGTTTTCAACCCGTGTCGATTATCGTTTTTGACTTCGTGTTGTTTTCAACTCGTGTCGATTACTGTTTCGACCTCGTGTTGTTTTCAGTATGTGTCAATTTTGTCTTCGTGTCGTTTTTCACCTCGTGTCGTGTTACCCCGTGTCAATTACTGTTTCGACTTCGTATCGTTATCAGTCCGTGTCTCTCTTATGTTGAAATCACACCTCGTGCTGATCACTGTTCTTTCTTCGTGTTGTTTCTTTGTATTCTGTCTTCGTGTTGATCTTTCGTTATTTAGACTTCGTGTCTTTATCACATTGACCACACTCCGTGTCGCTTCTCCTCTCATAACTTCGTGTCGTGTTTTTCTACACCTCGTGTCGTTGTCTTCTTGTGTCTTCACCTCGTGTTGTTTTCGTCTCTTCGTGTCGGGTTTGTTCTAGTGCGTACAGGACATCGCAGCACTTCATGTTGCTTCCTGTTTCACTTTCGTGTCATTTGTCTTGTTGTATCTTCGTGTCGTTTTTATTCTTCCTAGTCCTCGTGACCTTCTTGTATTGAAACCATACTTAGTGTTGGTTTCTGTTCTTGTCTTCGTGTCTTTGCGTTGTTTTTCTGTCTACCTCGTAAAGTTCTCTTAGTAATGTTCATTGTGTCACCACCTTATCTCGTGTCGTTCTCTGTTTAGTACCTCTTGTCGTGTCCACTAACCTCATGCAGTTCTAGTTTTTATGACACTCAATATTAATGGCTCTTATCTCGTTGCAGGTCCGAGGAAGAACATTCACCAATGTCTGGGTGCACATGATCCGATGCTGAAGGAACAAATACAAAGAGGGCACGTGGCAGGAAGGTTCTAGGATCGAGCGTGGGAGGCACACGCGTTCAGTGCCCTATCCATCTGCTGCGGCTATAAAGAGAAACCTTTCGCCCACCGATGAAGGGCGATCAGAGCTAAGAAAGAAAAGGCAGTGTTACAGAGAGCTCGATCCAGCAGAAGAAGAAAAAGAAAAGAGAGAGAGATAGTGATCGTGTGAAAGAGGAAGAGAGTTTAAGAGAAAGAAAGTTAGAGAGAGAGTGAATGAGAGAGTTCGTGGAGAAGAAGAAAGAAGCTTACCTGAAGATCTGTCTTCACTGGACCGTGGATCAAATCCAGGCCAGTCAGCTCCGTTGAGAGCCAAATTGTGCATCTCGTGTTTCAGCTTCTGTTTGCTGAAGCTATTTTTCGTTTATTATCTTTTCTTTGTTTTCTGGTTTGCTGTGCTTTCCGATCCTCTGGTCTGAGGTCGGGTTCCCTCCGGTTAGGAGGAAGGGAGATCTGATCTCCAGTTGCAAGTAGCTGGGAGCTACTTGTGGGTTCCCTCCGGTTTGGAGGAAGGGAGACTTGTCTCCGGCTCTGGGCTTGTGGATTTAAGTCCAGAGGTTCCCTCCAGTTTGGAGGAAGAGGGGAGGTTGTTCCCCTGGTCAAGCTGTGTGGCAGCAATTGTTTGCAGACTGAGTCTGTTTGGTTCTAGCGTGTGCTAGTGAAGCCTCACTCCGGTTGGGAGTGAGGGGTGGATGTAGGTCTGAAGGACCGAACCACCTAAAAAATCTTTTGAGCAGTGGCTTGATTGTTTGGTTTGCTTCCGCTAAATGCTTGAATAGGTGCGCTCAATGGGTTTGTATTTGAGTAGAATAGAATTGGTTCTATACTGTTTCTTTATCTAGCATCCGTTTTTTAAATTTGGCCATTATTCGTAGAAGGATTCATTCACCCCCCCTCTGTATCCGGGCCAAGCACCCTAACAATGTGCCTGGGGCAGCCACTGTTAAGATACCATCTGTTTTGATTGACTGCCAGGCATACCTGCATGGAAAATCAAGTGGAAAGTTTTGGAACCCAAAGCTGTTTGGGCCCCAGAAAAGCTTTTATTTCATGCAGACTAGAAACTAGATGTTTTGGTATCCACATTTGATTTGGTTTCTTCATTGAAATTGTGGATTTTTTATCATTCAGTTTAGTCTGCCTTTTCTTGCCACTATTAATCTTGGAGGATTGCTTCTGTGGTGTGGCTTATTTCTTCTTTTTAAAATCATTTTGAAAATTTCTTTGCCAGCGTTTAGTCCAATAGGCATTGGGAGTAGTGGGTGCTCTATAGACCCTAGAGTGACTGGGCATGGAATTGACAAAGCCATAAAAGTTCTGGCTTTTGAAATTGTTTTGCCTAGTATGCATGTAGGAATTCCAAAGATGAGACTGATGTATAGAATATGGATTCTAAAAATGATGCTGCATCGGCCTCATGTAGAAGCTACCTAGACCTCTCTTTTCAAAGTGATGATGATCAGAATTATGAAATGTAGAGTAGGTCGGAGCTGTATTGTAGTAGCCTCCACCTGAGGTACTTCTACTCGGCCCTTGGTTCCTAGAGGACTTATACTAAGAAGAGGTAGAGGTCGATGCACCTTGATGGGTGCCTCGACCATTCTGTGGTGACTGGGTTGTTTTGGCCTTGGGGCTTCCTTGAACTCTAGCCTTAGAAGACTGACCCCTAGCCTGTCAATTGGTCTGAGGTGTGGGAGTGTATGAGCATGATTCCCTAGACACCTCTATCTTCCCTTTGCCCTTGTTTTTGGCACTGGGCTTAGCTTTCTCAATGTTTTTCATTTTGTTCTTATTCTGACCTTCTCTAGAAGTCATGTTTATCAGGGGTTGAAATGTCCCCTTTTCTGCCACAAAGGAGATGGTACTCACGTCAAACCTCTCCTTGTTAGTTGGGTTGAAACCCAAACCTTCCTTTCTGAAATTACTTTTTATTCCCAAGATGGCATTCAGATTTTCTGTACCTTGTGTCATGCCTTCAAGGGAGTTTTGTTTGTCTGTATTTTCTTTTTCTAAATTTTCTATTATCTTTTTCAATTCAACATTCACACCATTGACAACTTCATATTTTTCAGTGGCTATCCTAGTTTCTTCCTGAAACTCATGTATTCTAAGTTTGAGTTCATCAATGGTGTTCATCAGACTTTCATTTTCAGTTCTTAAGTCAATCAAAATGACTTTATCACACTCGGTTTAATCATGAGATTTTTTCAAATTGAGATTTTCAATTTCCAGACATTCAATTTTATCATTCAGAGATGTATCATGAATTACAGAATTAGTTTTCCTTTTCAAATGTCTGTATTCTTTTCTCATATCATCATATTTATCGAGTAACTCAGCATATGCTTCTTGCCAATCATCATGAGTAAAATTTTCAAAAGGTGAAGTTACCTCATTATCATTTTCGTTGTCTTCATCACTTTTTGCCATCAAGCATAGCTTGTCTTCTTTCTCACTGTCAGAGGAGCTGCTCTGACTTCCTTCATCTTCATCGCTCCAGGTGCTAACCATAGCCTTTCCTTTCTTGTTCTTCCACCGTGGTTGCTTGTCTTTCAACTCAGGACAGTCTGCCTTGAGATGTCTTGCCTTCCTGCAATTGTAACAGACAGTGTTATCAGTTTTCTTGGCAGCATCATGTTTATGCTTTGACTGCCTTTTGCCATAAAAATACTTTTTCCTAAACCATTTTCCTTCTTTCCTCAAAAACCTTTTGAAATTCCTAGTAAACATAGCAAAATCATCAATGTTTTCATCTGAGCTAGAGGAGCTGTGTTCACTGGACGACTCTCTGTTGCTTGAGGTAACTTTAAGAGCCAGGGGTTTCTTACTTTTCTCAGACTCATCTACCCTCTTGAGGTTCAGCTCATAAGTCATAAGAGAGCCAATGAGCTCATCTACGGTCGTGGTAGCAAGGTTCCTTGACTCCTCTACTACGGTGGCCTTGGTATGCCAAATAGGTGTCAGAGACCTAAGGATTTTCCTAACCAGCTCATACTCACTATATACTTTACCCAAGTTTCTCAAGCCATTAGTGAGCACCATCAGACGGGCATACATTTCAGACATGGACTCATCAGGCTTCATTCTGGATGCCTCATACTCAGAGACCAACATGTTGGCCTTGGTTTCCCTAACCTGAGAAGTCCCTTCATAGATAACCTTCAACTTATCCCACATCTCCTTAGCTGTGGTACAGGAGGAAACTCTGGAGAATTCGGTGGGATGGAGTGCACATTGTATGGCATTAATGACCGCCCAATTTAGGGTGGACCTACGGATATGCTCCTTGGTCCAGAACTCTTCGTCTGGGGGTAAATCGAAAGGACCCTTACTAACAACCTTCCAAATCTCAGAGTCCTTAGCACGAAGGAATACATCCATGCGATTCTTCCAATAAGAATAACTAGATCCATCAAAGAAAGGTGGCTTGCTAGTGGAGTGGCCCTCAGCATCTAACCCTCTAACATCCATTCTAAACTCTCCGGGATGTAAAGCCCTAAGGGAGAGGTAGGCTCTGATACCAAGTGTCGGGTGTGCAGAACGGATGAACGTAGATCTAGAGGGGGGTGAATAGATCTACCCTCAAAAACTACCAACCTATAGCAGTTTAAAAATAATGCGAGACAAATAGAACTGCGGTAGACTCAAACTCACAGACAGTGAATAATCAGAAATGAAATCTGTAGAGGAATTGCAGATAAGCAATGCAGATATTCAGTTTACTAAAACTAAATCTCAGAGAAGCAGTCTTTGAGTGATTCCATCAATCATCATTAGAGCGAAGAAATAATCTCATCTACCAAGTGTCAGGCAGAGGTATGATCTAGGATCCCTCATGCAAGAAACAGCATTCCAGAATGGCGTGACCAAACTTTCCTAACACAGCTTTTGACACACTTGATGTAGAGGAACTTGTAGTTCGTTCAAGTGATGATGAGAATGAAATCAAATATAAACTGTAACGTAGTATGATAAGCAAATGATAATGGCAGATGAAAGATTAATCAATCAAGCTCATGCAAACGCGTTAGGCGATCCTAAGCATTCATCTACCAGAGAGAAGATAGAATTGCAATAGCACAAGACAAGATAGTTTTAAGGTGGTTCGATCTCTATCCAGAGATCTACGTCCACCCCTTACTCAACCGAGTAAGGCTTTCTGCTGCCACACAGCTTGAACACCGTTGATCCATAGCTTTGGGGATAGAAATCCCTACAACCGTTGAGTAGCACAACTTGCTATCCGCTGAGCATTACAGCTTGGCTATCCGAGGAAACACCCTCCCCCACTGAGCAATACAGCTTAGCTCTGCTGATTCACAGCTTTACAAAGGATTCAAAAGGAAAACAACGAAATGAAGAAAACCGCAAAGAAATGAAGGCGGAAAATAGGAATGTAGCTCTTCAAAATAGAGCAAACTGACTCTGGATCTGATCCAGAATCCAGGGAGAGTTAGCCTCTTTCAGACCCTCTTCTTCCTCTCAGCTCACTTCTTCTTCTCAGCTCTCTTCCATAATACTCTGTTTTCTCTCAGAAAATGGCTCTCGCTATCGAGCTCTCTCTTCTCTTCTCTTACTGAACTCTCCTCTTCCTCTTCTTCTCCTTTACTTCTCTCGCTCTTCTACTGCTCTGATTCTGTCATCTACCACCTTTTTGATCGTAGGAGAGGCCTTCTTATAGGGCTTCAGGCTGGGTTCCCAAGGGCTCACACGTCCGGCATGTGGAAGGTTCATTTCTACTTTTTCAGAGAAGCCACGTGTCAGCTATATATAGGACATCGATCCTCGCGAAGGAATGTCCAATGATTGCACCCCTAGGATCACGTGCCAATCATTTGTCCTTTTTTTAATCCACGACCTCATGCTTCAGGTGTGACTTCAAGTGGTCACGTGACAGACGAAGCCGTTAGCCCTTATGCATCTCAGGTGCTCGAGAGTATGTCAGGTTGATAGAGATGCCTTAGCCTATAGAAGAAAAGTGAGAACATGGTTAGACCTTATATATGTAGCACAAACCTATATGCACAACTAACATTTATCTTAATATATGACAAACCCTGCTAACACAGACCTTATGCACAAGACCTTGCATACTAACACTGACCATATGCACGAGACGTATACTAACACCGACCTTAGATGCACGACCCTGCATACTAACACTGACTTTATGCGCATGAAACATGAACTAGCACCGACCTTGGATGCAGGGCTCTGCATACTAACATTGACTAGCATCGACCTTAGCTGTGTGCAAAACACAATTAGCATTGACCTTTTATGCAACTAGCACCGACCTTAGTATGTGAAAAATGCAATTAGCACTGACCTAACTTGATGGAAGGTGCAACTAGCGTAGACTTTATGTATGAACCAGTGCAGACTAGCATCGACCTTAATAAACAAAAATGCACATGCATGCAACCTTTTTGACAGAATGACCAAATGGCTATATGCAAGAGGTGCACCGACTTGCTACAGTGTGTGCACAGACTTCATATACATTGAAGATAAACATGCACAGACCTTATAACATGCATAGGCCGTTGCATGCAGAATGCAAACCTGCACCGACCTTATATGTATGAAATGCAAGTGTGCACGGACCTTATGCATTGCAGTAAAAACATGCACCGACCTTTATGTATGCATGAGAATAGTGATGTGCACCGACCTTTGTGCATAAACAATAACGTGCACAGACTATATGCAAGCACATTGCAAAACATGCACCGACCCTATGTGCCAATGCAAGACATGCACCGACTGTGTGCAATACACAAACCTGCACCGACTATATGCCAAACTTGCACCGACCCTCTATATGCGAAACACAAAAAGTGCACCGACCTTGTTCAGCACAAGGCAAATGTGCACTGACCCTGGTCCTCTATATAAAAACATTTGCTCCGACCTTACCTTAGTTGAAGCTTGAGGTAGCATCGACCTTAGTGAGACAGCATGCAACACTAGCATCGACCTTCTAACAGGAATTGAGACTTATTCTGACTTATACATAGATGATGTTGTCAAAGTCAACTAGTGGTCAAACCACTGTTGCCAATGGTCAAACCACTGTTGCCAATCATTAAAACCAAACATGAATGACACCAATTCAGAGGAGACACAACAATATTCACACTAATTTTGATTGTATATATGTTTTGACTAAATTATCTATATGTTTTTTGTACATGGGGATACATCATGATACATTATTGTCACATATTGTGATTACAATGATACATTGGCATAATGTAATTACTGATGGAAATATTTTGCATATTATATCAATGTGATGAATTTTTTGTCTATGATTCATATGTGAATGATGTGGATGTACAAGTTGTGAATGTGTATAATTTGTGAATGCGTATGTTATTACGATTGTTATTACAGGTTACTACAGGTGTCACTTATAGGTTATTTCGTAGATAATAAGTTACCTACGGTTCAAATGAGTTATCTACAGTTAGAACAGGTTACCTACAGTTCAAAATATTACCTACGTTTAATACAGGTTATCTACAGTTCAAATGGGTTATCCACAGTTAGTTCAGTTTACTTACAGTTCTAATTGTTACCTATGCTTAATACAGGTTTACCTATGGTTCAATAAGGTTACCTACAATTAGTACAGGTTACCTACAGTTCAAATGGGTACCTACGGTTCGTTCATGTTACCTACGATTTGTTCACATTACCTACGGTTGTACGTTACCTACGATTTTGTTAGAAATATTACGGTCGTTGGTAAAAACTATGTAGGTGAAGTTTTTCTTACACGATATAAAATCGTGAGAAATTAGTTACGCGAAAAAAATCGTAGGAAATTATCTACATGAATAAACTATAGGAAATTACCCACGCGACACAAACCGTAGGAAATTACCTACGTGAAATTATTGTAGGAAATTACCTACGTGCCTAGAGTCGTAGGAATAGAAGATTCTTATACATATGAATAATTCAACGTAGGTAATTACATACGCAATGTTACTTTATGTGTTGATGCCCCTATTCCTACGGTTCTTTATCACATAGGTAAAACTTTACCTAGGTAATTTTTACCAACGACACAAAAACGTAAGGAGTGTCGTAGGTAAACCTTATACCTACAGTTTTTTGTGTCTTTACCTATGACTTTCATCGTAGGTATAGGTCCTTCTTGGTGAACTCATTAAGCAACATCATGTTATCTGTCACTGTTTGTGACACCAGAGGGGTTGGAAACTCTGTACGGTCTGAACCAATTTGAACATTTGCATAAATTGACTTACAATCCCTATAGCTCCCACTGACAGAATATAGTGCTGTCAAAGACGACCAGCCTCATAGACTGTGACCCTCCTATCCTCCATGCCCCCTAGATTTAGGCCTCCCTAAACCATGCTCACGTCACACCTTCGGCTATGCCCTCTTAGCCCTCCTCTCCCAATGCAACCTATCCCTCCTCACCTCCCCTGCCTCCATCTCCTCCTCCCTCCGCTGCAGTTCCATCGGCTAGTTGGAGAATGAGTCTCTACTCCCCCACCCCCCTACCGTATGTGAAGTCAGCTTCTCTCTCTCATCGAACCCTTCCACACATTCAAGGTCATTATTACTTTCTCGGAAGAATTTCCTACCAATCTAAGTACATGTAAAGGAAGGCTTTCCTTACTAAATTTACCTCTTTCTTATCCAACAATTATGCAACACTAATTGCTTATGCACGCTATGTTAATCATTGACAGGTTCTAATTTTTAGAATTTTACTAGGTAAACGGTGTTTCACGAATGCTCTATTCCTCATATGGTCTTCAAACAGGAGACAAGTTGCTGGATGGAACTGAAAATTAACTTAATTATCAAATATGAGATTTTCCTTCAAGTCCAAACCTATGAAGTACACATAAGTGGTTCATTTGCAAATATAGACGTAGCAGATCTGAATTCATGTTTGTTTATACTAAATAGAGGCGGTCGCTATGGGCCTCGCCATGTTCACCAGCCAGTTTTCCATTGTCTTAGCAATGAGACATCCACCAGGTGAACAACAATGGCAAAACACATCACTCCATTTTGCACAATCTCAATCGTGATGCCACTTGAAGCATCACCAGAGTTAGGTTTTAGCTTGCATGAAGTTTGTGCCAAGATCGTCGGAGAATCCTTGAGCTGAATGGCCACAAGGTGGTGGCGTCATGAGACGAGGATAAATATAGCTAAGTCATGTCAGTGTGAGAAAGTATTTAGAATTGTTCTGGGTAGAATGGCTTTCCAGAATTAATTATTCCTATGAGAGTTGGATGATGAGGCAAGCTATTCCGCGTCGGCTTACAATATGCATATCCCATTCTTCATTTCGCAAGTCATCTTAATTAATTCGACAGGACGAGAAGGATATTTACAGAAAGTGGGATTGCCCACATTATACACGTTATCCTAATTCTTGTATGATCAAGAGTTATTTTGCCACACAATAACTAATTAAGTTAATCTTCTTGCTGTATCAAACATCAACAGGAATTATAATGCATACTTGGATAACTTATACATACCTACCTTTGAGAGACCTTTTCAAGATACCAAGCATGATCCTATAATAGTTCCTGTCAGCTGAGATGGATATTGCTACAGAGGATACCATTTAAGTGGCACTGAAATATTCGCAAATTAATTTTGGAGAAAAGAAACCCCATATGTAAATATTGGTTCCCTCGACCTCAATACGGATTCATACACATGCCCTTAATTTGATTACAATTTCATTCTGATTTGCCAATTCTAATAGATAAAAACAAGTAATCATATATATTGTCAATTTCTGATACAACTGTCAAGTACGTAGCCAATCATATTTCAACCTCCAATAATACAACACTCACATAGCGCACACACGCAAATTATTGATCCATTACCATTATTATTCATATATATGACGGACCACAAGCATGACGTACGTACCCCGTACACCCGACTTCCTGTTATTTTGAATCCAGGCGCTCCTTGAGTATGGGCAGTCGGCCGCGAAGGTGGGTACGTATGATCTTAGTGGCCTCCACCGGAGGAGCTGCAGCACCGACTGCAGTATCCGTTGTGCCAGCCGCCACAGCATCCATACTGGCAGTATTTGTAACCTCCACCGCCCCCGTGCTGGCAGCACCGACTACAGTATCCGTTGCCCCAGCCGCCACAGCATCCGTACTGGCAGTGTTTGTAGCCTCCACCGCCCCCGTGCTGGCAGCACCGGCTGCAGTATCCATTGTGCCACCCGCCACAGCAACCATACTGGCAGCGTCTGTAGCCGCCTCCGTCGTGCTGATCCTGGACGGCGTCCTCTGCGTATGGGAGCGGCACGCAGAGCATGCACGAGTGAGATATCCATGTGTATAAAGGTGGTGAATGAGATCATGTGAAGGGAGTACTTCATGACCCTTCACATGATCAGAGAGTACAAGTAGCCTTTTCCTCAATCAATCATACGTACGGGCAATATTGAGGAAATAATAAGATGTAAAAGCAAAATCTAATAATGCAAGCTGCTTTCTTGTGAGCGTTAATTAATTAGAGAAACATGCATGCAGAAGTAAGTTGCACTCCAACGGCCGGGTAGGGGCAACCATGGACTCACTTGTTTCCTCGGTCAGTTCCCTTGCCGTCACCTCGGAGGCCGAGATGGTCAGTAGGGCAACCATCAGGACACCCAGCACGATGACAGCGCTCCTGGGAGCCATATCTCACCGCCTCTAATTAAGCACAGGCCACTGGTAACGAAGGAAAGAGGTGGGTTTGAGGACGAAGTGACCGGCTTCTTCTGCTCTATTTATAGCGAACTGGCAAGGTCACCCTTTGCAGTTCCATCGGCCAGCCGGAGAATGAGTCTCCACTCCAAAACCCCCTACCCCACCAACGTACTGTACGTGGACACGGCTTCTCTCTCTCTCTCTCTCTCTCTCTCTCATCTGCCACTTTCGTACGTACGAAGGAAGGCTTGCCTTATTAAATTTACCTCATTCTTATCCAACATTTATGTAACATTAATTGCTCATTTACGCCGGCTGTGTTAACGGTTAATCCTTGACGAGTCTGATATTTATAATTTTGAGAAGAGAACAAAATCAAGGGTAACATAACTTATTTCCGAGGGAGAATAAAAAGAAATGTTCTTTTACATATATAACTGAAGAGGCGAAATCTCACGCTGTGTCCTGAGCGGGCTGTGGATCACCAGAAGATGAACTGCAAGACAGGGAAACGTATCAGAGGGTCCAGGGGGTTTCCCTGGGGAAAAACCCTCCGATGATTAAGTCAGTAGAGTTGTGGTGGAAGCAATAATGGGGAGGAGAAAAACTGGTGCGCGAGATTCCTCTCCACCAGAGGGGTGAAGCGGATTGCTCAGGAGTTTTGGTGTATGAGTGCCTTAATGGCTCTTCTTTCTTCTTACCTTCCACCGGAGGGTATCTCTGGTTTAAATAGTACGCCGCCTTCAGGAGTCCTGCAAGCTGAGGGGTTTCCGGCGGAAGTTACGTCCTCAACGTGAGCTTTCATGGCCTTATCGTGAGAATGTTATCGCCTCGAAGTTCGGCGGCTTCTTGATTCCCCTGTCTGTTGGGGACCCTTAACGGCAGCACGAACGGATAATATCCGGTCTCGCCGAGCTTCTAAAGCGCCAGCCCTGTCCGGGCGATGAGCGTAGCTCGGCGGAAGAGGGGTCGGATAGGTCGGCGAATGCCTGTCTCTCCCGGGCGGGAAAACGGCTTGGGCCGGACCCTCCTTGTGACCTGACCATTACTTGGGCTCTCCGAGCCTAGGGGCCGCCGGGGAGGGTTGGTTCCTCGAGTGTTTGTTCATTGGGCTTTTCTTTCCTAAGTGGGCCCTGTGGGCTGTCACTCATGTGAGCTTGCCTCGTTGGACCCTGCTGGGTCTTGTTAGGCTGCTCTTTGTGTGGACTGCAGAAATCCCCTCTCCACTTGTCCCCCTCCTACTCCCGAGCCATGGAGGCTCGGTTGAGTAGTTTTTGAGGCTTTGGACCGGCGTGGCTCAGGTGGGTGAATTCTGTTGGCGTTATGGAGCCACGTGTAGTGGTCGCCTGGGCCCGTAATGAAGATCCCGACGGATTTGAAATGAAGGGCCCCCCTTTTCTTGGAGCACGGAACGACGCGCCGCCTTCCTCCAGGGTTTTATAGGCGTTGGGCGCTATTCGTCGTTCTAGGCTTCTCGGGGTTTTAGCTTTCCTTAGTTTCTTTGCTTCTGGGGCTCCTTGATGCGCCGTGAGAGCACAGTGGAGACACAAAGTCTTGCGGCGGCGTTTGAGGAGTTGGCGAGGGTAACCGCGGAGGCGGTCCGGCAACTTCCTTCCCCCCCGGAGTCTTCGAGCTCGCGCGAGGGGTCATCTTCCAGCTCGATGGCGGATCTGCCTTTGGAAATCGGGCAGGTGAGGCGGGAGCCCGTCCCCAATTGCAGTGAGTTGGGGGTAGCCGAGGTAAGGAAGCTGGAGCATCGTTTTCGCTTGCCTCTCAGGTACAGCTTTGCTGCCGCCGCCCCGTATGAGACGAGTCTGGACAGCCGTACGGGGCACATTTGCACTTTTCTTCTGGCTTGGAAGAGTGGGTTCCGCCTTCCCTTCGAGCCTTTTGTACTTAAGCTTCTCGAGTTTTTCCAGTTGGTGCCTATTCAGTTGGTGGCCAACTCGTATCTCCTTCTCTCCGCCTTTCGGATTCTCTGTCGTCAGCACGACATTTTTCCTTCCTTGGACCTCTTTCACTATTTTTTCGAGTTGAAAGCGCACCCGTCGGCGGGGAAGGGCTTCTACTTTATCCAAGTGAGGAGGAACAGGAGTTGCATCTCACTCGCAGCGAAGGACTCCTCGCACAAGGGGTGGAAGACCCAATTCTTCTGGGTGAAGGCGGAGGCGACGGACGAGTCTTGGAGATGTCTGGTTTCGCCCAATTTTCATCCGAATCTTCCCCCTCGCCAGGAGGAGTTCCCTCCCCACGTGGAGCGGCAGGCCGCTCGTCTGCTGGATAACCGCCAGTCAACCGAGGAGCTGGTGACGCCGGAGAACATCGAACGGTGTTTTCTTACGTGGTTGATGTCGACAGGTATCGCTCTCGAGGTTCTTCTCCTGGGGTGGTAGTTACTTTCTTTCTCCTGACCGGGTCTACTTCTTTTGTTGCAGACGTGAGGCGGGAACCTCTGGAGGAAGCTGCCGAGGTCATTGATCTGGGAGATGACTCGACGGCCGACGAACCAGATGCTTCTGCGGGTCGCGCCCAGGCCCGAGATAAGGGCAAGGGGGTGGCCCCCGAGGGATCTTCACGACCAACTGGTATGAAGCGCAAGGATCCCACGGCGGGAAAGTTACGGGAGGCCGCGAAGGCCAGGAAACGGGCCAAGAAGGCAGGTCTCCCTTCTACCACCGGGGGCGACTCCGGCTCGGCGATGCTCCCCTCTCGGGGGCAAGATGGGGCCGACCCCTCGGGGCCAGCTCCCCCACCTGCCAGGCAAGAGGGGGCCGAGGAGACCGGGGGCCCTTCAGAGGGCGGTGATGGGTCGGCTCTCCCCCCCACGGGGGTAAAGGGGGCCGATGTCGAGGTAGTTGACGCCGAGATCGGGGGATCGGTCGGAGGCGGTGATGTCTCGGTCGGCGAGGTGCGGGCTGAGACAGGCAGGGCTGGGGGTTCGCCCGCGAGGGCGTTGCAGCCCCAGGTGCTTGAAGCTCCCGGTGCGGTCGGTCCCGCGGCACCGATCGAGGTTGGGGGTTCGCCCGGGGAGGCGTCGCAACCCCAACCGATCGTGGCGCGCGAGGCGGTCGGCTCCGTCGCTCGAGCAGAGCCTTCTGGCGGGGTGCCCAGGGCGGAGCGGTTCCCTCTGCCGGAGCCCTTGGAAAGGCTCGGTATTACGGGCGACCTGTATCGGGTCTGCCGGTCGATCGCCTGCGAGGACGAAGGGGGGAGAAAGGCGCAATACCCCCCCGGGATCCTCGATGTTCTGATGGAGGGCGGCCTGGTCATAGCTCGGTCAGGGGCTTTGATGTCGGAGGCGCACGCCCGGACGGAGGCGGAGCGGTCGAAACTCGCCTAGACCCTTGGAGGATGCGAAAGGAAACTGGCCCGACTCAAGGGGGAGCATGAGGGGCTCCGGCAGGAGTTTTCCGCGTTCCGGGAGGTGGCACGGGCGAGCCGACTGGAAGCCGGGGTGCTGACCGAACAGCTCGCCAAGACCCGAGAGTCTCTTGAGGGGACGAGCCGATCCTTGGAGGAGGAGCGTCTTGATAAGTGTGTATTTTTCCTTGTTAATTCATAATTATTCACATTTTTATGAGCTTAAATTATGATCAATATACACTTCTCACACTTATTGTTGATTTTGTATCAAATATTTATTTTTCTAAAATTAAATAAATTTTAATTACATTTTTATGTATTTATGCAGGCACGTAGTACGAGAAAAGCTCCACGAAAAAGAAAATTAAGAAAATAAAAATATTATTTTGAATGGGCCAAAAGCCCAAGACTTGTTCAAAAAGAAAAGAAAAAAATTTTAGAACAAAAAAATAAATTTATTTACTATTTTTTAGAATTTTCTAACTATTTATAGATATATATATATATATAGCTATATAGATATGTATATATATATCTATATTAAAAAAACAAAAAAAATAAATAATTCAAACCCCCGCCCCCCCCCCCCCTTCCCGCCTTCGCCGCCCGCACGGGCGACGAGGCGAGAAGGCGAAGCGGGCGGGGGGGCTCGTGGCGAGCGGAGCGGCAGGCGGGCGGGGCCCAGACACGCGGCAGGCGGGCGGGGCCCGGACACGCGGCAGGCGGAGGGGGTTCGTGCGGCACGCGGGCGCAGCGTGCGCCACGCGCACACGCGGCAGACGGTGGAGCGGCGGGCGCACCGGGGGCCCACGGCCGGCGGCCGAACCCGGCCTAAACGGTCGGCGCAACGTGCCGGCAGAGAGGAAATGGGAGAATAAGAGAGAAAGAGAGAAGAAAAGGGGCTATAAAAATTCTAAAAAAAATCCGAAAAAAATCAGGAAAAATGACAAAAGGTTCAGCACATTCCAGCCTACCAAGTTGGGTCAAAAATTAAGTGCACTTGAATGTTTTATATGAGCAAGAAGAGATTGCAAACCCTATATAAAGGGGGTATCACTTGTAATGAAAAGAGTTAGTTGTTAGAGTTAGAACTAGATGGAGTTAGGGAGAGAGCTAGCTATGGGCACTTGTAATGTAAGTTAGTTCTTTACATTTCTGAAGTTTTTGATTGTTGAAGTTGTGTTTTTCTAAGCTTTTGAAGTCAAATTTGTAAGTTGAATTTATTGCAATACAAGTTTCATTTTGGAATTTGATCTTTTCATAGCCTTATTTCTCATTATTGTGATCCTCATTTCAAATTCTTGTCATCATAAAAGTTGTTCCTTTTTAAGTTTTCTTCAACTTCTCTGTTTATCATTTCTTCAAATTCGTCCAAATTCATAGAGTTAATACCCATTTTCTTAAGTGTTGTCCTGTGCATTTACTGTTCATCCATGGTGATACCTTCTTCCATTCATTCATTTTGAAGTCTTTCTAGTCCTCAAATAACTCTGAGTTCTTCATAAGAGTTGTTCCTCTATTGTATCTCTAAGTTTTATTCTTCTTGAACTTTGTCAAATTCCTCTTCTTTTGAGCTTTAGAATTAAGTTTTCTAGGTGCTGGTTTTCTGTCAATTACTGTTCATCCGAACCAATAGGTCTTAGTTTTTCAAGTTTTTCCTTATCTTCCTTTCATTTTCTGTTTCTGTGTTCTTCATCAAAGTTCTTCCTTTTTCAATTCTCTACAACTTTCATATTTTCAACTTTTTCTAATTCCATTCAGATTTCAAGTTATTTCATTTCTTCCAACCCCCATTTCCACTTGAATTCTGTTTTGTTTTCACCTTAAAGTTTCAAACTTGTTATCTGCAAACCCGTTCTTCTTAAGTGTTTCAAACATACCCGAAGCGGTGATTCTTCTTCAAATCCTCTCACGGCGTCGACTTCCTAGGCGGAACGATCATCATCAAAGGCTCGGCGTGGAAACGACTACGTTCTTCACTCAATTGGCTAAATTTTCTTTACTTATCCCTTGTCATTTCAAGTTGTAATTTCATTTCCGTTAGTTGTAATCGCACTCAAAACCCAAAAATTGGTTTTTCAAAACACAAGAATATTTTCCAACTAAGAAAAATAACCAAATTCCTTCCCCGTGGGATCGACCCGTACTTACCATTATACTCATGTTTTCAAATCCATAAGTGAGTGAGTGCGATTATAAATATTTGAAATTTGTGTGGCACGGCAATTTTAACAACGACTGTCGAGCGAGCATCAAATTTTTGGCGCCGTTGCCGGGGATGGAGATACTTTTCATAGTTGGATACTCTTGTGTTTACTTTGTATATTTGTATATTGATTTTTGCTTTCTTTACTTGTGCAGGAAAACGAAAAAAAATTTGAAAATCAAAGAAAGAGGAAGATCGAATCTGAAATTCCAAGGATATGAAACATCGTTAAATAGCTCGGCAGCATTGCTAAAGGGCTGAAATCACGAAACAGGTTCTATCTTTCCACTTTCTGAAAATTTTTTTTTACAAAAATCTGAAAATTTCTTGAAAACTCTATAAAAATCATAAAACAATCAAAACAAAAGAAAAATTTTCATGCTGGTTAGTTAGGTTCATTAACTAAAAACAAAAATAAAAAAAAATCTTCATTTGCACCAAATAAAAGACCTTATTGCAAGAGTAGAAACTACACTTTCATGCTCTAGGTCATGCATCATTTAGCTTAGATTTGTCTTTGTTTAATTTCTGCATTGCATTTTGAAGATCGCGAGGGACAAGGTACGTTCTACTGATCTCAGTCTGGCATTCATTTTTGCATAAAGAACCCCTTGTTTGAAATTGTGGTGTACATTTCATTTCAAAATACTTTAAGGGCAACACCCCTAACAAGATAAGGTGGGGATTTCATCACCCTCACTTAGCCCGAAAACCACAATTTCCTTGCATCTCTGCATTACCTAGGCCTTAATAAAAGCCAGTAGACGTTGGCCCTAGGATCACACTGTGATTCCTGTGATATTTAGGTTTATCCTCTTATGAAAACTGGTGTCTAAGGCAAGACGGTCGGATGGCAAACGCCTTAAGCGGGATTGTGATTTTGTATAATAAGGTCCCTACGAAAGTAGGGGGAACCTCCCACTTCCCCACCCCTTACCTGGCCGGTGGACATACTGAGGGTGAATTTAAGTTCATTTTAATCACTTTGTGAAACCACATTTGTAGGTCTGAGTCGCATCTAGGTCATTAGGATAATTTGTGTTAACTTGTTTGTGTTTGCTATATAGATATATAGATATATATATCTATAAATAGTTAGAAAATTCTAAAAAATAGTAAATAAATTTATTTTTTTGTTCTAAAATTTTTTTCTTTTCTTTTTGAACAAGTCCTTGGGCTTTTGGCCCATTCAAAATAATATTTTTATTTTCTTTATTTTCTTTTTCGTGGAGCTTTTCTCGTACTACGTGCCTGCATAAATACATAAAAATGTAATTAAAATTTATTTAATTTTAGAAAAATAAATATTTGATACAAAATCAACAATAAGTGTGAGAAGTGTATATTGATCATAATTTAAGCTCATAAAAATATGAATAATTATGAATTAACAAGGAAAAATACACACTTATCACACCCCCCAACTTACTCATTGCTAGTCCCTTAGCAATGCACATAATGAAAAATTTAGGACTAACAAGAGTTTAAAGATATTCAGGCCTCATTTCCAGTTCATCTTTCATAGAGTCAACTAAAGATCAGGAATCTGGAGTAATTATCACAGATTAGCCTTATGAACAGGATCAAGAATTCTAATCAAAATTCAGTAGCACTTGTGCAAGTGGAATACTAAATTCACAGTAGAGACAATTGCATCCTCCAGTTGCTATTCCGAACAAATGCCTTTCAATTCTGCACTTCTTACTTAGAGCGTTCAATGCACACTTGCTTTTTGTCTGCCTTATTGCTATGTCCCTTTTGGGATCACTATATATATATTTTTTTTTCTTTTCTTTTTTTTTCTTTACACACATGATGCTGCACTACCCTTCACTGTTTTACGCGAACCTCAACACGTCTTAGGTGAAGTAGGCCCGGTTCCACAGATCCAAGTTCCCTTTTCCTTTTGACGCGAATCTCAACACGTCTTAGGTGAAGTAGGCCCGGTTACTCAGAAGCGGAGCATTTTTCATGGTGCTTTATTTTTTTCTCATACTTTTCTATGGCAGAAAGCTTATAACAAATCTCTTGTTCAAAAGTGCAGAATATCAGACAGTATATCGAAAATAGCAGAAGGCTTGTCCTTCTTGTTTCATTAGCGTGCATCGTGATTTCATTTTTTTGAAAGTGCATCTGAACTTTAAAGAGATTCTTTAAATCCGTTATCCATGGGTAGAGTAAATAAATTATCCAGCATCCTTTTCCCAGTTGTTTCTATTCAGAATCACTTTTCATGCGACATGAATCAAGAAATTCAACTCGGGGAAAACTGTTGTTTAACATGACAATTCAATAAACTTTCAAAAAAAATTGTTGAAATTTTTAGAAATTTTTGAAAGTTTTGAAAATTTTGTTTTTGAAATTTTTGACATTGATCTCTACCCCCCAACTTAAATGACATTGTCCTCAATGGCATAAACAGTAGAAAGATCAGAGGACATGTAAATAGATAATATAGTTGAGATGGAAGGATACAACCTGATGGCGGGGTAAAATGACGAGGGCGTCGGTGCAGCTTGGCCTGACAACTGAAAAATAAACATACTAAAACAAGAAATCATATCAGAAGCCAGGAATTAACACAAGGAGTGGGACCCAATGTTCATTTATTTCAAAAGGAATCGACCAATGATGGCAACGTGAGTTACGGAGCCAGATTTCTCGCAGAAATGTCCCCTCAATGTGTGTGTTATGCGAAAGGTGGCCACAACGGGACAATAAACATAACAAATCTTTGGACCAACAAGAGAGAGAAAGTCAATAAAACACGTCTCCGACTTGACCACTCCACATAGTAGAGTGGGTGCGAGATTAATGAGAGGATGACGTGTCGCAAAGGCTATGGCTAGATGTGATGGTGCGAGATGCAGATCACTTGCTCTCCAATCCTATAAATACCCCCCCCTTCCCACTCGACTGGAGAACATCGAAGTTGTGAGAGTAGAGTCGAGTGAAAAGGTTGCAAAGGGGAGTAGTGAGTGTTGCTCAAGGTTTAGAATGGAGGGTGAATCGAGCTTCAGAGCTGAAGGGGAGTCGTCTCGCTCCTCGAAGAGGAGTAGATCGGGCAGTAGTGCCAGGAGATTCTCTGAAGTTGAAGGACTTGTGAGTGAAAGGACTCTTCCACAACTTGTAAGTGATGCCTTTCATTCCTTTCTTCTTCTCTGTTCTTTCTTTGGAAAGCTTCCCATTTCTCATTTCTGGCGTATGTGCAGAGTGTGATGAAGTCACACATCTCGTGGGAGCTGGTCGTGGCTACATATCGAGGGCTCCCGGACTTCCAGAAAGCGAGGTTGGACGTGATGGGATTCGGGCCCTTTCTCAGAATTGAGCCACTCAAGATCGACCTTGCTCTGATCCAAGCTCTACGTGAAAGATGGGACCCGGTAAGTAGGGCATTCCTGATGCCGTGGGGGCATATGGTACCCAGCTTGGAAGATGTGGTCCGAATCACGGGCCTCAAAGTGGATGGGGAAGCAGTGGCTGGTGTCACCTACGCGGATTACTGTGAAGGTGCCCATAACTTGTTGGGGATGGACTTAGATAGTCGGAAGAACAGGTCAGTAGCCAGGGCATCGATCATGGAAGCTTTAGGGCTTACTGACATGCGTCCGCGTGATGATGAGTCCATAGAAGAATTTATGGAAAGGGCAGAAAGAAGTGCCCGTGCTATGTATTGTATGGATACCAGCAATTGGGAGCGAACCAATATGGATCTGAGGAGGTTCCTCCTCTTTCTATTAGGCAAGTTGTTGCTGGGGTCCAAGGGAGACAGTATCCACTGTCATTTCTTAGAACTGCTTGTAGACTTGGAAAGAGTAGGACAATACGCCTGGGGAGCTGCTGTGCTGGCACATCTGTTTACAAGTCTGTCGCAAAGGACAGACAAAGAGATGACACTAAATGGGTTTACGCCTTTAATCCAGGTAATGAAAATTTTTGTTTTTTTTTGTTTTTATTTTCTGATTTTTGTTTGTGTTTTCATCAATGACACATGATGGTGTAGCTGTGGAGCTACTATTACCTTCCAATGGGGAGGGCTCGACACTGTCGACCACTGACGGTCCCTCTAGCGAGACGGTGGCAACCCATCATGAGCACTGCACCTTTACCCTACCAACTGATGGTGTTCAGGCGAGAGTTGCAAGAGTTCCCTGCAACGATGGTAGGATAATTATTTTCTCAATTTTTTTTATATTTTTTTTCATTTATTTCATTTTTTTTTAACTGAGAAGATATGTGCATCCCATTAAAGGTGAACTGGAGGCCTTTCATGAACATGGTTGATGTTGACCAGCCTTGGGTAATTGGAAGCCGCGCCCGGTTTGGACGGGACCTCTGGCTCCATTGCTTAAATGAAATCGAGCCCCTCAGGCTGCGATTAGCTATGCGGACCTTAGGGCTGGCTCAAGAATGGGTGGATATGACCATGTCACCTAGCGTCGGAAGGCAGACGCGTGGTCCAGCCACCTGTGTTGATTGGAGAGTGCGCTTCTCCGAACAATATGAAGATTGGCAACGGAGAGGCACACTCGTGGAATCTCAAGCACAAGATAGCGATGATTACCTACGCCTCTACAGAGCAATGTATGCAGAAAGGCTCCAGCCTGGAGGGCTTGTAGAGGTAAGGAAACCATGTTTGTATCTTTTTAATTTTTTTTTTCTTTGTTTGTGAACTCAAAAGCCATAACTGTAGGATGTTCGTGATACTATAATAACGAACTTACGAGCTCGTCTGGCGGACACGGAGCAAGAGCTGAGTGATATCAGAGCGGCTCTAGGTTCATCAGTAAGTATTTCAGTACATATTCCGGGTAGGCTTTGAGATTCAGGGCGCTAACCACTTAATGTCACCACATGTGCAGCGTGCTCAGCTTGATGCAGTTTCTTCGGCGATGGGAGCAGATGGTGTTTCTTCCAGTCTATGGATTCCCACATCCGAGCTGGATCAACTCCACGAGCAACTTGCTCATGCCACACAACGGGCTGCAGAGGCAGAAGGGATGCTTTCTGTACAGGTGAGGATTTCACCATTTAACATCCCTTATTCAAGTATTGCTATTTGCCTGAGATGAAATGTGTGGCAGGAGAAAGAAACACAAGAGGCACTTGCAAATGCCACTCAGAAGGAAGATAGAATAACTGAGCTGGAAGAAGAACTACAGCGTCGTCCAGATGAGGATTCTTCAAGGGACGCTGTGGAGTTGAGAATCACCCTTCAATTAGAAAGAGAAGATAGAGAGAGAGAACGGGCTGAGAGAGAACATGACAGAGACAGAGAGAAAACCAAGAGATTGGCCGAGAAAGAGGAAAAGAGGGCCCTGGAGGCCCAACTTTTTGAATTGAGGACTAGTCTCGGCCTAGCCGAGCAATGGCTGAAGGATGGCGAAGAACGCTATCGAAGAGCACGAGAGCGTGGCTTTCGCGTCAGTAGCTTCTTTGCTGCCCCCTCAGATCGGCGTCCATAGTGCGGTAGTAATACCGCTGCTCTCGGCTTGGGAATACCCTCTAGAGAATCTTGCCCCAGAGAGCGGCAAGACAAGTAATGTGAAGAAAGAAGGTGGATTCCGATGTAATCGCTTTGTTTGCTTTTGTGTGTAATAAAATACTTTTTGCTTGGCTCTCCGTTGTCCTTATCTCTCGAATCCCTAAACACAGCTAATTTCTCACAATAATTTATTACCACACAAAAATCACTTAGGTTGCCTCCTAAGAAGCGCTAACTTTTATGTCGTCAGCCAGACACCATGTAGCTCATTAGCTCATTAACCAACGCGTGGCATTAAGAATGAGCCACCACGTGATCTTGTCTTCCTTCAAATTCCAGCCCTTAATCCATTGGAAGACAAGAGTAGACATGTATGGACCGGGGCTAGAAAGAGGCAGGACTCGCACATGATTGTTTGTAACATTAACCCTGTGTGCGATCCAGTTTTCTGCTTTAGATATCAAAAAATGATCTATGGCCAATAATTTGTCAATATCAAGGTATAACCCTTTCATAATATCAATCCATCGGTCCCTTTTACCTGTATCGTCCCTCCTGATGACCTCTTTATCGACTGCTTCCTCCTTGGGAACTTGGTCATCAAACGGTGGCTTAGGGATAAGAGTGTCATGATTAGCCACAGTCTTCCCAGTAACAGCCTCATGTGTTAGAAGGGTACCAATCAACTTGTCTTCCTGATGGGGAGTTAAATCAAAAGTGAATATTGTTGATCCATCCCCCTCAGGTCCCAGAATGTCATATGGAAGAGGCTCATCTGGCAGGGGTAGCACGAGCCCAGAATCAAATTGATCCAATGATTCAAACATGAGGGGATCGGGCTCAATGGGTAGATCAAATTTGAAAGTTTCTAATAAAACCCCTTTATCACACTCATCATTTAATAGAAATATGTGAATCAAATTTCCCAATAATGAAGTGGGAAGATCAAATGTAAATTGTTCCAGCTCGGCCCCTTCATCAAAGGTAAGATCAAATGGGAATTTTTCAAAGACGGAGCTTTCATCATACTCATCACTCACCTGAAGATTCTTAATCAAATTTTCCAACAATGGGGTTGATAGAGGAAATATAAACTTTTCGAACAAGGCCCCATCATCAAGTTCTTCCAAGGGAGGAGAATTAAGTTCCACTAAATCAACATGATTATTAATCATAAAGTAATCCTCCTCGACATGTAGATCCTCAATTAAGTTGTTTGGGCCACTAATTTTCTCAATGATATTCTCAATCTCAAAACATTCATAGAATGGGGTGATGATATCAATAGGTTCATTTGTGTTCTTTAATTCATCCCCTAATTCCATCCCTTCCTTCATCATGGTATGGCTTGCGCACTCCCCCTCACTCCCAATAATGATATCTTGAGCCAAAATGCCAGGCATCGGATCATCATCATCATCATTCACGTATCGAGAGGGTTGGTTGAATATTGACGAAGGGTCATGGTAAGTAGACTGAGAGTACACGCTTTGAGCTTCAAAGTAGTGGCCCGGTGAATCACCCTTAGTATTGACATTGAGTCCAAAATCGGGGTGAGATGAGTTGAGATGAAGTTGAGTATACATGGGCTGCTCGTGAATTGCTTGGGGTAGAGGTGTAGACAAATGGGTTTGGATTGTTGAATCCATCCAAGGCAAATTTGTGTGATTACTCCAGCCAAGATTATCATCATCTGCAACATGCTTGAGCTGAGAGAATCCTAGGGAATTTTGGACCTGTGCTTGGATGACGGGAGAGAGTCGGGCTATAGTAGGGCATTCACTCACATGGTGAGTGAGACTGGTACAGAATTCACACACTTCCATGAAAGTGTGGATTGGATTTTCCGCCTGTTTGACATGTCCTACAAGTTGTTGATGAGATGAGATAGAGGCACGATTTATTGAATTTTCACTCAAAATCTCAAATAGATCATATGTCTCATCTTCATTTTTGCTTAAAAATGCCCCTCCACAATATATATCCACCATCTGCCTATCAACATTGGATAACCCCTCATAAAATGTAAAGATAATTTGCCATCTGGGCAACCCATGATGTGGACATTGACTCACTAGCTCCTTTAATCTCACCCAAGATTCATGAAGTTGCTCTCCCGGACGTTGAGTAAATCCTGTAATCGCCCTTCTCATCATGTTGGTTTGGCCTATGGGGTAAAATTTTTTTAAAAATTCTGACTGCATATCTTCCCAAGTCCTGATAATCTTGCGAAAACTCCTTAACCAACATTTTGCTTTATCTTTTAACGAGAATAGAAATAAAATTAATTTAAGGGCATCATCATTAAAATTCTGAATTTTGATCAGTGAGTAAACTTCTAGAAAATCATCTAGATGCCTATAAGGATTTTCATTGAGATTCCCATAAAAAGATGGGAGCATCTGGATGAGACTACGGCGAATCTCATATTGATCAACGTGAATATCGGGGAGTTGAATACAGGTGGAGGGCTTGTAAGAAGAAGGATAAAAATGCTCCTTCATAGGCGTGGGTTTCTCTCCAAGATGAATGGCCATAAAATGAATTATTTTTTACATTTTTTTTAAGTATTTCAAATTATATATTTTTTCAATTTTTCAAAACTTTTTTATGCAAACACAAACAAGTTAACACAAATTATCCTAATGACCTAGATGCAACTCAGACCTACAAATGTGGTTTCACAAAGTGATTAAAATGAACTTAAATTCACCCTCAGTATGTCCACCGACCAGGTAAGGGGTGGGGAAGTGGGAGGTTCCCCCTACTTTCGTAGGGACCTTATTATACAAAACTACAATCCCGCTTAAGGCGTTTGCCATCCGACCGTCTTGCCTTAGACACCAGTTTTCATAAGAGGATAAACCTAAATATCACAGGAATCACAGTGTGATCCTAGGGCCAACGTCTACTGGCTTTTATTAAGGCCTAGGTAATGCAGAGATGCAAGGAAATTGTGGTTTTCGGGCTAAGGGAGGGTGATGAAATCCCCACCTTATCTTGTTAGGGGTGTTGCCCTTAAAGTATTTTGAAATGAAATGCACACCACAATTTCAAACAAGGGGTTCTTTATGCAAAAATGAATGCCAGACTGAGATCAGTAGAACGTACCTTGCCCCTCGCGATCTTCAAAATGCAATGCAGAATTAAACAAAGACAAATCTAAGCTAAATGATGCATGACCTAGAGCATGAAAGTGTAGTTTCTACTCTTGCAATGAGGTCTTTTATTTGGTGCAAATGAAGATTTTTTTTTTGTTTTTGTTTTTAGTTAATGAACCTAACTAACCAGCATGAAAATTTTTCTTTTGTTTTGATTGTTTTATGATTTTTATAGAGTTTTCAAGAAATTTTCAGATTTTTGTAAAAATTTTTTTTCAGAAAGTGGAAAGATAGAACATGTTTCATGATTTCAGCCCTTTAGCAATGCTGCCGAGCTATTTAACGACGTTTCATATCCTTGGAATTTCAGATTCGATCTTCCTCTTTCTTTGATTTTCAATTTTTTTTTCGTTTTCCTGCACAAGTAAAGAAAGCAAAAATCAATATACAAATATACAAAGTAAACACAAACAGTTTTTTCCCAATTTTTATAACCACTTTTTTATGCAAACACAAACAAGTTAACACAAATTATCCTAATGACCTAGATGCGACCCAGACCTACAAATGTGGTTTCACAAATGAACCTATTGATATCATCACCCCATTCTATGAATGTTTTGAGATTGAGAATATCACTGAGAAAATTAGTGGCCCAAACAACTTAATTGAGGATCTACGTGTCGAGGAGGGTTGCTTTATGATTAATAATCATGTTGATTTAGTGGAACTTAATTCTGAATCTTCTCCTCCCTCGGAAGAACTTGATGATGGGGCCTTGTTCGAAAAGTTTATATTTCATCTATCAACCCCATTTTTGGAAAATTTGATTGAGAATCTTCAGGTGAGTGATGAGTATGATGAAAGCTCCGTCTTTGAAAAATTCCCATTTGATCTTACCTTTGATGAAGGGGCCGAGCTGGAACAATTTACATTTGATATTCCCACTTCATTATTGGGAAATTTGATTCACAACCCCGGCAACGGCGCCAAAAATTTGATGCTCGCTCGACAGTCGTTGTTAAAATTGCCGTGCCACACAAATTTCAAATATTTATAACCGCACTCACTCACTTATGGATTTGAAAACATGAGTATAATGGTAAGTACGGGTCGATCCCACGGGGAATGAATTTGGTTATTTTTCTTAGTTGGAAAATATTCTTGTATTTTGAAAAACCAATTTTTGGGTTTTGAGTGCGATTATAACTAACGGAAATAAAATTACAACTTGAAATGACAAGGGATAAGTAAAGAAAATTTAACCAATTGAGTGAAGAACGTCGTCGTTTCCACGCCGAGCCTTTGATGATGATCGTTCCGCCTAGGAAGTCGACGCCGTGAGAGGATTTGAAGAAGAATCACCGCTTCGGGTATGTTTGAAACACTTAAGAAGAACGGGTTTGCAGATAACAAGTTTGAAACTTTAAGGTGAAAACAAAACAGAATTCAAGTGGAAATGGGGGTTGGAAGAAATGAAATAACTTGAAATCTGAATGGAATTAGAAAAAGTTCAAAACATGAAAGTTGTATAGAATTGAAAAAGGAAGAACTTTTATGAAGAACATAGAAACAGAAAATGAAAGGAAGATAAGGAAAAACTTGAAAAACTAGGACCTATTGGTTCGGATGAACAGTAATTGATAGAAAACCAGCACCTAGAAAACTTAATTCTAAAGCTCAAAAGAAGAGGAATTTGACAAAGTTCAAGAAGAATAAAACTTAGAGATACAAGAGAGGAACAACTCTTATGAAGAACTCAGAGTTATTTGAGGACTAGAAAGACTTCAAAATGAATGAATGGAAGAAGGTATCACCACAGATGAACAGTAAATGCACAGGACAACACTTAAGAAAATGGGTATTACCTCTATGCATTTGGACGAATTTGAAGAAATGGTAAACAGAGAAGTTGAAGAAAACGTAAAAAGGAACAACTTTTATGAAGACAAGAATTTGAAATGAGGATCACAATAATGAGAAATAAGACTATGAAAAGACTGAATTCCAAAATGAAACTTGTATTGCAATAAATTCAACTTACAAATTTGACTTCAAAAGCTTGGAAAAACACAACTTCAACAATCAAAAACTTCAGAAATGTAAAGAACTAACTTACATTACAAGTGCCCATAGCTAGCTCTCTCCCTAACTCCATCTAGTTCTAACTCTAACAACTAACTCTTTTCATTACAAGTGATACCCCCTTTATATAGGGTTTACAATCTCTTCTTGCTCATATAAAACATTCAAGTGCACTTAATTTTTGACCCAACTTGGTAGACTGGAATGTGCTGAACCTTTTGTCATTTTTCCTGATTTTTTTCGGATTTTTTTTGGAATTTTTATAGCCCCTTTTCTTCTCTCTTTCTCTCTTATTCTCCCATTTCCTATCTGCCGGCACGTTGCGCCGACCGGTTAGGCGGGTTCGGCCGCCTGCCGTGGGTCCTCCGTGCGCCCACCTTCTCGCCAGCCGCCGCGTGTCGCACGCGGCGCACGCGACCGCCTCGCCTTCGCCGCTGCCGACCGGCCACGACCCCCCGCGCCTTCGCCGCCCGCACGGGCGACGATGCCTGGAGGGCGAAGCGGAGGTGGGGTCGTGGCAACAGGCGAGCGGAGCGGCACGGGAGGAGGGCCCAAGGGGCCACCGGGACGCGTGGCGGGTTTCGATCGGCCGGTTAGGCGGCCGGCCGCCGTGGGCCCCTCGTGCGCCCGCCCGCCTCTGCGCCTGCCGCGTGTGCGCGTGGCACACGCTGCGCCCGCGTGCCTATCTCCGCTTCCGCTCCGCGTGCCGCCGGCTCCGCCCGCCGCGTGTCCCGGCCGAACCATTCGGCGCAACGCGCCGGCAGAGAGAATAAGAGAGAAAGAGAGAAGAAAAGGGACTATAAAAATTCCAAAAAAATCCGAAAAAAATCAGAAAAAATGACAAAAGGTTCAGCACACTCCAGCCTACCAAGTTGGGTAAAAATTAGGTGCATTTGAGTGTTTTATATGAGCAAGAAGAGATTGTAAACCCTATATAAAGGGGGTATCACTTGTAATGAAAGGTGGTTAGTTGTTAGAGTTAGAACTAGATGGAGTTAGGGAGAGAGCTAGCTATGGGCACTTGTAATGTAAGTTAGTTCTTTACATTTATGAAGTTTTTGATTGTTGAAGTTGTGTTTTTCCAAGCTTTTGAAGTCAAATTTGTAAGTTGAATTTATTGCAATACAAGTTTCATTTTGGAATTCAGTCTTTTCATAGCCTTATTTCTCATTATTGTGATCCTCATTTCAAATTCTTGTCTTCATAAAAGTTGTTCCTTTTTACGTTTTCTTCAACTTCTCTATTTAGCATTTCTTCAAATTCGTCCAAATGCATAGAGGTAATACCCATTTTCTTAAGTGCTGTCCTGTGCATTTACTGTTCATCCGTGGTGATACCTTCTTCCATTCATTCATTTTAAAGTCTTTCTAGTCCTCAAATAACTCTGAGTTCTTCATAAGAGTTGTTCCTATCTTGTATCTCTATGTTTTATTCTTCTTGCACTTTGTCAAATTCCTCTTCTTTTGAGCTTTAGAATTAAGTTTTCTAGGTGCTGGTTTTCTGTCAATTACTGTTCATCCGAACCAATATGTCCTAGTTTTTCAAGTTTTTCCTTATCTTCCTTTTATTTTCTGTTTCTGTGTTCTTCATAAAAGTTCTTCCTTTTTCAATTCTCTACAACTTTCATGTTTTGAACTTTTTCTAATTCCATTCAGATTTCAAGTTATTTCATTTCTTCCAACCCCCATTTCCACTTGAATTCTGTTTTGTTTTCACCTTAAAGTTTCAAACTTGTTATCTGCAAACCCGTTCTTCTTAAGTGTTTCAAACATACCCGAAGCGGTGATTCTTCTTCAAATCCTCTCACGGCGTCGACTTCCTAGGCGGAACGATCATTATCAAAGGCTCGGCGTGGAAACGACGACGTTCTTCACTCAATTGGCTAAATTTTCTTTACTTATCCCTTGTCATTTCAAGTTGTAATTCCATTTCCGTTAGTTGTAATCGCACTCAAAACCCAAAAATTGGTTTTTCAAAACACAAGAATATTTTCCAACTAAGAAAAATAACCAAATTCCTTCCCCGTGGGATCGACCCGTACTTACCATTATACTCATGTTTTCAAATCCATAAGTGAGTGAGTGCGGTTATAAATATTTGAAATTTGTGTGGCACGGCAATTTTAACAACGACTGTCGAGCGAGCATCAAATTTGTGGCGCCGTTGCCGGGGACAAAAATAGACTGTCGAGCATTGTTTGAATATCTCCGGGAGAGAGAATAAGAGAGAAAGAGAGAAGAAAAGGGGCTATAAAAATTCCAAAAAAATCCGAAAAAAATCAGGAAAAATGACAAAAGGTTCAGCACATTCCAGCCTACCAAGTTGGGTCAAAAATTAAGTGCACTTGAATGTTTTATATGAGCAAGAAGAGATTGTAAACCCTATATAAAGGGGGTATCACTTGTAATGAAAAGAGTTAGTTGTTAGAGTTAGAACTAGATGGAGTTAGGGAGAGAGCTAGCTATGGGCACTTGTAATGTAAGTTAGTTCTTTACATTTCTGAAGTTTTTGATTGTTGAAGTTGTGTTTTTCCAAGCTTTTGAAGTCAAATTTGTAAGTTGAATTTATTGCAATACAAGTTTCATTTTGGAATTCAGTCTTTTCATAGTCTTATTTCTCATTATTGTGATCCTCATTTCAAATTCTTGTCTTCATAAAAGTTGTTCCTTTTTACGTTTTCTTCAACTTCTCTGTTTATCATTTCTTCAAATTCGTCCAAATGCATAGAGGTAATACCCATTTTCTTAAGTGTTGTCCTGTGCATTTACTGTTCATCTGTGGTGATACCTTCTTCCATTCATTCATTTTGAAGTCTTTCTAGTCCTCAAATAACTCTGAGTTCTTCATAAGAGTTGTTCCTCTCTTGTATCTCTAAGTTTTATTCTTCTTGAACTTTGTCAAATTCCTCTTCTTTTGAGCTTTAGAATTAAGTTTTCTAGGTGCTGGTTTTCTGTCAATTACTGTTCATCCGAACCAATAGGTCCTAGTTTTTCAAGTTTTTCCTTATCTTCCTTTCATTTTCTGTTTCTATGTTCTTCATAAAAGTTCTTCCTTTTTCAATTCTATACAACTTTCATGTTTTGAACTTTTTCTAATTCCATTCAGATTTCAAGTTATTTCATTTCTTCCAACCCCCATTTCCACTTGAATTCTGTTTTGTTTTCACCTTAAAGTTTCAAACTTGTTATCTGCAAACCCGTTCTTCTTAAGTGTTTCAAACATACCCGAAGCGGTGATTCTTCTTCAAATCCTCTCACGGCGTCGACTTCCTAGGCGGAACGATCATCATCAAAGGCTCGGCGTGGAAACGACGACGTTCTTCACTCAATTGGCTAAATTTTCTTTACTTATCCCTTGTCATTTCAAGTTGTAATTTTATTTCCGTTAGTTGTAATCGCACTCAAAACCCAAAAATTGGTTTTTCAAAATACAAGAATATTTTCCAACTAAGAAAAATAACCAAATTCCTTCCCCGTGGGATCGACCCGTACTTACCATTATACTCATGTTTTCAAATCCATAAGTGAGTGAGTGCGGTTATAAATATTTGAAATTTGTGTGGCACGGCAATTTTAACAACGACTGTCGAGCGGGCATCACGTCTGTGTCGCCTCGAGCTAGACAATCGCTGGGAGCTCGAACGCGCCGAGCTACTAGATCGGGCGGAGGTGGCGGAGCGCCTCCGAGCTGAGGCTGAGGTGGACCGGGCCCAGGCGGAGGAGCGTGCGAGCGAAGCCGAGCGGAGGATAGTCGAGGTAGAGGAGCATGTGGCCGAGGCGGAGCGGGCTCGGGTCGAGCTCGTCGGAAGGGCGGGGCAGATCGAGGTGGAGGCGATCGAGCGCTATAGGAGCTCGGATGCTTACTCGGCCGACCTGGTGGAAGCCGCCCTACCCTATTACGAGGTAGCACTTCGCCGGGGCGCTCGGAAGGGGTTCAAGTAGGGCTATCGCAGGGCGATAAACTACGCCGATGAGCAAAACTCCGCGATCGAGTTCCCCTTTGGCCAGTGTTATGACTCGGATGAGTCGGTTTCTAGCTCCTCATCGTCGGTCGGGGAAGATTCGGAGGGGTCACCTCCATCGGGGTCACCGGCTCCGGATGTTTCGGGAGGGCTCACAACCGAGACAGTTCTCGCACAGACGAGGTCAGTGTCCGAGCCGGCCGTCACCGAAGGTGCCGGGGATGATGCGTCCCCTTCCACCGTTCTCGAGCATCAAAGTGGGCCCGAGGCCTGATGTATTTTGCCTTGTTTCGCCTCTTTCCCTTTTTGTCTCTCTTTCCTCTTTTTAGAGAGTTTCCTTTTGGTGTGATAATGAATGACTTGCTCTGTTTGAGTACCATCTTTGCCGTGATTTGGTTGGTGTATCTGGAGTAGTTGGGAGGTGCCGATATGTTCTGCGCGGTTTTCGCATGTTGATTCGGTAGACTTTTGACGGGGCGTCCTTTCGTTCCTTCACGCTTTGAATGCCATGCCGCTTCGTGAATCCCGCTAGGGCGGGGATCGAGGAGTTGGAGGTGACCATTCAGGGGGATCCCTTGGCTTGTTTTAAAGGGGGGAGTCATTTAAGGCGCGCGGCCTCCCTTGGCTTATAAGAGAGACCGAAGGGCGCTCTTTCCTCCTTAACGCTAAGGATTCTCGCCGACGATCTGTCCTTACTCCTTCTTCTTCACTCTGCGTTACGCCGCTGCAATCTAAGCATGGAGGGTCCCGCGAAGGGTGGCGCTGCCGACGACGGGGAGCGGCAGGCTCCCGCTGTCCTGGAATGTTGAACGGATCCCACGGTCGCCGCGCGTGCACGAGACGGGTCCGACGGTCGCCGCGCGGATCTGGGGAGGGCTTCGGCACGCGGATGCACGCCGTTTGCCTCTTCTTAGCTTCGGCGAGGCTTCCGGGTGGACGCCGAGGCAGAGGAGGGATGCGGGTATCAGGGAAGCCTGCCGCCACTCCCCCTCTGCATGGGGGGGGGGCGCATCAAGCTCCCTCCTCACCGAAGTCTTCCTCCGTCCGCAGCCTCTTTTTCCCTCTTCTGCTCTTCATTTCTTTCACTCTTCGGGGGCTGCTTGCTCTCTCCTTCTGTAGCAACCCTGGAAAAATAAAGATTTTGGAAAATGGATCAAATTAAAATAAAAGATAAGTAAATAGATGATGAAAGCCTAAACGCATAAGAATAAGCCAGAAGGAAAATAACGCCTTGACTTGGGTCAAGGCGCTATTTCAAGAAGAAACGCCCTTATACAAGGCGCTAATTTATGAAAGGACGCCAACACGTGAGGTCGTCAATTCTTAAACGGTCAAAATAAATAAAAAGGAAAGTAGAAGTGACACCCTCCACCTGGGTGCGTTTTATACAAGAAACGACGCTTGACAAGGCGTCAATTTAAATTAACGCCCTCACTTAGGACGTTAATTCAGTTTGAGTTTCGTTCGACCCAGGAGACTATCCAGAGCAAGTTTCTGGATAACTAAGAGGAAGATTGAATAGTGTAAGAACTCTATTAGGGAAATATTACTTCCAATACAACACTAACTCCATTACGATCCTAAAAACTCTATAAATACTCCCTAATCAAGCCCTGATCGCTATTTTGGCGTTCGTCTGCTGCTGCCGTGCACGAAGAACAAGTAGTGTTCTTCTTTTCCTTCAGTCACGGTTTAAGGAAGATAATGATCGTTCGTCTTTCCTTCTTCCTCTACAGGATGCCTGCAACATGAAGAAACTCTCATATAGTTGAAGGACGAGAAGTTCTTCATCTAGTTTTCTTCTTCCGGCGATCAGGAAACTCTGTTGCAAACAGAGTATCATCTCTTCACATCTTTTACGTATCTTCCTCTAAACCAGGTAGGTTTTCTCAGGAACGTAGCCCAAACTAGCATAAGATCTTTAATAAATATCATCAGTCATCCATGCATATAGTTTTATTGCGATTTCAAAATTTTTCTCTAAAAATTAAAAGAAACGCCCTTGACCAGGGCGCTAATTTGAAAGAAGCGACCCACACCAGGGCGCTAATTGTAGTTTTGACGCCCTGCCCAGGAGTCGTCAATTTCACCTAATTGCTAATCAACCTTGTTTAAAATTTAAAATCTATGAAACTACGAATCTAATCTGATGCATGACTACACCCCGTGAATCCTACTATTTTTCTTGTCTTGACCATGTATCTTGCTTCCTGTAATTTTATTGCCTGGAAATTGTTACTGTTCATATTAATCCTGGAACATCTTGAATTAACGACCTGATGAAGGTCGTGTCTTACAGAACTAACACCCCGGAACAGGGCGCTAATTGAAAAGTAACGCCCTTGTCCAGGGCGTGTTTTTGTTAAAATTCCATAATATTTGAATTCTGCAAAATAGAAATACAGAATGGACGACTACTGTATAAGTCGTCAAAATTATAATTAAACGCCCTTGTAAAAGGCGTTAATTTCATTAAAAACGACTTTACCTAAGTCGCTACTTTCCTGAGTTATTATTTTCACTGATACTGATAACCGAGGGTTTCAATATATAAGTATAATATCGGCACTATATTTCCACTCCGTGAATATAGTCCCATGTTTCATGATGTTTTATCGTTTACCCACTAATTCTCAGTGACATATAAGCTCTCCATTGGACATTCCGTTCCTTTGGACTAGCGAGTTAGTCATAGAGACCTCCATAAGACTCCTCGAGCCTTGGATTCCCTCAAGGCCGACTGAGCTGGTTGTACCATAAAAACCCATTACACTACTTGATTGCCATGTCACTCTATAGAAACATGGTATACCGGCCCTCATGTCATGCCATGTGTATGATATGAGAATTATCTTAATGAACGGGGTAAAGCATGACATTGTTATGATGTTCTTGTAAACCTCAATTCTATATTAAACTTGATGTTCTTGTGGACCTCAATTCTATATAAAGAATGTCCATACTTGTTTGTCATGGTACCCAAGTTAGGGAACCAATTCCACCTAGTTTTTATCGATAATCGTGATTGTACCGTTATTATCACCTATCTATGTCAAGTGTCATATTTTGGACTCTATTCTATCAAAGTCTATCCTACGTGTCTACAAGCTTTATCCTTGAAAATTCCATATTGGCTATATACAAAAGTGGATGTTAAAATACATGATTAATGTCTGCGCATATAGGGCCCGATTTGGTCCTGGGAGGAGCACCCGAAAGTACTTGTGCCCATGGGAGTTGATTGATCACGGTATTGGCATTATACCGAAGTACATGACTATCTTGATTGAACATTCCACAAATCTTGTACTTGACTTGATATTACGTGACTTGCGTGGCCCGAGAAAGGGTAATTGTATACTCGCTTGCTTGAAACATAATAGCCAAATTCTAACATGACATGATGAGTCTACTTGCTTGAAAGTCTTGATATCTGCTTGATAAATTCTTGAAAGTTCATAACTAGTTCTTCTTGCTATCTTATTGTTATACACTCTCTCTATCCTGTCGTTTTGCGAGCATGCATAGCTATAGTGCATTCATGAAAGATGTAATCACTTAAACCCCTTGCTAGTTCTTGAGATATAATTTCCTACTGAGCGTTCGCTCACTCAGTGTTTCCATATTTTTCAGGTAAGTCCGACGATGAGGGAACTCAATCTGAAGGGGATGGTCAAGAGTGAAAGAGTTAGAGCTATTCAAGCGTCCATCAGTCCTGTCTTTTCTATATTTTCTTGAGTCAGAATTGTACATTTCTTTTATTGAGTCTAGTATTTGCAAGGGTTTGTAATAGACATATTCTTCTTAAAGGAATAAATGAATTGGGTTATCTTTATATATTTTACGCACTCTATCTTTGTGTCGAATACACTACTACTCTGATTGACATGATTGATATAAACTCGTCGCGCATCTCCGGGTATCTTCCGCGCTCGGGGCATGACAGTTTTTGTGGTATCAGAGCCTAGGGTATTCAATTCCTAGGAAACCCAAGTCCAAGGATAGGTTTAAACCATTAACCAGTGAGATTGGGTAGAACCAAGGGTGGAGTTAACATGGAAACTTTAAGAGCCCTTAACAAAATTGCACACTGATATAGCTATTGTAATTGTAGGGTAATGGCTGCCGAACGTGCTCAATGGCGCAACATGCAGCGTACACTCCAAGGAATGACCCAGGTGCTGCAACATGTAGCACAGGGAGGTACACAAAGAGCCGGGAGTCTCCACCAGAACTTTAAAAACATGAACCCTCCCAAATTCATGGGTTCTACTGATCCGGATGACGCAGAGCACTGGATCAGGGAGACGGAGCGTATATTCCGTGTTATGCAATGCACGGATCAAGAGAAAGTCCTATTAGCTATTTTTCAGTTAGAGAGAGATGCCAGATGCTGGTGGGAGGCAGTCGAAGCCACTATAAATCCGGACCAAATTACTTGGGAAGAATTTGTTGAACATTTCAACAATAAATATTTTTCAGACCGAGTCCAAGAAAAGAAAGCTACCGAATTTACCGCACTCAAGCAACGATCATTATCGGTGGCGGAGTACGAGGCATAATTCTCTAGATTGTCTCGGTATGCTAAGCACTTAGTTAGCACCGAGAAGATGAAAGCTAGGAGGTTCCTTAATGGGCTCAGGCCCCAATATATTATCCAGCTGGCGCCAATGGATATTCAGGTCTACTCAGAGATAGTACGCCGAGCTCAATTGTTAGAAGATGCCACGGAGCTATCAGATAGAATCCTTGGGAAGGATAAGAAAGAATAAGTTACAGGTTCGGGTTCCTTTAAACCCAACTTCAAGAAGAGGCCTAGCACTGGAGGTACTTCTTCTCAAGACAAAAAATTTAAGAAGACCAAGCCCTTCTCTATCACTACTACACCTTCAAATATAATATGCAAGCATTGTGACAAGGCTGGTCATAAAGTCGAAGAGTGCTGGAGGAAACTTGGAGCATGTCTCCGTTGCGGGAGCCGTGAGCATCGGATTCCCGATTGCCCATTACTTAATGATCAAGCTGGTGACGAAAAGCGCCCGGTAACCAAGAACGCTCGTCTTCACGCAATTAAGGAGACCGAAGAAGAAGAAGGCAGACTAGTAGAAGGTACATTGAAAGTTTGTTCTAAGTCTACATATGTCTTATTTGATACAGGTGCTTCACATTCAATTATTTCCAAAAAGTTTGCTGACCCGTTACCTTTAGAACCGGAATGGATAAAATTAGTTTTGTCTACTCCTCTTGGTAACGAAACTGATATCACTCACCATTATCAAAACTGTGAGGTATTGGTTCAAGGTAGGAATCTCCCTATTGATCTTATATGTTTAGATCTAAAGGAGTATGATGTCATACTAGGAGCGGATTGGTTATCCAAATACCAGGCAACTATCGATTGCCGCAATAGCAAGGTTACTTTCAAAGAGTTTCCGGAATTAGTCTTTACTAGCCTCAAGAGTCGAAGCAAATCGCCACTTATTTCAGCTCTCCGAGCTAGCAAGTTAATCAGGAAAGGATGTGTATCTTTCCTTGCATTTGTCACCATTAAGGAGAATAAGGAGACTAAGATAGAAGATATCCCAGTTGTGCAAGAATTTCCGGACGTGTTTCCAGAAGATTTGCCTGGATTACCTCCACAGAGAGAAGTAGCCTTCACCATCGATTTGGTCCCTGGTGCTGGACCCGTTTCTAAGGTACCATATAGGATGTCCCCTGCCGAACTCAAGGAGTTAAAGGAGCAATTGATGGAACTTCTGAAGAAAGGATTTATTAGACCAAGCACTTCCCCGTGGGGAGCACTTGTGCTATTTGTAAAGAAGAAGGATGGATCCATGAGGTTATGCATCGATTATCGACAGTTGAATCATCTCACTATCAAGAACAAATATCCACTGCCAAGGATCGATGAATTATTTGATCAAATATCTGGATCCATGTATTTTTCAAAGATTGATCTTAGGTCAGGTTATCACCAACTAAGGATCAAGGATGATGACATTCATAAGACTGCATTCAGAAGCAGGTATGGCCATTATGAATTTGTCGTTATGCCTTTTGGACTAACAAATGCCCCTGCTGCCTTTATGCAGTTGATGAATAGCATATTCAGACCTTATTTAGATCAATTCGTGGTGGTCTTCATCGATGATATATTAATTTATTCCAAGACTAAGGTAGAGCATGAGGAGTATTTGAGGATTGCATTATAAATATTGAGGACAAACCGATTATATGCCAAGCTCAGCAAGTGTGAGTTCTGGCTTGAAGAAGTAACTTTTCTCGGACATGTGATATCAAAGGATGGATTATCTGTAGATCCATCAAAAGTTGAAGCTGTGAAAAATTGGGACGGACCAATGCTAGCGAGATCCGAAGTTTCTTAGGTCTTGCCGGCTATTACAGGCGATTCATCAAGGATTTCTCTAAGATCGCCGTGCCGCTTACAAGGTTAACTCGCAAGGAGATCCGTTATGAATGGAGTGAGGAATGTTGTAGAAACCCATATAAAATTAAAAGAAATAAATTTAGATAAATTGAAATAAACTAAAAGATTAAGTGAACAAATGAAAAAGGTTGAAACAAGAAGAACAAAGCCCTGATGAAATTAACGCCTTGGAGCAAGGCGCTACGCCCTCATCTAAGGCGCGTTTTTAAGAAAGGATGCCCACGTTTCACGGCGTCAAATTTCAGACGGCCAAAATAAATAAAAGGCATAAAAAGACAATAAAAAGAGTAACGCCCTTTACATGGACGCGTTTCAACAAGAAACGACGCACGTCAAGGCGTCAATTTAAAATTCGACGCCCTAGCATAAGGCGTTAATTCCATTCCAGTTTCGTTCGAACCGGGAACTTATCCAGGGTAAGTTGATAACTATGAGAAAGAGTTCGAATGTAGTAATAACTCTATCATGGAAGTATTACTTCCAATCGAACACTAATCCTATTAGGTTTCACCCAGATCCTATAAATACCCCCTAAATTAAGCCTGATCGATATTTTGGCGTTCGATTCTTCTAAAGGTATGTGAAGAACAGGAGGTTCTTCCTTATTCTTTCTCCGTATACGATCTTATGAAGAACACTAATTGATTCTTCATCTTCTTTGTTTCGAAGGTAATCGGCCTGTCAAGCGTGAAGAACAAGATCTGCAGACGGTTGACAGGGAAGAACAGAGGATCCTTCGTCACCTGCCTTCGTCCGTTGTTTGAGTTCTGGGGATACTCTGTTCATAACAGAGTATCGCAAAGCATCTCCAAATCCTCAGAACATTCACCCAGATAACTATCAAGGTAGGTTTTCTCAGGGATTGTAGCCCAAACTAGCATATTAATAATTATAACATCATCTGTTAATACATGCATATAGATTTCATGCGTTTTGATTAGTTTCTAAAGAGTTTTTGAAAGAAACGCCCCTATCAAGGGCGCTAAATTACAAGAAACGACCATGACTAGGTCGTCAATTTCATATTTGACGCCCTACACACGGACGTCAATTTCTTTTAATTACTAAATACCATGTTTAAAAATTATATATCAATTCAAACATGATTCTAGATTAATGCATGATCAATCTCTTGTAATCCTGCTATTTTTCTGGTCCTGACCCTATAACATGTTTCCTGAAATTTCATCGTCTCGAAATTGTAAAATTGTGAATTAATGACCTTGTCCAGGTCGTCTTTTATTGAACTGACGCCCCATACCAGGGCGCTTTCTGTAAACTAACGCCCCTGTCCAGGGCGTGTTTTATGAAAATTTCCAGATTTTTAATATTATGTAAAATTAGAAATATTGAAAGAATGACTTCTATACATGTCGTCAAATTTAATATAAACGCCCCTGATTAAGGCGTTAATTTCATGAAAAATGACTTTACCAAAGTCGCTATTTTCTGCACTACTGATTTTTCCTGATTACTGTTATCCGAGGGTTTCATTATACATACATACATATACATTGGCACTATTACTCCACTCCGTGAGTATAGTCCCATGTTTTCTACGATGATTTATCGCATTACACACTCAATTCTCATTGACATACAAGCTCTCCATTGGACATTCCGTTCCTTTGGACTAGCGAGTTAGTCATAGAGACCTCCGTAAGACTCCTCGCCACCTTGGATTCCCTCAAGGCCGACTGAGCTGGTTGTACCATAAAAAAAAATCCATTACACTATTTTGCCATGTCACTCTGAAGAAACATGGTGATACCGGCCCTCATGTCATGCCATGGGTATGATATGAGAATTATCTTAATGAACGGGGAAGAATATGCCGTTGTTATGCTGTTCTTGTAGACCCCAATTCTATATTAAACTTGATGTTCTTGTGAACCTCAATTCTATATGAAGGATGAGGACGTCTTGCCATTGAGGTGCTATTCATATGGACCTCAATTCTATATAAAAGAGTGTCTCTACTTACTTATCATGGTACCCGAGTTAAGGGAACCAATTCCACCTAATTTTATCGAAAGTGTGATTGTACCGTTATTATCGCCCATTGGTGTCAAAAGTCATATTTTTGGACTCTAATCTCTCAAAGTTGTCTTATGTGACTACAAGCTTGCTTATTGAAATTCCATGATGGCTATACACAAAAATGTGGATGTTAAAAATACATGACTAATGCCTGCGCATATAGGATCCGATCTGGTCCTGGGAGGAGCACCCGAAAGTACTTGTGCCCATGGGAGTTGATTGATCACGGTATTGGCATTATACCGAAGTGCATGACTAGCTTGATTGAACATTCCACAAATCTTGTACTTGACTTGATATTACATGACTTGCGTGGCCCGAAAAAGGGTAATTACTTGCGTACTTGAACGTGATAGCCAAATTTCATCTTGACATGATAAAGTACTTGCTTGAATATCTTGAGGTCATTTGATTTAAGTTCTTGAAAGGTTCATGACTAGTTCTCCTTGTTACCTTATTGTTATATTCTCTTTCTATCTTATCGTTTTATGCGAGCATGCATAGCTATAGTACATTCATGAAAGATGTAACTACTTAAACCCCTTGCTAGTTCCTGAGATATAATTTCCTACTGAGCGTTCGCTCACTCCGTGTTTCCCTTACTTTTCAGGTAAGTCCGACGATGAGGGAAGTCAATCGGATGGGGAGAATCAAGAGTGAAAGAGCTAGAGCTTTTCTAAGTGTCATCTAGCCTTTTATATATTTCTTGAGTCAAATGTGTACTTTTCTTTTTTTAATAGAGTATTGGGTTTGTAATAGACTATTTATTATGAAGAAATAAATGGATTGGGTTATCTTTACTTTTACGCATCTCTGTCTTTGTGTCAAATACACTACTACTCTGATTGACATGATCGATATAAACTCGTCACGCATCTCCGGGTATCTTCCGCTCTCCGGGAAGCTTCCAAAATCTCAAGGATCATCTAACTACAGCTCCGGTCTTAGCGTTACCAATGGAAGGAGAGAAATTCGAGGTATACTCTGATGCTTCTGGCATTGGCCTCGGATGTGTTCTAATGCAACAAGGAAAGGTTATAACTTACTCTTCTCGTCAATTGAAGAAGCATGAAGAGAACTACCCCGTCCATGACTTAGAATTGGCCGCGGTGGTATTTGCACTCAAAATATGGAGACATTATCTTTATGGAGTACAGTTTACTGTATACTCTGATCACAAGAGTCTCAAGTATATCTTTTCACAAAAGGAACTAAATATGAGGCAAAGACGTTGGCTAGAATATCTCAAGGACTTCGACTTCAATATACAATATCATCCCGGAAAGGGTAACCATGTAGCAGATGCCCTTAGTCGAAAGCCGAGAGCACTGTTAGCCAATTGTATGATTCTAGAATGGAAATTACTGGAGCAATTCTCTGAACTCAATATAAGCATGGACACAGACTTTCAATGTGTCACATTATCTCATATAAGCATTCATCCAGACCTATTATCTGAAATACGAGCGCTTCAAGATAATGACCCAATATTAGTAGAGATCAAAGGCAAACTGGAAGGACAATCTGATTTCCAATTCACTTCTGATGGAAGATTGATGTTCAAAAATAGAATATGTATACCGGATTGTCTAGAATTAAAGAAGAAAATCTTAGATGAAGCTCACAGATCAAGGTACACGATTCATCCAGGATCTACCAAAATGTACCAAGATATGAAAAGAAATTTTTGGTGGCCCAACATGAAAAGAGAAATAGCAGACTATGTATCACGCTGTCTCACTTGCCAACAGGTCAAGGCGGAACACCAAAAGCCTGCTGGAAAATTACATCCTCTAGATATTCTCAAATGGAAGTGGGAAGATATTGGTATGGACTTCATTATGGGTCTATCTAAATCCCAAGGAGGACATGATGGAATATGGGTTATCATTGACCGATTGACTAAATCGGCGCATTTCTTGCCAATAAAGAGCCGATGGTCAGTTGATGTTTTGGCTGCATTATACATCAAGGAAATAGTCAGATTACATGGTATTCCTGTTTCAATCGTGTCTGACAGAGATTCCCGTTTTACTTCTCATTTTTGGAAGGGACTACAACATTTGTTGGGAACAAGGCTTAACTTTAGTACAGCTTTTCATCCTCAAACGGATGGTCAGACCGAGAGAACTAATCAGGTGGTTGAAGATATGCTCAGAGCTTGCATCATTGATTTCGATGGAAGCTGGCATGATCACTTGCCGTTGGTGGAATTTGCATACAATAATAGCTACCAGGCAAGTATACAAATGGCACCTTTCGAAGCTTTATACGGAAGGAGTTGCCGATCACCCTTATGCTGGGACGAAGTTGGAGAGAAACAACTATTAGGTCCAGATATGGTAAGGGATACCACCGAGAAGATACAATTGATCCGAGAAAGACTGCAAGTGACTCAGTCTAGGCAAAAGGCTTATGCTGACACAAGAAGGAGAGATCTCGAATTCCAAGTGGGAGATCACGTATTTCTCAAGATATCACCAGGACGCGGAATAAGGAGATTTGGTGTTAAAGGCAAACTTACACCAAGGTTTATTGGACCTTTTGAGATACTGGAAAGAGTTGGCGAGGTTGCTTATCGTATCGCATTGCCTCCTCAATTGTCCGAAGTACATAATGTGTTCCACATATCTATGTTGAAGAAGTATGTACACGATCCATCACATATTATTGATCATGGAGACTTAGTGATCCAAAAGGATCCCACATATGAGTAGAAGCCCATAAAGATACTAGATCGTGAAGTACGTACTCTAAGGAATAAGGTTATTCCCATGCTAAAAGTACAATGGAATAAGAGTTCCGATCATGAAGCCACATGGGAGACCGAGGAATTCATGAGGAAGCAATTTCCAGAATTATTTTAAGGTATATACTCTACACTCTCCACATATATATATATACTATGGAATTTGGGGACCAAATTCTTTTAAGTGGGGAAGGGTGTAGCAACCCTGGAAAAATAAAGATTTTGGAAAATGGATCAAATTAAAATAAAAGATAAGTAAATAGATGATGAAAGCATAAACGCATAAGAATAAGCCAGAAGGAAAATAATGCCTTGGGTCAAGGCGCTATTTCAAGAAGAAACGCCCTTATACAAGGCGCTAATTTATGAAAGGACGTCAACACGTGAGGTCGTCAATTCTTAAACGGTCAAAATAAATAAAAAGGAAAGTAGAAGTGACGCCCTCCACCTGGGCGCGTTTTATACAAGAAACGACGCTTGACAAGGCGTCAATTTAAATTAACGCCCTCACTTAGGATGTTAATTCAGTTTGAGTTTCGTTCGACCTAGGAGACTATCCAGAGCAAGTTTCTGGATAACTAAGAGGAAGATTGAATAGGGTAAGAACTCTATTAGGGAAATATTACTTCCAATACAACACTAACTCCATTACGATCCTAAAAAATCTATAAATACTCCCTAATCAAGCCCTGATCGCTATTTTGGCGTTCGTCTGCTGCTGCCGTGCACGAAGAACATGTAGTGTTCTTCTTTTCCTTCAGTCACGGTTTAAGGAAGATAATGATCGTTCGTCTTTCCTTCTTCCTCTGCAGGATGCCTGCAACGTGAAGAAACTCTCATATAGTTGAAGGACGAGAAGTTCTTCATCTGGTTTTCTTCTTCCGGCGATCAGGAAACTCTGTTGCAAACAGAGTATCATCTCTTCACATCTTTTACGTATCTTCCTCTAAACCAGGTAGGTTTTCTCAGGAACGTAGCCCAAACTAGCATAAGATCTTTAATAAATATCATCAGTCATCCATGCATATAGTTTTATTACGATTTCAAAAGTTTTCTCTAAAAATTAAAAGAAACGCCCTTGACCAGGGCGCTAATTTGAAAGAAGCGACCCACACCAGGGCGCTAATTGTAGTTTTGACGCCCTGCCCAGGAGTCGTCAATTTCACCTAATTGCTAATCAACCTTGTTTAAAATTAAAATCTATGAAACTACGAATCTAATCTGATGCATGACTACACCCCGTGAATCCTGCTATTTTTCTTGTCTTGACCATGTATCTTGCTTCCTGTAATTTTATTGCCTGGAAATTGTTATTGTTCATATTAATCCTGGAACATCTTGAATTAACGACCTGATGAAGGTCGTGTCTTACAGAACTAACGCCCCGGAACAGGGCGCTAATTGAAAAGTAACGCCCTTGTCCAGGGCGTGTTTTTGTTAAAATACCATAATATTTAAATTCTACAAAATAGAAATACAGAATGGACGACTGCTGTATAAGTCGTCAAAATTATAATTAAACGCCCTTGTAAAAGGCGTTAATTTCATTAAAAATGACTTTACCTAAGTCGCTACTTTCCTGAGTTATTATTTTCACTGATACTGATAACCGAGGGTTTCAATATATAAGTATAATATCGGCACTATATTTCCACTCCGTGAATATAGTCCCATGTTTCATGATGTTTTATCGTTTACCCACTAATTCTCAGTGACATACAAGCTCTCCATTGGACATCCGTTCCTTTGGACTAGCGAGTTAGTCATAGAGACCTCTATAAGACTCCTCGAGCCTTGGATTCTCTCAAGGCCGACTGAGCTGGTTGTACCATAAAAACCCATTACACTACTTGATTGCCATGTCACTCTATAGAAACATGGTATACCGGCCCTCATGTCATGCCATGTGTATGATATGAGAATTATCTTAATGAACGGGGTAAAGCATGACATTGTTATGATGTTCTTGTAAACCCCAATTCTATATTAAACTTGATGTTCTTGTGGACCTCAATTCTATATAAAGAATGTCCATACTTGTTTGTCATGGTACCCAAGTTAGGGAACTAATTCCACCTAGTTTTTATCGATAATCGTGATTGTACCGTTATTATCGCCTATCTATGTCAAGTGTCATATTTTGGACTCTATTCTATCAAAGTCTATCCTACGTGTCTACAAGCTTTATCCTTGAAAATTCCATATTGGCTATATACAAAAGTGGATGTTAAAATACATGATTAATGTCTGCGCATATAGGGCCCGATCTGGTCCTGGGAGGAGCACCCGAAAGTACTTGTGCCCATGGGAGTTGATTGATCACGGTATTGGCATTATACCGAAGTACATGACTAGCTTGATTGAACATTCCACAAATCTTGTACTTGACTTGATATTACGTGACTTGCGTGGCCTGAGAAAGGGTAATTATATACTCGCTTGCTTGAAACATAATAGCCAAATTCCAACATGACATGATGAGTCTACTTGCTTGAAAGTCTTGATATCTGCTTGATAAATTCTTGAAAGTTCATAACTAGTTCTTCTTGCTATCTTATTGTTATACACTCTCTCTATCCTGTCGTTTTGCGAGCATGCATAGCTATAGTGCATTCATGAAAGATGTAATCACTTAAACCCCTTGCTAGTTCTTGAGATATAATTTCCTACTGAGCGTTCGCTCACTCAGTGTTTCCATATTTTTCAGGTAAGTCCGACGATGAGGGAACTCAATCTGAAGGGGATGGTCAAGAGTGAAAGAGTTAGAGCTATTCAAGCGTCCATCAGTCCTGTCTTTTCTATATTTTCTTGAGTCAGAATTGTACCTTTCTTTTATTGAGTCTAGTATTTGCAAGGGTTTGTAATAGACATATTCTTCTTAAAGGAATAAATGGATTGGGTTATCTTTATATATTTTGCGCACTCTGTCTTTGTGTCGAATACACTACTACTATGATTGACATGATTGATATAAACTCGTCGCGCATCTCCGGGTATCTTCCACGCTCGGGGCGTGACACCTTCCTTCCAAGGAGTTGGCAGATTGGAAGAGGGGAGGCCTTCACGACGCTCCTTTCTCCTGGTTGTTGCCAACTTGGGAGGTAGCTTTCCACAACGTTTAAAGGTGGCCTCCCTTCTACAGTCCCTCTGTCACCTTTGTCACGGGCCGCCCGAGCCAACTGGCTCGACCACCTTTTGTCCGAGCCAGTTTCCACACGAGGCAGAGTCAGTGGCTGGACGCGAGGAGATCAAGACCGAGTCAGCCGAGCGATGGCCCCTTGAAGCAGTATTAGACGGATTTTTACTTTTTGCTATGTGATGTACTGGCATTTGCCTATCTGATGTACCAGCAATTGTTTGAATGAATGGAGAGGGAATTTTATTTCATTCAATCTTGCTATACAACTTTAGAAATAGAATCTGCGTAGTGTGGTCGCATTCCATGTCCGGAGAATGGGTTCCCCTTCCATTGTAGCTAACCTGTACGCACCTTTCCCGAGCGTCTCGATCACTCGGTAGGGGCCTTCCCAGTTGGGGGATAGCTTGCCCGCCGCCTCCAGTGGTCGAGAGGCTTTGGCCTTCCTGAGGACGAAGTCCCCCGGTTGGAAATGTCTGTCTTGGACCTTGGCGTTGTAGTATCGAGTGAGGCGGCGCTGGTACTCCGTTGCTCGGACGTTCGTGATCTCTCGGAGTTCGTCTGCCAGGTCGAGGTTCTCGAGCGACTTTTGCCCGTTTGCCTCGGGTGAGAAGATGATCACTCAGAGAGACGGATTGGCGATCTCTAATGGAACGACGGCTTCGGTGCCATATACCAACTGAAAAGGGCTTTCACCGGTTGCCGTCCTGGGGGTCGTTCGGTGCGACCATAGTACGCTAGGCAATTCCTCGAGCCAGCTACCCTTAGCCTTGTCGAGTCTGGTTTTTATGCCTTTCAAGATAGTCTTGTTGGCATTTTCAACCAGCCCGTTGGCCTGAGGGTGGGCGACCGAAGTGAAGTGGTTGCGGATATTTAGGTCGGCGCATCTGTCTCGGAAATACCGAGAGTCGAATTGCCGACCGTTATCGCTTACTATCACTCGGGGGATGCCAAAGCGACAAATGATCGATTTCCAAACAAAGCCCCAAACGACTGTCTCGGTGATCCTTGCCGTAGCCTCGGCCTCGATCCACTTGGTGAAGTAGTCGATGGCGATGATGATGAACTTCTTCTGGGACTGGGCCGTCGGGAATGGCCCAAGGATATCGATTCCCCACCGAGCGAAAGGGTAAGGCTCGGTTAGGGTGACAAGTTCCGTAGCCGGTTGATGGACCAAATGGTCGAACCGCTGGCAACGGTCGCACTGCCGTGCGTGAGCCGTGCAGTTGGGCTGCAGGGTGGGCCACCAGTACCCCTGCCGTAGCAGGATCCTGGCTAGCGGCCGACCTCCTGCATGCGCTCAGCACAGGCCTTGGTGAATCTCTTGGATGGCTCGGCTTGCTTCGTCGGGACCGAGGCACTTCAGGAGGGGACGAGAGAACGATCTTCGGTAGAGAGTGTTGTCGAGGACGACGAAGCGTCGAGCTTGATACTTCATTCGGCAGGCTTCCCAAGGGTCGGAGGGCTCTTGGGAGTCCTGTTGCCTGGATAGGTAGGGGGAGTGCCAGTCACTTGGAGTGGCCGAGTCAACAGCGAGGAGCTCCGTGTCGATGCTCGGGCGCTCTAGCTCTTCTAGGAGGACCGATCGTGTACCATCCGGGTATAGGGAGGAGGCCAATCGAGAGAGGGCGTCCGCTCGAGAGTTTTGCTCCCGAGCTATCCGGACTACCCCAAATTCCTTGAACTGTTGGGCCAGGCTCCGGACCAACTGAAGGTATTTGATCATGGGTGCCTCCCGAGCTTCATACTCACCGTTGACCTGACCTGCGACCAGCTGAGAGTCGGTGTGGATCCTGACTCGCTCGACCCCCAACCGTCGGGCCATGCGTGCTCCCGAGATAAGGGCCTCGTACTCGGAAGCGTTGTTGGATGCCTGAAAGTTGAATTTCAAGGCATACTGTAGCTCTATCCCTTCGGGGGACCTCAGGAGGATCCCCGCACCGCTGCCTGCCGAATTGGACGATCCATCGATGAACAGTTCCCAGGTTGGCCCGGTCGTGGTTGGAGGCCTGTCTTCGGCCGGGATGGTGCTTTCGGCAATGAAGTCGGCGAGCGCCTGGCCTTTGATTGCTGATCGTGGCCGGTACGAGATGTCGTAGGCCCCGAGCAGAATGGCCCATTTGACGAGTCGCCCTGAGGCCTCGGGGTGGGCCAGAATCTTCTTCAACGGCTCGCCGGTTAGCACGGTGATGGGGTGCCCCTGGAAGTAGGGTCGGAGGTGCCTTGCGGAGGTAACCAACGCTAGCACGAGTTTCTCGGTTGCGGGGTACCTCCGTTCGGCCTCATTGAGCACCTTGCTGGTGTAGTAGACCGGTCTTTCGATTCCCGAGTCATTCCTGACTAGGACCGAGCTGACCGTGGATGGCGTCGCTGAGAGGTAGAGCAACAAGACTTCGCCTGGGACGGGCTTGGAGAGCACCGGGGGCGAAGCCAGGAACTTCTTAAGCTCGGCGAATGCCGTCTGGCACTCCTCATCCCATGCAAACATAGTAGATGCTAGCTTGGGTCCCCTCATCAGTTTGAAGAAGGGCAAGCATCGTTCGGCCGCACGGGACAGGAAACGGCTGAGAGCGGTGACACGCCCTGCCAGACGCTAGACGTCTTTAATGCACGTGGGCGGGCGCATGTCCAGGATGGCCTGGACTTTGTCGGGGTTGGCTTCGATCCCGCGCTGAGTGACCAGGAAACCCAGGAACTTCCCGGATTTTACTCCAAAGGCGCACTTGGCGGGGTTGAGCTTCATGTTGTACTTCAGGAGGGTGCCGAAGGTTTCGGCAAGGTCGGTGAAGTGGTCTTGGACCTTGGGGGTCTTGATGAGCATGTCGTCGATGTAAGCCTCGACGTTCCGACCTAGCTGTCCCTCGAACATGTGATTTACCAATCGTTGATATGTGGCTCCAGCGTTCTTCAACCCGAAGGGCATCCGGGTGTAGCAATACACGCCGCAGTCGGTGATGAAGGTGGTCTTCTCGACGTCTTCTGGATTCATCCTGATCTGGTGATAACCCGAATAGGCATCTAGGAAGCTGAGTATCTCGTTGCCCGAGGTTGAGTCAACCAATTGGTCGATGCTCGGTAGCGGATAGCAGTCCTTGGGGGTAGCCTTATTTAGATCGGTGAAGTCCACGCACATCCGCCACTTGCCTGCGGTTTTTGGCACCAGGACGACGTTGGCTAGCCACGTTGGGTACCGGACTGGTCTGAAGAGGCCAGTCTCTTGTCCCTCGGTGACCTGCGTCTTGATGATCGCCTGCTTCTCGGGCGCATGCTTCCTTCTCCGTTGCTGTATGGGCCTCACGGTGGGGTCGAGGTTGAGCTTATGCATCACGGTCTCCTCTGGTATGCCAGGGGGTTGTTCATCGGACCAAGCAAAGACCTGAACGTACTCAGAAAGGAATTTCTTGTATTGCTACTGTTCCTTGGGTGGTAGGTCGGCTCCGATCCTTACTCCGAGGGCCGGGTCATCGTTTAGGAATACCGTTAGCAATTCGCCACCGGGCTCGGTGGTTACGGTCTTTCCCTCGATTCCCTTGGGGCCCTTATCCTCCCCGTCTGGCCTTGAGGCTTCCACCGAGATGTTGTAGCACCTTCTAGCCGTGGCCTGGTTACCTCGGACTTCCCCCAACCCATTTTTGGTGGGAAACTTTATTTTCTGGTGATAGGTAGATGGTATGGCCTTTATTCGGCTGAGGATTTTCCGGCCGAAAATGGCGTTGTACGCTATCATACCCTTGATCACTATGAAGTCCACCATGACCGTAACAGTTTTGGGTGGGGTGCCGATGGTGACCGGCAGGCTTAGGGCTCCCTCGGGGTAGGTGGCCAGGCCGTTAAACCCGCAAAGGGGTGTTCGGATCGGGCGGAGCTTGGATGGGTCTTCCCCCATCTAGAGGAAACAGTCATAAGATAATACATCGGGGGCGCTCCCATTGTCAACCAGAATTCTATCTACGTTACAATGGTTTATTGTGGCCGAGATAACGAGGGCATCATCATGCGGGGTGTTCAGCCCTTCCAGGTCTTGGTCGGAGAAGACTATGACCTGGGGCTCCCTCGGCGGGCCCCCTGAGGGCTCTAAGACCCGGCTGGCCCGCTCGGCATGACGCTTCCTTTCTCGGCTGGTGTCGCCGCCCGATGCCGTTCCTCCGGAGATGACGTTGATGTGGACCCCTCGGGGGGCATTGTCAATCTCCTCGGCGGCGTCTCGGTTTTCTTTGCGCCCGGCTCCAAACCGGGCCAGGTGCCCCTGACGGATGAGACGCTCGATCTCGTCTTGGAGCTGGTGACAGTCGCCAGTGTGGTGCCCGTGGTCGCCGTGGAACAGGCAATGCCTGTAGCGCTTGCGGTTCTTCGATCTCATTAGTTCGGGTTGGCGGAGGAGTCCCGAGTCTTTGATGTCTTCATAGATCTCGTAGACTGGCGCGGTCAGCGGGGTGTATCGCTCATACTTCCGTTTGCGCTCTCCTTCCCGATCGCGCTTCTTGCCCGAGCTAGGATTAGGCTCGGAGGCCCGCTTCTTGTCCCCCTCTCGACCCGAGCCGGTTGTGTCTCGGCAAGCGCTGAGTACTTCTTCGCACTCGGCGTGGCGCAGTGCCAGGGTCACTAGCTCGGCAAGGGTCGAGGGAGGGTGGAGGACCAGTTCGCGGCGGAGATTCTCATCCCGAGTGCCCCCGGTCAGAGCGGTCGTGGCCGAGGCCACATCCAGGCGGGGAATTCTGAGGGCTTCTGATTTAAATCGGTGGACATAAGCCCGGAGCCTTTCCCCTTGCGCCTGTTTGAGGGCCAGGAGCCCCGCTACTGACCTTGGGGGGGCGCTTCCGGCGAAGCTCTCCTTGAAGACTCGCCCGAATTGCCTGAAGTCCCGGATGGACCCAAGGGCGAGGGCCCGGAACCATGCCTGGGCGCCTTGGACTAGGGTGGCCGCAAAGGCTTGGCATTTGATAGGATCCGGCGTTCCATGCAGAGTTACCAGGGCGTCGAAGCTGTCGTAGTGGTCGGCTGGGTCGCCCTGGCCATCATAGAGCTTGAAGGTCAGGATGGAGGTTCTGGGAGACACCTCTGCCTTCAAGATGTATTTGGAGAAAGGGGATTTCTCCTCGTCCTCCGGGAAAGAGGTTTTCAGCAGGGGGGCGGAGGGCGCGCTCTTGCTCTGCAAAACGTCTTTCGAAATCCCTCAATCGGAGGGATAGTTCAGGATGCGGTCGTGCCGTGGGACTGGGGGGAGCGTCATGGCGATCCTCAGGGACGTCAGTGCCCAGGCGCGGAGGACTCGCCCCCTGTTTCCCTTTTCTGGGCGTGGAGGAAGCCTCTTGCTCCGGGGGCGGAGCTTGCGAGGGTCCTCCCACATTGTTGCGGATGAGCTGTTGACCGCGGAGGGTGAAGCGGCCCCCAGCGGTATGCTGGGACGCACTTCGAGGGGGGGGGGGCTCCCGGACGGGGTGCAGGACCTGGCATCCCTCGCCACCTGGGCCCTCATGAGCTCCACGAGGATGTCAAGCTTCTTCTTGAGGGCCTAGAAGACCTCGTCGCCACCGTTGGGGGGCGCCCCTGTCGCCGTCGGAGGGGGCGGTGGCCCGTTGGTGGGGACGCTGGCGTTGGAGGGAGGGTTCTGTGAGGCCCTAGAGGGGCCATCTCCTGCCGTCATCACGGCCTTACCCCTCTCGCCGGCGGACCTCCTCCCTGAGCTTCTTCTCACCATCTTGACTCTTCGTGCGTTTCCCACAGACGGCGCCAGATGAAGAGGCGAAATCTCGCGCTGTGTCCTGAGCGGGCTGTGGATCACTAGAAGATGAACTGCAAGACAGGGAAACGTATCAGAGGGCCCAGGGGGTTTCCCTGGGGAAAAACCCTCCGATGATTAAGTCAGTAGAGCTGTGGTGGAAGCAATAATGGGAGGAGAAAAACTGGTGCGCGAGATTCCTCTCCACCAGAGGGGTGAAGCGGATTGCTTAGGAGTTTTGGTGTATGAGTGCCTTAATGGCTCTTCTTTCTTCTTACCTTCCACCGGAGGGTATCCCTGGTTTAAATAGTACGCCGCCTTCAGGAGTCCTGCAAGCTGAGGGGTTTCCGGTAGAAGTTACGTCCTCAACGTGGGCTTTCATGGCCTTATCGTGGGAACGTTATCGCCTCGAAGTCCGGCGGCTTCTTGATTCCCCTGTCTATTGGGGACCCTTAACGGCAGCACGAACGGATAATATCCGGTCTGGCCGAGCTTCTAAAGCGCCAGCCCTGTCCGGGCGATGAGCGTAGCTCGGCGGAAGAGGGGTCAGATAGGTCGGCGAATGCCTGTCTCTCCCGGGCGGGAAAATGGCTTGGGCCGGACCCTCCTTGTGACCTGACCATTACTCGGGCTCTCCGAGCCTAGGGGCCGCCGGGGAGGGTTGGTTCCTCGAGTGTTTGTTCATTGGGCTTTCCTTTCCTAAGTGGGCCCTGTGGGCTATCACTCAGGTGAGCTTGCCTCGTTGGACCCTGCTGGGTCTTGTTGGGCTGCTCTTTGTGTGGGCTGCAGAAATCCCCCTCTCCAATAACATTATAAATTTATATAATTATAAATAATCTCTTATTTAGACTTATTATCATAGATATCCCTAATTATTTACTCTGAATGCATGTTTGCAGTTATATGCCTGCTGCAACTCTCCTTTGTTTGACTAGTGTGAAGGGATGCCAAGCCATTTTTCGGATTCGACCAGTACTATTGCCTCATCATTACATACGTCTCCGATGGCCACCGATGTCATCCATGGGAGTAGACTAGCTTGTGCTTGGAGGAGATTGCCAGATGGTGAAGGTTTGGTTGGTCTCGATCGGGAAAGAAAGCACCTTTGGGAAAATAGTTCGAGGACCATATACAAAGGGTGTTTTCAGTATTTTTGCATGCACCCATTGTTTTACGTATCATATTATCACAATATTTGGCATGCGTTGAAGTGATGGGCCAGATCAGAGGTGTAGTATAACTGCAAGCATTCTTGGTACGTAGGAAATATATGTTTGAGTAATTTTAAATGAGGGTTCTATTTACAATCACTACAGGAAAATTGGGTTTTACTTACGGCAAATGTGGTAGGTAAAGGTCAAAAAAATCGTACGTAAAATCAATCGTACGTAAAATCAATATATCGTGTAGGTAAAGATTTATCTATACAATTTTTACCAACGACGCATGTCGTAGGAAATTACCTACGAGTTTTATCGAGTAGGCAATTACCTATGAGTTTTATCGCGTAGGTAAAGGTTTGTCTACGTAGTTTTTACCAACGACGCATGTCGTAGGTAATTATCTGAGTTTTATCGAGTTGGTAATTACCTATGAGTTTTACCTACGACAAATATGGCATGCCTACGTGATTTTTACCTACAACACTTGTAGTAGGAAAAACCCTACGATTATGCCGTGTTGGTATTTTCCTACGGTTTTATTGCGTAGGTGGTTGTTAGTTGTTACCTACGATTTGTATAACGTAGGCATGTTCCTACGGTTATTGTCGCATAGGTGGCAGTAGGTATTTACCTACGATTTATGTTGCGTAGGTATTCGCCTATGATTTTTTATCGCGTAAGTACCTACGCAGTTTTCACTAACAATAATTATAGATAATTGCCTACGACTTTTATCAAATAGGTAGTTTCTTACGATTTTTCGAGCTGTTAATAAAACATAGGTAACGTGAACGAACCGTAGGTGAATGTTTCATTTAATCTTAATCCTAAATAATATATAGTAATAGTAAATAATCTATTTGAACCATAGATAACCTGAACTAATTATGTACATAATAAATTCATCTATAATGCCTATATGAACCGTAAGTAACCTACAACTTGTACACATTCATAAATTTTACACATTCAAAACTTGCACATTCACATATCATATATCAAGAAATCTGCACATTCACATTCAAACTATAACTTGTACACATTCACAAATTTTACACATTCAAAACTTACACATTCACATCATTCACATATCATATATCAAAAAATCTGTACATTCACATTCAAACCATAACTTGTACACATTCAAAACTTGCACATTTACATCATTCACATATCATATATCAAGAAATCTACACATTCACATTCAAAAGATGAAGAAATATGCACATTCACATTCAAATCATAACTTGATATTATATATGCAAAATACCATCATCAAGTATGATTGTGACAATGTATCAACTTTACAATCATAAAAAATATAACAAAGTTTCATGAACGACAAACAAGTGCATGTATGTGAAAATATATGCACAATCAAAATTAGTGTAAACATTATATTACAATGAGTATATATATCAAAAATGAGGGGGCGATCTAACATATATCACCATGATAGTAAGGAAATTAAGAGATGGGAGATGAACTGTTTAGTGCATCGATCATAACCTAAAAAATAATTAAATATTTATAAGTAATTTCACATGAAAGTTAAACATGACAATATTTTCTTAAAAAATAAGAAATATACTTTACATATTCTATGAGCCAAAGAATATGGCTCCCAAGTGCATCTCTAATTTCCTTTCTTTCTTGATCTTTAATAATAAGGGGGGTGTTATGTCCCCTGGTTTTGATGATAACAAACCACAGTTCATTGTTGAATTCATGTGGTGTGATTAATGATTTTGTTTAAGTTGTATTTGGACAAGCTCAGGTGAAGGACTCTCAAATGTCGACCTGTCATCTGGACGTGTCGGCACTTCATGAAGAAACCAAATGTTTAAGTTATTTAAGCACATGCCACTGGTAACTGAATGAAGAAGGAAAGAAAGGTGGGTTTGAGGACGAAGTGAACGGCTTCTTCTGCTCTATTTATAGCGAACTGGGAAGGTCACCCTTTGCAATTCCATCGGCTAGCCGGAGAATGAGTCTCCACTCCAAAATAGAGTTCTTTGTTGTCTTAATTAGCAATGGGACGTCGACATGTTCCTAACCAACAACCGGTCTTGGCACAATCTCGGTCCCTCGTAGCGGGCTTTTGATCATTGGAGGTTAATTATATATCCCCAGTATGATTTAGACTACATATGCGGAATTAAGCTAACCCGTCGATCGTTTAGTTTGTTAATTAACAAGACTCAGTTGCTGAGTGATATATTAGGTTAGGGTGGGGCCAAATCAGGTCAGCAGTCGGCCGGATCCGTATTACCGCCGTTGGTAGAATACGTGTTAATTCATATAATAGAGAACTTGTAGTCTGAGAAGAGAACAAAATCAAGGGTAGGATAAGTTATTTCCGAGGGAGAGTAAAAAGAAATGTTCTTTTACATATATACAATTATAAATTTATATAATTATAAATAAATCTCTTATTTAGACTTATTATCATAGATATGCCTAATTATTTACTCTGAATACATGTTTGCAGTTATATGCCTGCTGCAACTCTCGTTTGTTTGACTAGAGTGTGAAGGGAAGCCAAACCATTTTTCAGATTCTACCTGTACCATTGCCTCATCGTTACGTCTCCGACGGCCACCGATCTCATCCATGGGACTAGACTTGTGCCTTGAGGAACTTGCCAGATGGTGAAGGTTTGGTTGGTCTCGATCGGGAAAGAATTCAACTTCGGGAAAATAGTTCGAGGACCATACAACGGTGTTTTCAGTATTTTTGCATGCACCCAATGAAGAGGGGTGATCTCGCACTGTGTCCAGAGCCACACGATCCTGGACAAGCCTGTGTCGTTGTTTCCACGATTGAGGATCTGCAAAGTAGGAAATGAGTCAGAGGAGTCCAGGGTTGAGACCCCGGGGAAAATCCTCCGATGCTTAAGTCAGCGAGGTGATAGAGCGTAGGTGGAAAGGAAGTAGGAGAAAGAGTGAGAGGCACGAGATCACTCTCCACCAGTGGGTGTGGTGTTGAGTACTCAGGATCACCTTCTTTCCTTATCAGAAGGTTTCTCTTAGTTTATATAGTGTTCTCCTCCGTAGGAAGCTCGGAGAAGAAGGAGAGTATAGGGGGCATTACTCGGCCGTTTCGGGCCGAGTCGTTTGGTCTCCCCTTTCATCGACTCTCGCTCTTAACTCATTCAGTTACGCTCGGACATCGCTTGGGCTTTCCCCGATCGACTGTAACTCATGATCGGGCGGGGGAAATTCCTCGGACTTCCGGGCCTTGCTAGAGGCCGCCTAAGAAGTATTGGTCCGAGCGATTTTGGGCTTCAAGATAAGTGGGCCTGTTATTGGGGCTGTCACTTGGAGAGTTCGGCCTGTTTGGGTCGGGTTGGACCAGGTAGGGCCGCTCTCAATTGTGTGTTCATTGGGCCGCTAATTTACCCCTCTCCACTTGCCCCCTAATCTCGAGCCTGGTGGTCTAGCTTGGAGAGTAGAATATGGTCGGGTAGCATTTGTGGCTCGGTTGGGGATCGACCGTTTGTGAGTAGTCCCAGCTTCGAAGCTCAGGGGCCGTCTATGTGGCTATCTTGGTTCAAAAAGATGGGGGCCCTGGTCATGGCGGCATCGTGTTGGCTCGGCGGTACATTGGCCGATTGCATTTACGGGCCACAAATACGGCTGTCCTATCGCATGGGGACCCGAGCCTGATGACGATGTGCTACTTTTGGGATCGAAAATCACCCTCCATGGAGTTCGAAACGTCGCAGTGGCGGCACTTGGGATCGCCTGGATCTTATAAATAGAGGCTTGTTCTTGCGCCTTTCGTTTCTTCCGCTTAGGGTCTTCCGCTTAGGCTTGTGCTTGCACCTTACATTTCAATTTTGGTTCTAGATATTTTCATACATACATTTCATTTCAAGATAGTTAGAAGTTTTCTACGTTTATAGCCTTCATACATGTTAAGAGATCTCATGTTCATAGCTCTCATACATGTCCATAGTTCATAATTTTGAGATCACAGTTTAGATGCCATGTTTGTCAAAATACTATCACTTGGAATTCATGCACACATCATGAACATGTCATTTTGTCATCATCAAAAAGGGGAAGATTGTTGGATCCCCTAGTTGAGTTTGGTAGTTAAGTTTCAATGATGACAAATCTTGTGTGCTTGTGTTATTGAAATGTTGACTGAAGAAATTTGCTAATGAAGGAGTTCATATCTTGATGATCTTGTTTTGCAGGAACAAATCACCTGGTGAACATCTTTTGGAAGTCAAAGGAATGAATGGATAAGCACCTTGCCAACCACAACTCAAACATGTGGTAAATGACATGTATTTTTTTCAGAAAAGATTAGTAAGGTGTTACATTTCATAGTTTAACATTGAAGCAAGAGTCGACTTCTCATGGAGCAAGAGTCAACTCCAGTTGCAAACTTTTCATGGGGTTGTTGAAATTTATGTTCCTAACTTTGATGCTCATTCTAAGTTGGAATGCTTGTGTCTCATGCACATCTCTCATGAAGTTTTGACCTTTGCATACATGCTTTGTCAATTCATGTGAACCTTAGTTAAATGTTGCTCACAACTTGTTCATATGCATGGTTATAAAGTCTTGACGTTATAATTGTGTTATTTAGGCTCTCAGAGGGCTTTCAAGCATATAATTCATGTGTTCTTTGTATTTTTCATGAGTGTGCTTCATGGTTAATTAACTTGGGGTTATTGGACTTCAACTCTAATAGATTTTCCATTTTTTATAGCTTTCTGCAGGTTTTCGGTCGACCAAAAATAACAACATTGAACGGTGTGAAAAATCTCAGACTTCAGTGGACTGGCCAAGGGCCTTCGGTCGACCGAAATCAACAGTGCCCACTGCTCAGAAACTGGTTACGGTTCGGTCGACCGACCCTCTCAACTAGTCAATCGATTACAGCAGGCGACCCATTTTGGCTATGTTCGGAACCCACTTAACATGATCCATTTGGGTTCAAATTTGACCTTCTTACCCCTAGGGCGTTCATACACATGTTAGGACATATTTGCAGGGGTTTGGCTTGGGCATTAAGGTCTTTTGCTCATTCTATTTTGGAGATATATATATGCTACGATTTCTACACTTGGAAAACAAGAAAGAGAAGAGGGGAAGAAGGGCTTGGCCGCAGGTGAGAGAGGGAGAGCATTTTCTGAAGTGCTTTATGAGTTTTTTTTTCTTGCAGGAACGTTCTAAAGTGAAGGGATGAAAGCTACATCCATCTCCATCAAGATTTCATGTGCCAAAGAAGCTGAATCTGCAGTGACATGTTCGTGCAGCTTCAGATCTATTGAAGTTTGACCCCCTCACCTTGGAAGCTTCAAAGAAGATCATCTCATGGCCATTTACATACAAGGATTCATTTCTCCAACCTTTCTTCATATATTCTGATGATTTCTATTCAGTCTTTGAGCCTGTATTGAACATATCTTTGATTTTCTGAACTTCGAATCTGTGTGTGTTGAACCATCTGCGTACGGTTGTGGGTTTATTGTAATCCAGTTGTTACAGCTCGTGTGTGTGTGTTTTGATCCGTGGTCGGATTGTGTTGGAGACGCCGTCTCCGTGTGTGTTGGAGATTTTCTCCGTGTGCTTCGTTATGAAGTGAGTGAAGCCTCACCGGTTTGGTGAGGGGTGGACGTAGGGAGCCCGTCGTGGTGACGAACCACCTTAAAATTCCTCATGTTCTGTGGTTTGCTTGTTTGTGTTTTATTTTACCCAACACGGTCGTGTGATCTCGGCGAGATTGAGTGAACCTAAGTTTACTTGTTTAGCATATTTTTTCATGAATTTCTTTCACTATCAGAAAATGCGAGATTTCAGACGGCCAGTTTCCGTCACAAATCCGTCTAAAATTCCGGGGGAAGACACTTTTGTAACGGATTTCAGACGAATTTCGGATGAAAATCGACCGTCTCATATTCTTGGTTACAAATTTCGAACAGATTTAATATCAGTCACAAATTTCATCTGAAATTTCACACGGAAAACTTTCTGTGTGAAATATCATCTGAAATTACAAATTTCAGATAGAGTTAATATCAGTCACAAATTCCGTCTGAAATTTCAAATACCGTCTGAAATTATCCGTCCCAAATACCGTTCCAATATCCGTATGAAATTTCAGACAGATTATTTTTTCTCTATTTCCGTTGCAAAATCCAAATGTACAATTTCAGACGGCCAATTATCGTCCCTATTTTCGTTTCAAAATTCAGATGTATGCGTTTGAAATCTGTCTGAAATTTCAGACGGACAAAGTATGTAGTCTTACATTCCGTCTGTAATTTCAAACGGATAAATTGTCGTCTCTAATTCCGTCTAACATTTCCGACGGATCTGTCTGAAAATCTGTCTGAAATACTTCCATTAATTTTTTTAAAAAATACAAAATTGTTTTAAAAACATGTTAAAAATACATCAAATATTAATCAAACTAACGTACTGAAAACAAAACACATAAGAAGAAACTCAACACGAATCCCCCGCTGATTAAATATCATCAAACCAACGTACAGAAAATAAAACACATAATAAACTCAAGAAATATCCTCCACATCATCTATATCCTCTTCTCTGCCCTGCTCATCTCATCTATCGTCGCCCGTAGAAAGATCCTCCTACATTAAAAAATAATAACATTCATTCATAGATAAAAATATTTGTGCGAAGATAAATTAAATATTTTATTACATTGCATAAATTGAAATCAAACACAATATCAAATCGATAACTGCATAGATTTTATAGACCCCAACTAACCTAGCTGTCATCAATATTTTAAATTAATTACATTTGGAGAATGCAATTCTGAGCGCCGAGCTCAAACCCATCCGAATTGAAATCCGTCAGTTTTGACAAGTCACTTTCATCTCCCAGGTGATGTTGGAACGATCGGCACGCCGATCCGACAGGTATTTCAGATTTTAGATCCCCGAACCCAACTTCTTTAATTTTTAACTAAGTGCATTTACAAAATGCACTTTTAAGCGCCGGGCCCAAATCGAGTATCCGATTTGGATTCATCCAGTTCTCACAAGTCACTTTTACCTCCCAGGTCGTGTTGGAATGATCGACACGCCGATCAGATATGTATTTCAGCTTTTAGACCCCCCAACCCCTACTTCTCTGTCTTTTAAATTAATTACATTTAGAGAATGCACTTTTGAGCGTCGGGCCTAAACCAGATATCCGATTTAGATTCCGTCAATTCTGACAAGTCACTTTCATCTCCCAAGTCGTGTTAGAATGATCCGCACGTCGATCAGACCAATATTTTAGATTTTAGACCCCCAAATCCAACTTCTTTAAATTTAAACTAAGTGTATTTACAATATGCACTTTTGAGCACTGGGCCCAAACCGGATATTCGATTTGAATTCCGCCAATTCTCACAAGTCACTTTTATCTCCCAGGTCCTGTTGGAAAGATCGGCACGCCGATCAGATCAGTATTTTAGATTTTAGACCCCCAGACCTGACTTCTTTAATTTTAAACTAAGTGTATTTACAAAATGCACTTTTGAGCGCTGGGTCCCAAACCAGGTTTTTGATTTGGATTCCGACAGTTCTCACAAGTCACTTTTATCTCCCAGGTCCTGTTGGAATGATCGGCACGTCGATCAGACCGGTATTTCAGATTTTAGACCCCCCAACCCCTAGTTATCTGTCTTTTAAATTAATTACATTTAGAGACTGCACTTTTGAGCGCTGGGCCGAAACCGAGTATCCGATTTAGATTCCGCCAGTTCTCACAAGTCACTTTTATCTTTCAGGTCATATTGGAACGATCGGCACGCCGATCAGATCAGTATTTCAGATTTTAGACCCCCGGACCTGACTTCTTTAATTTTAAACTAAGTGTATTTACAAAATGCACTTTTGAGCGCTGGGCCCCAAACCGGGTATCCGATTTAGATTCTGCCAGTTCTTACAAGTCACTTTTATCTCCCAGGTCCTGTTGGAACGATCGGCACTCCGATCAGATCGGTATTTCAGATTTTAGACCCCCCAACCCCTAGTTATTTATCTTTTAAATTAATTACATTTAGAGACTACACTTTTGAGCGCTGGGCCGAAACCGAGTATCCGATTTAGATTCCGCCAGTTCTCACAAGTGACTTTTATCTCCCAGGTCCTGTTGGAATGATCGGCACGCCGATCAGATCGGTATTTTAGATTTTAGACCCCCAGACCCGACTTCTTTAATTTTAAACTAAGTGTACTTACAAAATACACTTTTGAGCGCCGGGCCCAAACTAGATATCTAATTTGGATTCCGTCAGTTCTGACAAGTCACTTTCATCTCCCAGGTCATGTTGGAACGATCGGCATGCCGATCAGACCGATATTTTAGATTTTAGACTCCCGAACCCCGAATTAAATGAATTCTTCTAAACTAAGTTAGTTTTGAAACACACTTAGTTTTGAATTGAGTTATTTGAGCGTCGGGCTCAAACCGAATATCCGATTTGGAATCCGTCAGCTCTTACAACTCACGTCTACCTCGCAGGTCGTGTTGGAAGGATGGGCATGCCGATCAGGCCAGTATTTTACATTTTGGACCCCCGAACCCTGAATTTTCTCAATTCTTCTAAACTAAGTTACTTTTAAAAACTAACTTAGTTTTGAATTGAGGTATTTGAGCGTCGAGCTCAAACTGGATATCCGATTTGGATTCCGTCAGTTCTCACAAGTCACTTTCATCTCCCAGGTCCTGTTTGAAGGATCGGCACGCAGATCAGACCGATATTTCAAATTTTAGACCCCCGAACCCCGAATTGTATGAATTCTTCTAAACTAAGTTAGTTTTAAAAACACACTTAGTTTTGAATTGAGTTATTTGAGCGTCGGGCTCAAACCAGATATCCGATTTGAAATCCGTCAGCTCTCACAACTCACGTCTACCTCGCAGGTCATGTTGGAAGGATGGGCACGCTGATCAGGCTAGTATTTTACATTTTGGACTCCCGAACCCCGAAATTTCTCAATTCTTCTAAACTAAGTTACTTATGAAAACTAACTTAGTTTTGAATTGAGTTATTTGAGCGTCGGGCTCAAACCGGATATCCGATTTGGATTCCGTCAGTTCTCACAAGTCACTTTCATCTCCCAGGTCCTGTTGGAAGGATCGGCACGCCGATCAGACTGATATTTCAAATTTTACACACCCGAACCCCGAATTGTATGAATTCGTCTAAATTAAGTTAGTTTTGAAAATACACTTACTTTTGAATTGAGTTATTTGAGCGTCGGGCTCAAACCGGATATCCGATTTGGAATCCGTCAGCTCTCACAACTCACTTCTACCTCGCAGGTCGTGTTGGAAGGATGGGCACGCCGATCAGGCCAGTATTTTACATTTTGGACCCCCAAACCCCGAATTTTCCCAATTCTTCTAAACTAAGTTACTTTTGAAAACTAACTTAGTTTTGAAATTAATTATGAATATAATTGAGTAATTCTATCAAAATAAAAATATAATAAACACTCACCTGATAGGCCTGTGCCGTGGTGGTGGTGGATCTATGAGGGAGAATTCCCGCCTGGGAGAGGAGTCCACTGATTGCCTGCAACATGGTTACTTGCTGGCTAGACATCTCCTCTCGGATCTGCTGCTGCATCTGCCACTGCAAATCAGAAATCTCCGATCGGATGATGTCTCTAACGTCGCTGGCGGAAGTACTGGGGGCAGGTGGAGGTATACTAAAGGTACTGCTACTGGTTTGGGCAGAGCCTGAACTCGCACACGATGATATCAGCGTGCTAGAGTCCAGGCTCTCCCCAAAACCATATAGCTGACCTTTCTTCGGTACGCCAACTATTGCCACCCATTCCGCTGGATTGAACTCCGGCTGCTGCGTGTCTTCCTCCCCGTACTTCTCTGTCATAGCTCTGCTATATGTTTCCTACAAATTGAATAAAATAACTAGTCAATTTCATATGAATCAATCCGATTTAAATGAACGGTAGAAGTTGCATATGTAGATAAACTTACCGCTACTGAGTGAGCTCTCTCACTCACAAATTGATTTGTCCCCTTCTTTTTGTGTGTTCTGTCGAACACCTCGAGGAACAACGGAGCTCAATTAAGCTCCACATCCTGTTATACAATTCATAGTAAAAAAATGTCATATATATTAATAAAATGTAAGAAGATAAATTGAAACATTACTTACCATTTTTTGTTTATGAGCCGCGAAAGAGACAAACCCACTCGTATGCAAATTTACGCCTGGTTGTGACGCCCTGTTTGCTTTGGCTTTTCGGGACTTTTCTATCCATTTGGGGTCGGTGTCATGCCCCGAGCCTTTATTATAGCGGAAGACTAACTCGGGGAGCGCGAACAGCCGGCATGGTAAGCCTCTTGCAAGCAAGAACGACCAGAGCGCAATACAATCACACACATAAATGCAATTGCACAGAATTTAATCATACTCCAACTTAATTTCATAAATGATCAAAGTATTCCTTTACAATAATCACCTTTCATTCTACTAGACTCAAGAAATAAGAAAATTACATTGACTCAATCTAAACATTATAGACTTCCTAAGTCTTCGCTCGTAGCTTTACAAGAATTTCACTCACTTCCGGACCCGCCACTAGTATAGCCCGAATCCGAATCCGAACTACTTCCATCTCCTGAAAACATTGGAAATAGGTAATGAGCACACTTGCCCAGTAGGTATCTTCGCATCAACATGAAGGCACTATTAAAGTGATTAACATTTTTGCTCTAAATACATAAGGTAAAATCATGCAATGCGATGATCATGCGATTAAATCAAAGTAACAGGACTATCATATAAGATGGAATGAGAACAAGAATGAACTAGTAAGAATAGGACAAGAACATGATATTGGTCTTTCATGAACAAGAATATATCGAGAATGTACTAGCAAGCCACATATTCCTCACTTTTAGCATCTTATGCTTATGAGCAAGTGCTTCGTGAATTTCTGTGGAATATCAAGCAAGAATGTCAGGTCGTGTCGTGGATCTTCACTTATTTATAGAAATAGTACTCCCAGCGCAATGCGACGCCAGTAGCATCATACCCCATGGTTTATAAAATAGTATGTTTATGACAATCAGCCGAGGGGACTAGCATAGAGCCCTTGAACACAATCAGTGCTCTATCGCATCTTAAGGTATAAATTAAGCTACTTCCACGCATGTAACAGTAAAGTATGGCCAAGAATAGAACAATTCCAAATAATGAAAATCAATGAATGAATGCTTCAATTCAAATATATGAGATCAAGAAATAGACTTAAACAATGTTATGCTCATGGAAATAAATCGACAGCATAACGATACATTCTTTTACCTTTCCTTCATTTCATTAAGTCTTTTCAATGATTATACTAAGTTCTAGACTATCCTTAGTCTATCTAGAACTTTAGAAATCAACCCTTGGGTCAAACCTTGGGTTAATCTATGCAAGCTGTGTGACGGTCATCTACTGGGCCGTTACATTCTGTAACGCGCCAGTATCGGGCCGTTACAGTAATCCGAGTCCAGAATCAATGAAATAGACTCAGTGGAATGTGACGGTCGTTCATTGGGCCGTTACGTTCGCCTGACGGTCCAATGTAAGGCCGTTACATTACTAGAATCAGAAAACAACGATAGTGTATTCTAGTTAATGTTTTTTAATGGTACAACCAACTCGGCGTCCCAGTGGGAATCCCAGGCTCGCGGAGAATTACGGAGGCCTTGAAACAATGATTTCCTAGTCCATTGGAAGGAATATCCAATAGAGAGGTCCTCATGTCCAAGATTGTGTTCCTATAGTGAAAAGTGTGAACTAATGACAACATACCGGAATATGTGCCATGTACTTATAGAAATGACTCTATTGACAGAGAGAGATATGTATAATCAATGTGAAAATCATGGTGAAACTTCGTCAATACCACGTTAAAAAGAGTCATGCTTTATAATACAAAACTATAGAATTGGGCTCATGAAACTAACATTACTTAAAATAACCATGAGACACCAATCATGCAATACCTAATCAGATAACCTTAAAACCACATGATCAGGTTAAAACTTAGGTAACTAGGCTTAACAATGAATACTATTGGTAAGTTATATTCTGTCTTAGGGTTGACAGAACACAGGCTCTGACGGTCTAGAAGTGGGGCATTACAGTGATTGTGACGGTCAGAGAACAGCCGTTACATTAACGTAACGCGTCTGGACAGATGCGTTAGAGTTAACAGAGCAACCAGATATATCACAGAGACTGTGACGGCTCATCGTAAGGCCGTTACATGAAGGTGACGGTCCTACTATGATGCGTCAGAGTATCTGCTAACAGGAAATCAGGTAAAACACAAAGAGATCAACTCACATCATGTCTATAATTAAAACACCATGAATCTCTAGACATGGTAACGTAGTGTAGGCCAACTACATGCATAGGTACCAATGAATTAGACAAGATACATCTTTTAGCATGTCCAATTAAGGCTAAGGGATGCATGTAATGCATAGGACTTGTAAAACATGAAATCAATGATCTATAATGCATAGAAATCACTTGAACCAGAGGGCTTTTAGTCCTATCAAGCTGTTTTTGCCGTTCATGAGATAACCTACCTCTTAACTTAGGCTGTAGCTTCTGAATTGGTTTGAGAATCTTACCCTAGTTTTCCTCCTTCTGTGACTTTTTCAGCAACTTCTTTAGGTTCTATCTCCACGACCTCTTGACCTAAAGATGTAAAATTTGGAGGGGAGTTAGTCTAAAGTATTGTAAACAAATACTTCTAAAGAACTTACCTGAGATAATGACTCTGTACCTTGATTCTTTACGTCCAAAAAGTAAGGGTCGCACAGTTCAGAACTATGCCCTATTTATAGAGTTTTTAGTTAGGATTTGAAGATTAGATCAAGTTTAAAGTCCTTAATCTATCAAAACTTAATCGCTAAGAGTCCTTAGAGTCTTTATACATTGTTCCAATTAGGTCTCCTGTGGATAGGAACATCAAGTTCCAATCTTTTTTACAAGTTCTTCTACTTACGGAATCTGCAGGCTGTGACGGTCTACCCCTGCCGCGTTACACGGCTGTGGCGGTCTTACGATAGACCGTTACAATCGTCGTACCTAGAATTTTAAACTATTAAAACTCTTTTATTTACTTATCCATATATTTATCTATATAATTAGTATTTATCCTTAAAAATTCGTAGATAGGCTTAATAACCTTTTAGAATATGGGCCAAACTTAATGGGCCTGGTCTTAAAACCTTTTGGATTTTAATTAAGTGGGTTTGGTTAATTACTTAACACTATTTGGCCTTATATTGTTTAATAAATTCAAATTAACCCATTTAATTATTAATAATGCCTGAAATTTATTAAATAAATTCTAGAATTTTCTTCCATAAATTCTGGGGCTCTACACCCTCCCCCACTTAGAAGAATTTGGTCCCCAAATTCAATACATGGATTGTGGAGAGTGTACTTACAGTCAAATAATTCCGGGAATCTTTTCTTCATAGCTGATTCGGTTTCCCATGTTGCTTCATAAGGCCATGCTTTCTTCCATTGAATCTTAACCATAGGAATGACCTTATTTCTGAGTTGACGCACTTCTCGTTCCAGAATCTTTATTGGCGTTTGTTCATATGTCAAGTCTTTCTGTATCTCCAGATTGTCATAAGTGATAATATGGTCAGGATCGTATACATATTTTTTCAGCATGGAGACGTGAAATACGTCATGAACTCCTACTAATTGTGGAGGTAAAGCCAATGTATAAGCCACTTCACCGACCCTTTCAAGAATTTCAAATGGGCCAATGAACCTTGGAGTTAGCTTTCCTTTAATGCCAAATCTTCGAATACCACGACCTGGAGAAACTTTTAAATATACATGATCTCCTACCTGAAACTCCAAGTCACGTCTTCGATTGTCGGCATAAGACTTTTGCCTATCTTGTGCCATTTTCATTCTCTCTTGAATGAGCTTGATTTTCTCCGTAGAATCCCTGACAAGGTCGGGGCCTAAAAATTGCTTTTCTCCTATTTCATTCCAACATATTGGAGATCGACAACTTTTTCCATATAGAGCTTCAAAAGGTGCCATTTGTATGCTTGCTTGATAGCTGTTATTATATGCAAATTCTACCAGAGACAAGTGATCATGCCAACTTCCTCCAAAATCAATGACACAAGCCCTGAGCATGTCTTCTACCACCTGATTTGCTCTTTCCGTCTGACCATCAGTTTGTGGATGAAAAGCTATGCTAAAATTTAATCTGGTCCCTAGTGAATGTTGTAGACCTTTCCAGAACTGTTATGTGAATCGAGGATCTCTATCTGATACAATAGTGACGGGGACACCATGTAATTTGACAATTTCCTTTATGTACAATGCTGCTAGAATATCCACAGACCATCGACTCTTTATTGGTATGAAGTGTGCAGATTTAGTCAATCGATCTATGATTACCCATATGCCATCATGTCCGCCTCTTGTCTTGGGTAAACCCATAATGAAGTCCATCCCTATACTATCCCACTTCCATTCGGGAATATTCAAGGGATGCAATTTACCTGCGGGTCTAAAATGTTCTGCTTTTACTTGTTGACAAGTGAGACAGCGAGACACGAAATTAGCTATTTCCCTCTTCATGTTGGGCCACCAAAAATTTATTTTGAGATCCTGATACATTTTAGTACCTCCTGGGTGAATGGTGTACTTTGATTTATGTGCTTCTTCTAAGATCAATTTCTTTGTATCCTCATGATCGGGTATACACATTTAGCCCTTGAATAGTAATCTTCCATCATTAGAAATAGAAAAATCGATCTTTGTTCAATAGACCTTAATTTCCAGTGAAACTGGATCATCCTCCTGCAGCTTGGCCAAATCCTCTATCAATATAGGTTGAGCTCGGATATTTGCTATGAAGCAATCTTCTTTCTTAATGTCAACATCTAAATTCAACTGAGCAAATTAAGGAATAAGGTTAGTTACACTAATCATGAGACTTGATAACAAACCCATTGGTTTCCTGCTGAGTGCATCCGCTACAGTATTTGCCTTGCCAGGATGATATTGAATAGCAAAATCAAAGTCCTTGAGATGTTCTAACCACCTCCTTTGCCTCATGTTAAGCTCTTTTTGTGAGAATAGATATTTCAAGCTCTTATGGTCTGAGTAGATTGTAAATTTTTCTCCATAAAGATAACGACGCCAAATTTTCAAGGCGAAAATAACCGCTGCTAATTCTAAATCATGTACAGGATAATTTTTTTCGTGCCGTTTCAGTTGCCTTGAAGAATAGCATATTACCTTCCCATTCTGCATGAGGACACATCCTAAGCCAATACCAGATGCATCCGTATATACTTCAAATCCAGCACCCTCTGTTGGTAGTGACAAAACAGGGGCTGTTGTAAGATGATTCTTAAGACTCTGGAAACTCTTTTCACAATCCTTCGACCAGACAAAATGATTTTCCTTTCTAGTAAGTCTAGTTAAAGGAACCGCGATCCTTGAGAAGTCCTTTATGAATCTCCTATAATAACCAGCTAGACCCAAAAAGCTTCTGACTTCAGATACAGTCGTTGGCCGACTCCAATCTCTGACAGCTTCTACCTTAGAAGGATCCACAGCAATTCCTTCCTTTGAAATAATGTGGCCTAGGAATGAGACTTTCTTGAGCCAGAATTCACATTTATTGAGCTTAGCATAAAGCTTGTGTTCTCTAAGTGTTTGCAAAGCTATCCTTAGATGTTCTTCATGTTCTTCTTTTGTCTTAGAGTATATCAGAATATCATCGATGAAGACGATGATGAATTGGTCTAAATATGGCTGGAAGACACTGTTCATAAGTTGCATGAATGCTGCTGGGGCATTAGTTAACCCGAACGGCATTACCACGAATTCATAGTGGCCATAACGACTTCGAAAAGCCATTTTATAAATGTCTTCTTCTTTAATTCTAAGTTGATGATAACCAGATCTGAGGTCAATCTTAGAAAAATATTCTGCTCCCGAAAGCTGATCGAAGAGCTCGTCAATACGTGGCAATGGATACTTGTTTTTGATTGTAAGTTGATTCAATCGCCGGTAGTCAATGCATAACCTGAGAGAACCATCCTTCTTCTTAACAAATAGAACAGGCGTACCCCAAGGGGATGTGCTAGGTCTGATAAAACCTTTATCTAGTAGTTCCTGCAACTGCCTTTTCAATTCCTTGAGTTCCGTGGGGGACATCTTGTAAGGAGCTATAGAAACGGGTGTCGGACCAGGAATGAGTTCAATGGTAAAGTTTACTTCCTTTTTGGGCGGTAAATTAGGTAGTTCAGATGGGAACACGTCTGGGAACTCATTTGCAATAGGAATATTGGCTAGGATAATCTCCTTAGATTAGGTAATAATGACTGAAGCAAGGAAAGCTTCGCATCCTTGCGAGATAAGCTTGCAAGCGTGAAGAGAAGATATAATGGTAGGATGCTTTTTGTATTTGATGCCAAGAAAAGAAAATCTTGGAAGACTGAACTTTGAAAAGATATTATCCTATTTCGGTAATTGATATAAGCATCATGGTCTACAAGCCAATCTACCCCTAAAATGGCATCATAACCTTTCATATCAAGGCATACTCAGTTTGCGGGGAGATTGTGTCCTTCTACCACTATCTCACAATCAGGATAATGCTTGGTAAGCTTAGTTCCAGATCCTAAAGGTGTAGTAATAGTAAGATCTGAAGGTAAGGAAACTGATGCAATTGGTAAAGTTTTTACAAAAGTGGTGGAGATGAAAGAGTGAGAAGCATCAGTATCGAATAGCACGAATGTAGGACGAGAACAGATTTGAAGAGTACCTTCCATAAGCCCATCATTCGGGTCCCTGGGTGCTGCTTCTTCATCTATAACTGCATTGAGGCGAGCCTACCTCCTACATCCTCCATTATTTGATTGATCCTTCATGAGGGGGCAATCTGGCACATGATGCTCCCTGCTTCCACATCGCAAACAAGCACCGAGGCGCTTCCAGCATTCTTCAGCCGAGTGGCTAAATTTCTCGCAAAAAGTGCACGCCGAGGTAGCTTGCTCCTTCTCTTCCTTAACCTTCTTATTATTCTTTTAGGAACTTCCACCGTTCCCGTTTCTTGATCTTTTCTTGCTGTCACGGCTCTTGTAGGGTTCCGTGATGCTAAACTTCTCTTTCTTATAATGCCGATCAGGTCGTCGGCTAGATTCCTCTCCTTTTCCTTTCAACTTTTCGACCTTCTCTAAGGTCCTCTCGCATAGATATGCCCTCTGAACCATCTCCACATAAGTGCGGATATTCTATGTCCAAAGTTGTTGAATGAAACCGGGTCGTAACCCGTCCATAAATCGATTTGCTTTTAATAATTCCGTGCTAATAAGGTGTGATGCATATGGTGCTAGTCTTGCAAACTGCAGCTCATATTCTGCCATCGACATCATCCCTTGTCTAAGGGAGGCAAACTCTATGGCCTTCCTTTCCTTCACATGCTCAGAGAAATATTTGGAACGGAATAAAGTAAGAAAACCATTCCACGTGTGAGGTGCATCGACCGGAGGTGCCAGGACCGATTTCCACCAAGTACGGGCATCTTTATTTAATTGGAATGTTGCTAGATGGACCTTCTCCTGATCCGTGCATTGTATGACACCAAATATCCTATTCATCTCATCGATCCAATTTTCTGCCTCATCGGGATTTGAGGATCCATAAAATCACGGAGGATTTAGACTCCGGAAGTTGCGATGTAGGTCACCAGCCCTTGCCCCTGCACCACCTTGTGCTATAGTTTGCAATGCCTGGGTGAGGCCGGCAACAGTTTGTTACATACCATCCCAATCTACACGATGAGCCATTTGTAAAATAGGGTACCTGAGAGAGAAAATAACAACTTGTTATTTCTCATGAAATTGGAATAAGCATAGCAAATCTTAAAGCTAATTAGTTATCTTATCCCGGGCTCTACCCAATCCTCACATAGGTGTGGAATTTCTTTCTTAGTTCATAGGTATGGGTCCTTAAACCTTGGACTTATCCTATGACATAATTCTTTACCTTAAGTCCTGAGACTTAGGCTCTGATACCAACTTAACTGTCACGTCCTGAGCCTTTATTACAGCGGAAGACTAACCCGGGGAGCATGAACAGCCGGCATGGTAAGCCTCTTGCAAGCAAGAACGACTAGAGCGCAATACAATCACACACATAAATGTAATTGCACAGAATTTAATCAGACTCCAACTTAATTTCATAAATGATCAAAGTATTCCTTTACAATAATCACCTTTCATTCTACTAGACTCAAGAAATAAGAAAATTACATTGACTCAATCTAAACATTATAGACTTCCTAAGTCTTAACTCGTAGCTTTACAAAAATTTCACTCACTTCCGGACCCGCCACTAGTATAGCCCGAATCCAAATCCGAACTACTTCCATCTCCTGAAAACATTGGGAAATAGGTAATGAGCACACTTGCCCAGTAGGTATCTTCGCATCAACATGAAGGCACTATTAAAGTGATTAACATTTTTGCTCTAAATACATAAGGTAAAATCATGCAATGCGATGATCATGCGATTAAATCAAAGTAACAAGACTATCATATAAGATGGAATGAGAACAAGAATGAACTAGTAAGAATAGGACAAGAACATGATATTGACCTTTCATGAACAAGAATATATCGAGAATGTACTAGCAAGCCACATATTCCTCACTTTTAGCATCTTATGCTTATGAGCAAGTGCTTCATGAATTTCTGTGGAATATCAGACAAAAATGTCATGTCGTGTCGTGGATCTTCACTTATTTATAGAAATAGTACTCCCAGCGCAATGCGACGCCAGTAGCATCATACCCCATGGTTTATAAAATAGTATGTTTCCGACAATCAGCCGAGGGGACTAGCATAGAGCCCTTGAACACAATCAGTGCTCGATCGCATCTTAAGGTATAAATTAAGCTACTTCCACGCATGTAACAGTAAAGTATGGCCAAGAATAGAACAATTCCAAATAATGAAAATCAATGAATGAATGCTTCAATTCAAATATATGAGATCAAGAAATAGACTTAAACAATGTTATGCTCATGGAAATAAATCGACAGCATAACGGTACATTCTTTTACCTTTCCTTCATTTCATTAAGTGTTTTCAATCATTATGCTAAGTTCTAGACTATCCTTAGTCTATCTAGAACTTTAGAAATCAACCCTTGGGTCAAACCTTGGGTTAATCTATGCAAGCTGTGTGACGGTCATCTACTGGGCCGTTACATTCTGTAACGCGCCAGTATCGGGTCATTATAGTAATCCGAGTCCAGAATCAATAAATAGACTCAATGGAATGTGACGGTTGTTCATTGGCCGTTACGTCGCTCTGACGGTCCAATGTAAGGCCGTTACATTACTAGATCAGAAACAATGATAGTGTATTCTAGTTAATAGGTTTTAATGGTACAACCAACTCGGCATCCCAGTGGGAATCCCAGGCTCACGGAGAATTACGGAGGCCTTGAAACAATGATTTCCTAGTCCATTGGAAGGAATATCCAATAGAGAGGTCCTCATGTCCAAGATTGTGTTCCTATAGTGAAAAGTGTTAACTAATGACAACATACCGGAATATGTGCCATGTACTTATAGAAATGACTCTATTGACAGAGAGGGATATGTATAATCAATGTGAAAATCATGGTGAAACTCCATCAATACCACGTTAAAAAGAGTCATGCTTTATAATACAAAACTATAGAATTGGGCTCATGAAACTAACATTACTTAAAATAACCATGAGACACCAATCATGCAATACCTAATCAGATAACCTTAAAACCACATGATCAGGTTAAAACTTAGGTAACTAGGCTTAACAATGAATACTATTGGTAAGTTATATTCTGTCTTAGGGTTGACAGAACACAGGCTCTGACGGTCTAGAAGTGGGGCGTTACAGTGATTGTGACAGTCAGAGAACAGCCGTTACATTAACGTAACGCGTCTGGACAGATGCGTCAGAGTTAACAGAGCAACCAGATATATCACAGAGACTGTGACGGCTCATCGTAAGGCCGTTACATGAAGGTGACGGTCCTACTATGATGCGTCAGAGTATCTGCTAACAGGAAATCAGGTAAAACACAAAGAGATCAACTCACATCATGTCTATAATTAAAACACCATGAATCTCTAGACATGATAACGTAGTGTAGGCCAACTACATGCATAGGTATCAATGAATTAGACAAGATACATCTTTTAGCATGTCCAATTAAGGCTAAGGGATGCATGTAATACATAGGACTTGTAAAACATGAAATCAATGATCTATAATGCATAGAAATCACTTGAACCAGAGGGCTTTTAGTCCTATCAAGCTGTTTTTGCCGTTCATGAGATAACCTACCTCTTAACTTAGGCTGTAGCTTCTGAATTGGTTTGAGAATCTTGCCCTAGTTTTCCTCCTTCTGTGACTTTTTCAGCAACTTCTTTAGGTTCTATCTCCACGACCTCTTGACCTAAAGATGTGAAATTTGGAGGGGAGTTAGTCTAAAGTATTGTAAACAAATACTTCTAAAGAACTTACCTGAGATAATGACTCCTTACCTTGATTCTTTACGTCCAAAAAGTAAGGGTCGCACAGTTCAGAACTATGCCCTATTTATAGAGTTTTTAGCTAGGGTTTGAAGATTAGATCGAGTTTAAAGTCCTTAATCTATCAAAACTTAATCGCTAAGAGTCCTTAGAGTCTTTAAATATTATTCCAATTAGGTCTCTTGTGGATAGGAACATCAAGTTCCAATCTTTTTTACAAGTTCTTCTACTTACGGAATCTGCAAGCTGTGACGGTCTACCCCTGCCGCGTTACACGGCTGTGGCGGTCTTACGATAGACCGTTACAGTCGTCGTACCTAGAATTTTAAACTATTAAAACTCTTTTATTTACTTATCCATATATTTATCTATATAATTAGTATTTATCCTTAAAAATTCGTAGATAGGCTTAATAACCTTCTAGAATATGGGCCAAACTTAATGGGCCTGGTCTTAAAACCTTTAGGATTTTAATTAAGTGGGTTTGGTTAATTACTTAACACTATTTGGCCTTATATTGTTTAATAAATTCAAATTAACCCATTTAATTACTAATAATGCCAGAAATTTATTAAATAAATTCTAGAATTTTCTTCCATAAATTCTGGGGCTCTACAGTCGGCAAATTTGTCACATACTATGTCACAATCCTCCTTCCTCATCTATAGAGGGCGGTGCTCCTTCTACAGTTGTCGGTCTTCACTCCCACCAGCCTTATTTTTAGTGTGTTCTCGGGCCTCATGTACTTTCCTTCAGAAATTTGACTTCATACTAGACTCCCAGGCAGAACGACATCTCGCCGCATCATGTCCACTCGTGAATTGATAAGTCCGCTGTAAATAAATTAAGTTTCACACTTAGTATACTGTTCAGAATTGAGTTTGGAAAATACTTGAATTAAATGACGTAATTACTTACTAAGAACATGTTGAACATTGAATCACGGATGGCCATCGGAAATACTTTGAAAGACGATATTGGCCCGGGCGCATGTGCCATTACTAGTTCGGTGGAATGATGTACAACATCGTAAGGATCAAAGTTCTTACTGCAATTGCAAATGTCAAAATATTCATATTAGACAGCTGAATGCTAAATAATGAATGTAATAACCATATAAATTTACCCGGAGATCCAGCACGGGCGACGTCCATCATGGGCCGTGCCTCCCTCGTGACGACTGCTGGCATCATCAAGTGACTGAGTGATGGGGGTGTGCCCTGTACAAGTGGGGGTGGTGGGAGGGCACTGGGACATGTAAGAATTAATTTTCACAAGTAAAATAAATATTTTACTGAAAATTAAAATATACATACCTGCAGCGGGAGGTGGTGGCGCCTGTACAACAAGTGGGAGGGCACTGGGACCTGTAAGAATTAATTTTCATAAGTAAAATAAATATGTTGCTGAAAATTAAAATATACATACCTGCAGTGGGAGGTGGTGGGGGTGGCATCTATACAACAGGTGGGAGGGCACTGGGACCTATAAGAATTAATTTTCATAAGTAAATTAAATATGTTGCTGAAAATTAAAATATACATACCTGCAGCGGGAGATGGTGGGGGTGGCGTCTGTACAACAGGTGGGAGGGCACTGGGACCTGTAAGAATTAATTTTCATAAGTAAAATAAATATGTTGCTGAAAATTAAAATATACATACCTGCAGCGGGAGGTGGTGGGGGTGGCATCTGTACAACAGGTGGGAGAGCACTGGGACCTATAAGAATTAATTTCCATAAGTACAACGAATATTTTGCTGAAAATTAAAACATACATACCTGCAGCGGAAGGTTGTGGGGATGGCGCATGTACAAGTGGTCGTGAGTTGACACTTGGACCTATAAGGACATTCTTTTAAGCTAGTAAATGATTAAAATATTTGTATAGCTAACTATTTTAATAGATATACATGTACCCGAAGAAAACGCCAAAGAGGAGGGAGTAGAGCCCCTGTCACTACCCTGTCTCCTCTCACTCCCAGTACGACCTCCTCAGACCATTTCTTTATTACTAACAAAACAATTAATACATATTAATCCTTAATTAGATAAGGCTAGACCAATGTTATTAAAAATTATGAAAAAATGAACGGTTATCTGAGTAAATTATCAAAATGTGCCTCTCTCATGCTGATGATATATCTAACTCATCATCATCTTCGTCATCCATAGTAGCCTCATCAGATTCGAACTCTTCCTCTTCATCCGATTCCTCTTCCCCTCTAACATCAACATTTAGCTCCGTCGGATCGACTTCTTCCACTTCATCTCCCTTACGTAAAGACAGTGGCTCATTAGATTCGTCCAGATTAATATGCGTGCAACCGACAACGACAACTTCGTCTGATTGAAAATATTCAGCACTGGCAACTTCTGAGGGGTTTTCACTCATATTTAACTCATAAGTGGGAAAGAGTTTTGCTTTAACCCTACAAACTGCCCACTAATCTTTATTCTTGGATGATGGATAGCTTGAATAATACACTTGCTGGGCTTGTGCGGCTAAAATGAACGGTTCATAGGTATTAAGTTTAGACCTATGTTAGACATCGACAATCCCATAAGTTGTGTCATGTCGAACAGAATTAGGATCAAATCAATGACACTTAAATATGTACACATGATTGTCTCGTCCCAAATACTGAAGTTCTAAGACTTCGTCAAGAATACCGTAGTAGTCCAATTCCACTTCATTGTATAAACTTCCCTTAACAGATACGCCGCTGTTCATCGTAGACTTACTTCGTCCATTGTCACGCCCCGAGCGCGGAAGATACCCGGAGATGCGCGACGTGTCTATATCAATCATGTCAATCAGAGTGGTCGTGTATTCGACACAAAGACAGAGATGCGCAAAATAGCAAGATAACCCAATCCTTTATTTCATAACGGATAGACTATTACAAATCCAATACTCTGTTTAATAAAAAGGAAAAGAATACATATTTGACTCAAGAAACTATGGAAAAGACTAGACGACACTTGTAGAAGCTCTATCACTTTCACTCTTGACCATTCCCATCCGATTGACTTCCATCATCGTCGGACTTACCTGAAAAGTAGAAAGGGACAAACGGAATGAGCGAACGCTCAGTAGGAAATTATATCTCAAGTACTAGCAAGGGGTTTAAGTAATTACATTTTCATGAATGCAATAAGGCTATGCATGCTCGCATGAAACGACAAGATAGAGAGAATGTAATATCAAGGAAGTAAGATGAACTTAATATGAACTTTCAACAAGATACACGTTATTCAAGATATTCAAGCAAGTACCATTATCGAGTCATGTCAAGAACTTTGGCTATCATGTATCAAGCAAGTAAATTACCCTTTTTCGGGCCACGCATTCATGTAAAGTCAAGTACGATTCAAGTACAAGATGTGTGTGGAATGTCCAATCAAGCAAGTCAAGTACTCGGTATAATGCCAGATACCTTATCATTTTAACTCCCATGGGCACAAGTACTTTCGGGTGCTCCTCCCAGGACCAGATCGGGCCCTATATGCGCAGGCATTTATCATGTGTTTTGACATCCACTCTTGTTTATAGCCAACATAGAATTTCAATAATCAAGCTTGTAGACACGTATGACAACTTTGATAGAATAGAGTCCAAAATATGACAAAGGACATAGAATGGCGATAATAACGGTATAATCACGACATCGATAAAACTAGGTAGAATACGGTTCCCTTAACTTAGGTACCATGACAAATCAATATGGACATTCTTTATATAGAATTGAGGTCCACATGAACAGTATATCAAAGGTTCGATACCCTCATTCTTATCATAGAATTGGGGTTTACAAGAACGACATGATATGGCATGATATCATCATCCCATTAAGAATTTCTTATGATATACTCTTTGTATAATCATAAGGGCCGGTATATCATGTTTCTTTAGAGTGACATGGCATCAATGGTGTAATGGGTTTTTAGGGTACAACCAGCTCAGTCGGCCTTGAGGGAATCCAAGGCTACGAGGAGTCTTACGGAGGTCTCTATGACTAACTCGCTAGTCCAAAGGAACGGAATGTCCAATGGAGAGCTTGTATGTCAATGAGAGTTGAGTGTGATCGATAAAACAACATGAAACGTGGGACTATACTCACGGAATGGAGAATAGTGCCGATATATATATATAATGATATATAAAACCATCGGTTAGCAAATCAGAGGAAAAATCAGTTTACAGTAAAATAACGACTTAGGTCAAGTCGTTTCTCAAGTAATTAACGCCTAACAGAAGGGCGTTTACATATGGTCCGTTTTGCAGAATTTTCAATAATTTCAATAATTTATCTAAAACGCGCCTTCGTCAGGGGCGTTTCTTCAAGAGTTGACGACTACTGTAGCAGGCGTCTTTTATTTACAATATTTTTCAGAACATATTTATTTTCAGAAATTATCAAAAACGCGCCCTTGGCAGGGGCGTTAATCATTAAATTCTTATTTTCTCAGAATATATATTCCAGGATTTTAACAGATACGCGCCCTAGTAAGGGGCGTTTATTTTTAATTCACGCCCTGTGATGGGGCGTTACCACAGGGAAAAACGACCTAGTCTAGGTCGTGAATTCAAGAAATATCAGGAATTAGCAAGATTTGCACGATAATCAAGGATAACAATCATATAGTCATGACAGGAAAATTGGCAGGAATTCACATGCAGTATATCAGATTTGATGTTTCATGTTTATTGACTTTTAATCGTTAACAATTATTGCTTTGATTTCATGTAATTGCATGGATAATCAGTTCTTAAGATTTACATGAAATTTACGCCTGTGTACAGGGCGTCAAATATGAAATTGACGACCTGGGAAGGGTCGTGACTTGCAAAGTAGCGCCCTAGTCTGGGGCGTGTATTTCATAGTCACGCCCTTGCTAAGGACGTTTCTTTCAAGAAATTAACAGAAAATCGTTCAGAAACTATAGTAAACCAAACCATGTATATGCATGATAATTATTGTACTGTATCAATTTAGTTTGGGCTACAGTGACTTGAGAAAATCCTACCTTTAATGGAACGTGAAGGATGAGATAGAAGATGAGCTCTGTTGCAACGAAAATCCGCAACAGCAGCAGCAGCCGGAAGAAGAACAAATGTTCTTCAAAGATCTTCACGCTACAGAACCTGTAGAGGAAGAGAAAAAGAGGGAAGATGAAGATGTTAATAATCTTCATAGTTATAATCGACGTTTAAGGAAAAGATAGAAGAATATTACCTATTCTTCGACGGCAGTAGCAGAGTTTCCTGAACAAGAAGAAAACTAATTATTCTTCATATAATCTGAAGCAAGAAAAACAAAAGGGAATAAGAAGAACAGTTTGTTCTTCACGTACCGTGCAGCAGTAGTTCGTCCAAATAGATTTAGGGTTGGCCGAACAAGTTTATTTATAAGACTTTGGAAGTCCTATTAGAGTTAGTGATTGTGTGAGGGTAGTATATCCCTAATAGAGTCCTTACTCTATTAGACACTTACTAGATTAGGTTAATCTTTCCCTGGATAAGCTCTGGGTTCGAACGGTTCACGAACGGAATTAACGCCTTTGGTCGGGGCGTCTATTCTTGAATTGACGACCTAGTTCAGGTCGTTTCTTAAGAAACGTCTTGGATAAGGGCGTTCCTTGTTTTTGAAACACGCCCCATATATGGGCGTTTCTTTTACTTGCCTATTTGGTAGTGAGAGTTGACGACTGCACGTGTGGGCGTCCTTTCTTTAGTCACGCCTTTGATAGAGGCGTTTCTTTTTGAATTAACGCCCTAATAAGAGGCGTTATTTTAATTTTGTTTTACTTCATCTAATTAATCCTATTCTCATTATCTGTATTACTACTGTAATATATATATGTTTTAATTTATTTCAAATATTCATTTATCAGGGTTGCTACACCCTCCCCCACTTAAAAAGAATTTGGTCCCCAAATTCAATATATATAATTATACATGTGGAGAGCGTAGAACATATACCTCTTAGAATAACTCGGGAAATCGTTTCTTCATAGATTCTTCGGTCTCCCATGTCGCTTCGCGTTCAGGATTCTTATTCCATTGCACCTTGAGCATGGGAATAACCTTATTCCTTAGAGCTCGTATTTCTCGATCTAATATCTTCATAGGCTTCTGTTCATATGTGAGATCTTTCTGGATCGCCAGATCTCCATGTTCAATAATATGCGATGGATCGTGCACATACTTCTTCAACATAGATATGTGAAATACATTGTGTACCTCGGACAACTGAGGAGGCAACGCGATGCGATAAGCAACCTCGCCAACTCTTTCGAGTACCTCAAATGGTCCGATGAATCTTGGCGTAAGCTTGCCCTTAACACCAAATCTTCGTATGCCACGTCCAGGGGATATCTTGAGAAATACATGATCTCCGATTTGGAATTCAAGATCTCTTCTTCTTGTATCTGCATAAGTCTTTTGTCTGGTCTGAGCAACTTGTAATCTTTCCCTGATTACTTGTATCTTCTCGGTTGTATCCCTTACCATGTCTGGACCTAACAGTTGTTTTTCTCCAACTTCGCTCCAACATATGGGAGATCGGCAACTCCTTCCGTATAAGGCTTCGAAAGGTGCCATTTGGATACTAGCTTGGTAGCTATTATTATATGCAAATTCAACTAAAGGTAAGTGGTCATGCCAGCTTCCTCCAAAGTCAATAATGCATGCTCTCAGCATATCTTCAACAACTTGATTAGTTCGCTCGGTCTGACCATCCGTTTGTGGGTGAAAAGCAGTACTAAAGTTGAGCCTTGTCCCCAACGAATGTTGTAATCCCTTCCAAAAATGAGAAGTAAAACGGGGATCTCTATCAGACACGATTGAGACAGGAATTCCATGTATCCTGACGATTTCTTTGATGTATAGTGCAGCTAGCACATCAATTGACCATCGGCTTTTGATTGGCAAGAAATGTGCCGATTTAGTCAATCGGTCAATGATAACCCAGATTCCATCATGTCCTCCTTTAGATTTAGACAAACCCATGATGAAGTCCATACCAATATCCTCCCATTTCCACTTAGGAATATCTAGAGGATGTAGTTTTCCCGCAGGCTTTTGGTGTTCCGCCTTGACCTGTTGGCATGTGAGACAGCGTGATACATAGTCCGCTATTTCTCTTTTCATATTAGGCCACCAAAAGTTCCTCTTTACATCTTGGTACATTTTGGTTGATCCTGGATGAATAGTGTACCTTGATCGGTGAGCTTCATCTAAGATCTTCTTCTTTAATTCCGGACAATCAGGTATACAAGTTCTATCTTTGAACGATAATCTTCCATCAGAAGTTAGTTGAAAATCAGATTGTCCTTCTAATCTGCCCTTGATTTCTACTAACATAGGATCATCATCCTGAAGTGTTTGTATCTCAGATAACAAATCTGACTGTATGCTTACATGAGATAGTGTGACAAATTTGGATTCCGTGTCCAAGCTTATATTGAGCTCGGAGAATTGTTCAAGTAACCTCCATTCTTGCATCATACAATTTGCTATCATTGCTCTCGGCTTTCGACTAAGGGCATCAGCAACATAATTACCCTTTCCGGGATGGTATTGTATATTGAAGTCGAAGTCCTTGAGATATTCTAGCCAGCGTCTTTGTCTCATGTTTAGTTCCTTTTGTGAAAATAGATATTTGAGACTTTTGTGATCGGAGTATACAGTGAACTGTACTCCATAGAGATAGTGTCTCCATATCTTTAAGGCAAATACTACCGCGGCCAGTTCTAAGTCATGGACGGGGTAATTCTCCTCATGCTTCTTCAGCTGACGTGAAGAGTATGCTATGACCTTTCCTTGTTGCATTAGGACACATCCGAGGCCAATGCCAGAAGCATCAGTGTAGACCTCGAATTTCTCTCCTTCTATCGGTAGAGCTAAGACTGGAGCTGTAGTGAGATGATCCTTGAGAGTTTGGAAACTTCTTTCACATTCCTCACTCCATTCATATCGGATCTCCTTACGAGTTAACCTTGTAAGGGGCACGGCGATCTTAGAGAAATCTTTGATGAATCGCCGATAATAGCCTGCAAGACCTAAGAAACTTCTGATCTCGCTTGCATTAGTGGGTCTTTCCCAGTTTCTCACAGCTTCAACTTTTGACGGATCTACAGATAATCCGTCCTTTGATATGACATGCCCGAGAAAAGCCACTTCTTCAAGCCAGAACTCGCATTTGCTGAGTTTAGCATATAATTGATTTGTCCTCAAGACTTGCAATGCAATCCTCAAATGCTCTTCATGTTCTTCCTTAGTCTTGGAATATATCAATATATCATCAATGAAAACCACCACAAATTGATCTAGATAAGGCCTGAATATGCTATTCATCAACTGCATAAAGGCAGCAGGGGCATTTGTTAGTCCAAAAGGCATAACAACAAATTCGTAATGGCCATACCTGCTTCTGAATGCAGTCTTGTGAATGTCATCATCCTTGATTCTTAATTGATGATATCCCGACCTGAGATCAATCTTGGAGAAATATTTGGATCCTGAAATCTGATCAAATAATTCATCGATTCTAGGCAGTGGATACTTGTTCTTGATAGTAAGATGATTCAACTGTCGATAGTCGATACACAATCTCATGGATCCATCCTTCTTCTTTACAAATAAGACTGGTGCTCCCCACGGGGAAGTACTTGGTCTAATAAACCCTTTTCGGATTAGTTCCATCAACTGCTCCTTCAACTCCTTGAGTTCAGCAGGGGACATTCTATATGGTGCCTTTGAAACGGGACCAGCACCAGGGACTAAGTCAATGGTGAAGGCTACATCTCTTTGAGGGGGTAATCCCGGCAAATCTTCCGGAAATACGTCTGGAAATTCTCGCACTACCTGAATGTCCTCTATCTTGGTTTCTTTAGCTTCTTTAATAGTGACAAAAGCAAGGAAGGATACACATCCTTTCTTGACGAGCTTGCTTGCTCGAAGAGCCGAAATAAGAGGGGATTTGCTTCGACTCTTAGGACTAGTATAAGTCAGTTCCGGAAATTCCTTGAAAATAATCTTGCTATCACGGCAATCAACCGTTGCCTGGTATTTGGATAACCAATCTGCTCCTAGTATAACATCATACTCTTTTAGATCTAAGCAGATAAGATCAATAGGAAAATTCTTTCCTCGAACCAATACCTCACAGTTTTGATAATGATGTGTGATATCCGTCTCGTTTCCGAGAGGAGTAGACAATATTAACTTCATCCATTCTGGTTCTAGAGGTAATGGGTCAGCAAACTTCTTGGAAATAATGGAATGCGATGCACCCGTATCAAATAAGACATGTGCATATTTGGAACAAATTTTTAATGTACCTTCCACCAATCCGCCTTCTTCTTCTGGTTCGGTCTCTTGGATTGCATGAAGACGCGCGTTCCTTGTCACTGGGCGTTTACCCTCACCGTCTTGGTCATTCATTAATGGACAATCGGGAATCCGATGTTCACGACTCCCACAACGGAGACATGCTCCTAACTTCCTCCAGCATTCTTCTGTTTTGTGACCAGCCTTGTCACAATGCTTGCAGACTGTATTCGAAGGGGTAGTGGTGATAGAGAAAGGCTTGGATTTCTTGTACTTCTGATCTTGAGAGGAAGAACCTCCATTATTGGGCCTCTTCTTAAAGTTGGGTTTAAAAGAACCCGAACTTGTGACTTGCTCCTTTTTGTCTTTCCCACGGATCCTATCAGATAGTTCCGTGGCATCTTCAAGCAACTGAGCTCGGCGCACTATTTCAGTATAAACTTGAATATCCATAGGCGCCAGTTGAGTAATGTAGTGGGGCCTAAGCCCATTAAGAAATCTACGGGCTTTCATCTTTTCCGTGCTAATTAAATGCTTAGCATATCTAGACAGTCTAGAGAACTGTGCTTCATAATCAGCCACCGATAAAGATCTTTGCTTTAATGCGGCAAATTCGGCGGCCTTCTTTTCCTGGACCCTATCAGAGAAATATTTGGCGTTGAAATATTCAACGAATTCACCCCATGTAACTTGAGTTGGGTCAATAGTAGCTTCAATCGACTCCCACCAGCATCTAGCATCCTTTTCTAACTGGAAAGTAGCTAATAAGACTTTGTCCTGATCCGTGCATTGCATGACACGGAATATACGTTCAATCTCCCGAACCCAATGCTCGGCATCGTCTGGATCGGTCGATCCCATGAACTTCGGGGGATTCATATTCTTGAATGCTTGGTGTAAGCTTCCAGCTCGTGGAGCACCACCTTGTGCTACCTGTTGTAGCACTTGGGTCATCCCTTGAAGGGTACGCTGCATGTTGCGCCATTGAGCACGTTCGGCAGCCATTATCCTACAATTACAATAGCTATGTTAGTATTATATCACTATGATCTTATAAAGGACTCATTGATCATTTAACCCTTGGTTCTACCCACTCTCACTTGGTTAAAGGTTTTGAAACCTATCCTTGGACTTGGGTTTCCTAGGAATTGAATACCTTAGGCTCTGATACCACAAAGACTGTCACGCCCCGAGCGCGGAAGATACCCGGAGATGCGCGACGTGTCTATATCAATCATGTCAATCAGAGTGGTCGTGTATTCGACACAAAGACAGAGATGCGCAAAATAGCAAGATAACCCAATCCTTTATTTCATAACGGATAGACTATTACAAATCCAATACTCTGTTTAATAAAAAGGAAAAGAATACATATTTGACTCAAGAAACTATGGAAAAGACTAGACGACACTTGTAGAAGCTCTATCACTTTCACTCTTGACCATTCCCATCCGATTGACTTCCATCATCGTCGGACTTACCTGAAAAGTAGAAAGGGACAAACGGAATGAGCGAACGCTCAGTAGGAAATTATATCTCAAGTACTAGCAAGGGGTTTAAGTAATTACATTTTCATGAATGCAATAAGGCTATGCATGCTCGCATGAAACGACAAGATAGAGAGAATGTAATATCAAGGAAGTAAGATGAACTTATCATGAACTTTCAACAAGATACACGTTATTCAAGATATTCAAGCAAGTACCATTATCGAGTCATGTCAAGAACTTTGGCTATCATGTATCAAGCAAGTAAATTACCCTTTTTCGGGCCACGCATTTCATGTAAAGTCAAGTACGATTCAAGTACAAGATGTGTGTGGAATGTCCAATCAAGCAAGTCAAGTACTCGGTATAATGCCAGATACCTTATCATTTTAACTCCCATGGGCACAAGTACTTTCGGGTGCTCCTCCCAGGACCAGATCGGGCCCTATATGCGCAGGCATTTATCATGTGTTTTGACATCCACTCTTGTTTATAGCCAACATAGAATTTCAATAATCAAGCTTGTAGACACGTATGACAACTTTGATAGAATAGAGTCCAAAATATGACAAAGGACATAGAATGGCGATAATAACGGTATAATCACGATATCGATAAAACTAGGTAGAATACGGTTCCCTTAACTTAGGTACCATGACAAATCAATATGGACATTCTTTATATAGAATTGAGGTCCACATGAACAGTATATCAAAGGTTAGATACCCTCATTCTTATCATAGAATTGGGGTTTACAAGAACGACATGATATGGCATGATATCATCATCCCATTAAGAATTTCTTATGATATACTCTTTGTATAATCATAAGGGCCGGTATACCATGTTTCTTTAGAGTGACATGGCATCAATGGTGTAATGGGTTTTTAGGGTACAACCAGCTCAGTCGGCCTTGAGGGAATCCAAGGCTACGAGGAGTCTTACGGAGGTCTCTATGACTAACTCGCTAGTCCAAAGGAACGGAATGTCCAATGGAGAGCTTGTATGTCAATGAGAGTTGAGTGTGATCGATAAAACAACATGAAACGTGGGACTATACTCACGGAGTGGAGAATAGTGCCGATATATATATATAATGATATATAAAACCATCGGTTAGCAAATCAGAGGAAAAATCAGTTTACAGTAAAATAACGACTTAGGTCAAGTCGTTTCTCAAGTAATTAACGCCTAACAGAAGGGCGTTTACATATGGTCCGTTTTGCAGAATTTTCAATAATTTCAATAATTTATCTAAAACGCGCCTTCGTCAGGGGCGTTTCTTCAAGAGTTGACGACTACTGTAGCAGGCGTCTTTTATTTACAATATTTTTCAGAACATACTTATTTTCAGAAATTATCAAAAACGCGCCCTTGGCAGGGGCGTTAATCATTAAGTTCTATTTTCTCAGAATATATATTCCAGGATTTTAACAGATACGCGCCCTAGTAAGGGGCGTTTATTTTTAATTCACGCCCTGTGATGGGGCGTTACCACAGGGAAAAACGACCTAGTCTAGGTCGTGAATTCAAGAAATATCAGGAATTAGCAAGATTTGCACGATAATCAAGGATAACAATCATATAGTCATGACAGGAAAATTGGCAGGAATTCACATGCAGTATATCAGATTTGATGTTTCATGTTTATTGACTTTTAACGTTAACAATTATTGATTTGATTTCATGTAATTGCATGGATAATCAGTTCTTAAGATTTACATGAAATTTACGCCTGTGTACAGGGCGTCAAATATGAAATTGACGACCTGGGAAGGGTCGTGACTTGCCAAGTAGCGCCCTAGTCTGGGGCGTGTATTTCATAGTCACGCCCTTGCTAAGGACGTTTCTTTCAAGAAATTAATAGAAAATCGTTCAGAAACTATAGTAAACCAAACCATGTATATGCATGATAATTATTGTACTGTATCAATTTAGTTTGGGCTACAGTGACTTGAGAAAATCCTACCTTTAATGGAACGTGAAGGATGAGATAGAAGATGAGCTCTGTTGCAACGAAAATCCGCAACAGCAGCAGCAGCCGGAAGAAGAACAAATGTTCTTCAAAGATCTTCACGCTACAGAACCTGTAGAGGAAGAGAAAAAGAGGGAAGATGAAGATGTTAATAATCTTCATAGTTATAATCGACGTTTAAGGAAAAGATAGAAGAATATTACCTATTCTTCGACGGCAGTAGCAAGTTTCCTGAACAAGAAGAAAACTAATTATTCTTCATATAATCTGAAGCAAGAAAAACAAAAGGGAATAAGAAGAACAGTTTGTTCTTCACGTACCGTGCAGCAGTAGTTCGTCCAAATAGATTTAGGGTTGGCCGAACAAGTTTATTTATAAGACTTTGGAAGTCCTATTAGAGTTAGTGATTGTGTGAGGGTAGTATATCCCTAATAGAGTCCTTACTCTATTAGACACTTACTAGATTAGGTTAATCTTTCCCTGGATAAGCTCTGGGTTCGAACGGTTCACGAACGGAATTAACGCCTTTGGTCAGGGCGTCTATTCTTGAATTGACGACCTAGTTCAGGTCGTTTCTTAAGAAACGTCTTGGATAAGGGCGTTCCTTGTTTTTGAAACACGCCCCATATATGGGCGTTTCTTTTACTTGCCTATTTGGTAGTGAGAGTTGACGACTGCACGTGTGGGCGTCCTTTCTTTAGTCACGCCTTTGATAGAGGCGTTTCTTTTTGAATTAACGCCCTAATAAGAGGCGTTATTTTAATTTTGTTTTACTTCATCTAATTAATCCTATTCTCATTATCTGTATTACTACTGTAATATATATATGTTTTAATTTATTTCAAATATTCATTTATCAGGGTTGCTACATCCATAATCCCTCGTATGAAATCTGTATCCATTCACAATATATCCTGGATAGACATGTGCAATCGTCGAGGGGCCATAACCTATCTATTGTACTCTTTGATCAGTAATGAGACCTTGTTCAACCTATATGTAAATTTGAGTAGTTATAATAAGGTTCAATCTCCTCAACATACATAAATACAAACATATATATTCAACGATAGACACTAACCCGATATCTCAGCCATTTGGCAAAAAACTTCTCGCGTTCTTTTTCAATCTCCACGTACTAGATATTTGGACATTTTTGTGCTAATTCTGAATCAAATTGTCTGCAATATAAATACACTACTACCTTAAATGAACTGCAGAACAAGGATGAATAACTTATGGACGTCACTGGAAATGTGAGTTAAGAACTTACTCAACATAAGGTTCAATCTCGATACAATTCAGAAGAATATATATCTTAACGGCATACAACTCTCTATCTTCGAGCGTGCGCGTCGAGCAACGTCCGAACACACGTCCAGGATGCTTAAATATAGAGAGCCGATCGGACGAATCATCAACTCCGCCATCATCATTACGTGGAGGTCGAGTACGACGAGTTAGAATCTCTACATCAAAGTACATGGAACAGAAGTTCAAATTTTCTTCCAGAATATATGCCTCAGTAATCGAACCCTCCACCTTTGCCTTGTTGTGAACTTTCATTTTTTATTCATGCATGCACCTACAACAACAAGTTAGATGGCAATGACATGTATCGACCATGGACAACATGTAACTTAACAAAAATTCTGACATACCTCTCAAATGGATACATCCATCGAAATTATACTGGCCCTCCGATAATAGCCTCGTATGGCAAATGGACGACCAGGTGCTCCATCGAATCAAAGAATGCTGGAGGAAATATCTTCTCTAGCTTGCAAACGGTTGTGACCACATTTTCTTCGATAGTTTGTACATCCCTTTTTTTTTTTTTGGCACATCATCTAATGGGAAGAAGGGAGAGTGCACCCATTTCCAAAGGAAAGGAATGTTCTCACTCCACCATCTCACCACTAGATGAAACTTTATTGATTATAAACTTTGGATAAGAGTACATGGGGGAGCAGCCCCTTAGCCACAAAAAGGCTAAGAAAGAAGAAAATAACTACAATCGCTGAATACGAATATTCGGAAGGCAGGAGGCATCAGCCGTAGCATAGCCTTTGGCCAATAGAGGCAGCTTCCTTTTGGATGAGAACTCTGTATTGTGGCCCGTAATGGTTGCATGCTTTGCTAAAGAATCCGCTAGCTGATTAGCTTCCCTGTATGTATGAACAAGAGGGCACTGAAATGTAGAGAAGATTTCTTGAATGTGCTTCCACCATGGGAGAAGAGACCACGGTGGGCTGCTTTTGCCTTTTAATAGTTCAGTCAAAGTCATGGAGTCTGTGTATATTATTGAGATAGGAATGCAATGCAGACGAGCCAGCCTAAGACCATCTAGAAGAGCTCTCCCTTCTGCCACCATGCTTGAACCTTGGCCATAATAGTAAGAGAAACCCAATAAGAGTTTACCTTGGGAGTCTCTAAAGTAGCCACCTCCTCTAGAAATCCCAGGATTTCCTTTACTAGATCCATCGACATTCAGTGAGAAAGCCACAATAGGAGCCTGCCAACATACAGTATGGAATTGAAGAATCTTATGTTTAGTATTATAACCCATAACATGTAGATTCTACATATAGGAGTGATTGGTGCCTTGTTTGAATGTGATCTGACTAAGGATCTGTTTGGCATCCTCTTGTATCTACAGAGCAATCCGAGAGGGGTTAAAACTAATACCCTCAAATCTCTTTCTACATCTATGTTTCCAAATTTCCCATATGATCAGCATTGCCATAAGCAACTGAATGAATCCCTGCGGACTGGATATAATAGACTCACTGATAATCATTTGAAGCCTGCTGTATATAGAGGTAATTCCAATATAAGAGCTGTCTATAAGTGAGCAGAATTTGTTCCACAAATAAGAGGCTAGCTCACTATTGATAAAAAGATGATCTATATTTTCAATAGAAGGAGAAGCATTGCAGCAGTTACAGTGGGAAGCTAGAGGGATACCACAATTCTGAATTTTGTCATCAACTGGGACAGCATGGTTCAGCATTTTCCAATAGAACAGTGAGGCTCTAGGTGGAAATTTTTGATACCAAAGCTTAGCTGAGTGATCACCTGAGTGTTGTCCTTTGATGAAGTTATATGTAGATTTAAAGTCAAATCTGCCCGAAGTGGAAAATGACCATATAGGGATATCATCTCCTTCTTGAGTAGCATAACTGTACATTTCAGTTTTCAGGTTAGTGTCTTCAATCATATGCCAAATAGGATGTTGCTGATTAGCCAAGACTTCTTGCACCGAGCAATTCTCAAACTATGAGATAACCTGCTGAGGTATATACTCAAGCAGAGATATTCCCTTATACCAAGTATCTTTGATAAAGTTTGTTGGTGCACCATTGAAAACAATTTTACGCATACCAGCCAAAAGGATAGAGCGAGCTTTTTCAAAATCTCTGGCTTTAATACCAGCTGGGAAAGGGACCTTGCAATCAGAGGCATGTTGTCCTTGGATGCATTTCATCTTGACAAAACGAGCCCATAATGAATTGTTATGCAGAGAGGACCATAATTGTTTAACCTGTGAGCACAGTAATGCACATAAAATCTTGAAAAACTGATTCAGCCCAGTCAGTGCTCCCCATATAGGCTTTGGCAACAAATCACGAAAAGCAATGGGCACTAGCCTCTCCATGAACACATGACAGTCGTGACTTTTCAGATCATATATTTTCCCCTCATTAACATTCACACAACGAGCTATGTTGGATGCATATCCATCTGGGAATCTCAACTGTTTCAACCACTGGCACACTTCCTTGATCTGTGTATCATTAAGCACGTAAGTTGCTTTAAGTTGCACAATTTTTCTATTTACGTTCTGTAGTTCCAGTTCTGGAAGTTTACAAAGTATCTTTAAGTCCATATACACTTTGACGTTGTCCTTTGTTTTGCCTTTAACATTCATGATCGTATTGAACACATTATCAAAAAAATTCTTCTCGGTATGCATAACATCCAGATTGTGTCGTACAAGAAGAGTTGACCAATAAGGCAATTCCCAGAAAATCCTTTTCTTGTTCCAGTTGTGATCCTTTCCAAAGCTAGAGAGTTGGCGTGTGCTACCAGACAATTGTACTACATCTAGTAAATTTTACACCCGTGTCGCCATATGTCGACCCGACACCTGTTGCAAGTCTGCTTCATCCATTTAACCAGTATTTTTTTTAAACGAGTCTTTTTGCCTTCGAAAAGGATGGTCACTTGGTAGCAACAGCCGATGGAAATCAAACCAGCATGCTTTCCCACCATGTTTCAATACAAATGATTTAGTATCTTCCATACAGTAAGGACATGCTAACCTCCCATGTGTGCTCCAACCAGATAGCATTCCATATGCAGGGAAGTCACTTATTGTCTACATAAGTGCAGCCTTCTGATGGGGGCATCCCTTGCCCCTCCACTTTTTTTCGAAGCTCAAATGGATCGACGACATGCGTCATTATGTTCTTCACATTTTTCTGAGTCTATCCATGTAATTTTCATATTTTCTTTGAGTCATAAACTATGTAAATTTTCATTTATTTGAGTCATGTACCTAGGTTAGTGGGTTATCTACCTAAGTCTATGAGTCATTAGGTTGGTTTGAGTAGCCAAATGGGCCCAAAAGATGGGCTTGGCCCATGGGTGCCCCCCACCTGGATAGACTAGTCATTAGTTAGTTTGTTCAAGGTCATTTTAGTCCATGAAATTGTGTGAGCCTATAAATAGGCCCCCACTCCTCTCATATGTAACAACCTTTTATGATCAATTTAAATCAAGTGAGTTTTAATGTCTTATTGGAGTGGATTCTCCAAATGTCTCTCTCTCTCTCTCTAAGGGGTGGATTCCTGTAAGACCCCAAATTATTTAATTGAGCCCAATATTTCTTATTAAGCTTTTATTAATTGAGAATAGAATTTTATTGAATTAATAATTGAATTTTGGATTTGTTAATATTTAATTCGTTAGAAATAGTATAAGTGAAAATTCGACTACCTTATAAAAATCCATAAAAATAGTAAACAGATTAAGGTAGAGGTAGATAACAACTTTTCCTTCTGGCATTAGGCCATTGTAAATCCGTGGTAAGATCTATTTAGAGTTTAAACCCAAAAGTGCACACTTTTGACCCATACCTAACCCTTAGATTAAAACACGAAATTCGACCTGAATACTCAACCAAATGAACCGAAATCAGTGGCAAATGGAAGGCCACAATGTAAGGAACATTTACCCTCAATCAATTTGAGGTAAACCTAGCCCCAAAACGTGCTGCCGACATAGTTTGGTCAAGTCAAGGATTTCGGCGCCGTTTCAAAACATGTAGCTTGCAGCAGCGAATACTCCCAACTCCGAAGGCTCCAGAAGCTCTATGAGCTATCAAAATGAAGCCCTACGAGTCTTCTTTCATTTGGCTGTTGTGGGGTTCGCTGAAGTTTCAGATCTGGGGAGATCTAGCTCGATTTGTGGAGGTGGGTCAGCAGGCCGTTGGCTTCCCTTCATCCTTCTTTGATCCATCGATTGAGGTAGAATTCTCAACCAAATTTTGATCATGAGTATAGCAAGTTGTTCATCTCGTCGAGATCTATCCATTGGGACTGAAAGCCCCAATTTTCATCAGGTGTGGAGTGAGTTATCACGGGTTTTCTAAGGTGCTGTCCAAGTGTTCTTCATCTAGGGTTTGAGTTTTCTCTCTCCGATTTGAGGTAGGATCTAACAACCAAACTCTAATTAACTTACATGAAGTAATCGGCATGTTATTATCTTTCATTTAACGTAGAAAGCCCCAAATTCCATTGAGCATGCCTCGTGAATTTTGAATTTTTGTAAGAGCATATCTAGAACATGTTTCATATAGTGTTCCTTTAAGTCAGAGCTTGATTTTGGGCTAATTTTGAGCCCTGTAACTTGATCTTCATGTAGCATACCATACATGGTTGGATTCATAATCGAGTCAGCTTTCTTTTGACGCTAAAAGCCCTAAATTCGGTTGTGTATGTTAAGAGAATTGCATGATTTAGTAGAAGTGGGTCAGGAACTAGGGTTTTCATGAAATTACCATATATAAGTTGAGATTCAATCAATTTCTGTAACAATTCGTGTTTCAAAATTGTAGTTTTATGACCCTAGAATGTCTATTAATATTCCTAGATCATGTGGTTTTGATTTCAACTATTGGACCCCATTTGGATGAGTTTATGTGGTTTCCGGAAGCAACATTTGTTGCTGTTCTTGCAGGGGTCGACCCGTTTTCTGGGCAACCCTGCAGGCCGAGGGTCGACCCCAGGGGTCGTCCCCTCCTGTTCCTGCATGGGGGTCGACCCCAGGGGTCGACCCATTGCACAGGAATGTAGGGGTCGACCCCAGGGGTCGACCCATCTGAAGGAAATGGTGGGGGTCGACCCCAAGGGTCGACCCATCTTCAGAAATTGCTGGGTTCGACCCCAGGGGTCGACCCATTCAGCTTCCAGACCCCAGTTTTTCAGGGGTCGACCCCAGGGGTCGACCCCAGGGGTCGACCCGTACACCAGAAACCCGATTTTTATCATTTTTCAACCCGAAGATGGATCCGAATCAGTGGGGAATCAACCCATTTAACTTAGACCCACTGAAATTATATTTTTGAAGAACAATTGACCTATTCATGTACCCCCCTTGATTTCAAATTTGCATTGGTCCTTTCTTGCAAACATAGTACAAAACACGATGTTTACCATCTCCATTACAACACTTACATTGGTTAAATAGAAACTCACATAATTAATGATTAATGGTGTAACTAAAACCCCTGATAATGCATTCTATTTCACCGCTGTGAGAGCTTGTTCTTTACCTCGACAACTTGTTCTAGCTTGTTGGCACTTTGGCTAATACAAATGATAATGGTTAATCATGATATCTTAACTTGGTGATTAGGATTAATATGTTGATTAGCTTGTTTGATTGCTGCTGTTTTACAGTAGCGCAGCACGATTAACTCTTGTTGTGACTTGGTTTCGATCTCCTTGATGATTATACTTACCTTGAAATTCTGGAAATGAATCTCTTTCCTACTTGAAGTTGTTATTGCTACTTAGTTTAAACCTTGGAATTCTGGCCATAAACTGTGGAAGTCTAGATTCGTGGGATCTTTGATCCAAAGAAATCAATGCCTGGCAAACAATTAAGGGCTCGGTCTAGTCCTGGGAAGAGCGCCCGAACACTACGTGTACCCCCGGGGAGGTGAATGACTAGGTGTGGCATTTGGCACCAGTACTTGACATGTGTTAAATCTAGGACTGTCCACTACTCTCTACATTACTTTCTACTACTTTTCACTTTCCACTCTTCACTGTTCTATACTCTACTTGTTGTTACTTTACTTGCTGATTACTTGGACGTGGAAATGAAATTACATACGTGCTTGACATGACTTGAATTGTCTTGATATGGCCAACTTTTTATCGTTATCTCCTGTAGTAAATTCTTGTCTTACCATTCTATTCATTATATTTCTTGACCTTGCAAGATCTTTGAATTTTGTTTCGTGATATCATCGTTATCTTTTTATTGTTTTTATCATTTGTAGCATGACATTTTAAAATGTAATTAAACTGTTAATCACTTATACCTGTCTGTTATTTCCTACTGAGCGTCAGCTCATAGTTGTGTTTCCCCCTTTTCCAGGCTGTTCAGGTGACGCACTTACCGATGGGGAAGGGCAGGAGTGATGTCTTGAGTGTATCAGTTCTAGTGTGTTAGTAGTGTGTTATCTTACTTTTAGTTGTGTTTTGGAGAGCATTTAGTCTCAGTCATGTTATTGAGCTTTAGTGATTGATTATTCCAGTTGTATTAAGTTGAACTTGAGGTTATTGTATCAGTTGTGGTTTGTTAATGATCATTTAGTATTTCCATCTTGTAGCACTTGTGTATTATTTTAGATTAGTTCTCTCTCTTGCCAGCGTGTCTCTAACTGTACGTCCCGATATTTCCGCCTTGTTCGGGGCGTGACAGTTTAGTTGGTATCAGAGCCCTAGGTTTCACATTCCTAGGTTCCCTAAGTTTTAGGTTTTCTTGCATTGCATCCCAATAACCGGTATATCAAAAGGTGTTGTCCGAACGTTAGGCTACGCCTATCGAAAGGTCGCACACTTGCGCGAGTGGTCTTCGACCGATTACCTCCGCCAGGTACCGAGTTTTGGTCGTGTCTAGGTGCACTAGATCCTAACCTTGTGAAAGTTTAAGACCTGACCTGTGAGATTGGGTAGAACTTGGGTTAAGTTCGTTCTTAATCGTGCTTTATCTATCTTATTGGACCTAAGTAACCTATTTCTCGTGTAGATGGCAGCTGATCGTGCTGAATGGAGGAACCTGCAGCGTACGGTTCAAGGCCTTACTCAGGCCCTTCAGCAAGTAGCTCAGGCAGGAGCGGCACAGCATGGCACCGGTGATCTATACCGGAACTTCCGAGGGATGAATCCGCCAAGGTTTGCTGGTTCGACCGACCCTGACCAAGCCGAGCACTGGCTAGATGAGATGGGGAGGATCTTTGAAGTTATGCAATGCACCAACCAGGAGCGTGTCCTTTTGTCCACATTTCAACTGGAACATGATGCACGTACTTGGTGGGATTCTATCAAGGCAACTCTCGGTGATCGGCAAGTTATGTGGGAAGAGTTCGAAGAATTCTTCAACAGCAAGTATTTTTCTGATAGAGTGCAAGAGAAGAAAGCGGCAGAGTTCGCGGCCTTGAAACAGCGAGGTTTGTCCGTGGCAGAGTATGAGGCTCAATTTGCACGGCTTTCTCGTTATGCTACTCATCTCATTTCCACCGAGAAGATGAAGGCGAAGCGCTTTCTCAATGGATTGAAGCTTCATTATATCAACCAATTGGCACCGATGGAGATTTCCACGTATTCCGAGGTGGTAAGGAAAGCGCAAGTTCTGGAGGATACTCTTGAAATGACGGAGAGAATCCGTGGGAAAGGCACCAAGAAAGAATTACCTACGGGTTCCGGGAGTGTCAAACCCGGGTATACCAAGAAGAGGCCTGTTAGTGGACCTGGTTCGTGGAGCGGGTCCGGATCGTGGAAGGGCAAGATGCCGAGGCATGAAGACAAGAAGCCTGGCCCTATTGTTCCATTCAAGGGCGTGTGCAACTATTGTGATCGTCCGGGTCACAAGATAGAGGAGTGCTGGCGCAAGCTAGGCGCCTGTTTGCGATGTGGAAGCAAGGAGCACCGTATCCCCAATTGTCCTCTCATATCGGAGCAAGCTACACCGGCAAAACCTCTAGTCTTCAAGAAACCACAAGGCAAGCTTCAAGCTTTACATGCAGATGAAACTGGGATTTCTGATGATGGCGGACTCGTCGAAGGTACCCTTACTATAATCGATAAGCCCGCATTTGCTCTCTTTGATACTGGTGCAACACATTCTTTTATTTCACGGAGATTTGCTAAGTCATTAGCTGTGGAACCTGTTTTGATGAATACTCCGTTAGAGATTTCAACCCCTATTGGCACTAGATCAACAATCCAGTATTTCTATCCTTCTAGTAAGGTGATGATTGGTGAGCAGAACTTACCAGCAGATTTGGTCTGCATGGACATGAAGGATTATGATGTAATCCTAGGAGCAGATTGGTTGGCTCGATATGAGGTTAGCGTTCACTGCAGTTCTAGCTCCGTGTCTTTTACTAGGCACCCGAGACTTTCTTTTGTGGGTGTTAAGCATCACAACTCGGTGTCACTTATTTCGGCTCTCCGAGCTGATAAGCTGATGAGACGTGGATGTGAGGCTTTTCTAGCCTTTGTTTGTGCAACCCCTGAGCAGCAGATTGAGATCAAGGACATTCCTGTTGTCCGAGATTTTCCTGATGTCTTTCCGGAGGAACTACCAGGACTTCCGCCTGAGCGGGAAGTTATCTTTTCTATTGATCTTATTCCTGGCACATCTCCTATTTCTAAGGCTCCTTATCGTATGTCTCCTGCGGAACTGAGGGAACTGAAGCAGCAACTGATGGAATTGCTTGAGAAGGGTTTTATTCGTCCTAGTACTTCTCCGTGGGGAGCCCCTGTGTTATTCGTCAGGAAGAAAGATGGTTCGATGAGGTTGTGCATTGATTATCGGCAAATAAACCAGCAGACTGTCAAGAATAAATATCCCTTGCCGAGGATTGACGAGTTATTTGACCAGATAGCGGGAGCTCAATATTTCTCTAAGATCGATCTTCGATCTGGATATCACCAGTTGCGGATTAAGGAGGAGGATATCTATAAATCAGCTTTCCGCAGCAGGTATGGTCATTTTGAATTTGTCGTTATGCCTTTTGGTCTAACGAATGCTCCAGCAGCTTTCATGCAGTTGATGACAATGCATTTCGACCCTATCTTGATCAATGGGTCGTGGTCTTTATTGATGACATCCTGATTTATTCTAAGAATGAGGAGGAGCATGCTGAGCATCTGAGAATGGCATTGCAACTGTTGAGAGATCATCAACTATATGCTAAGTTCAGTAAGTGTGAATTCTGGTTGCAAGAGGTGTCCTTTCTAGGACATATCATTACGAAGAACGGTATTTCTGTTGATCCTTCGAAGGTCGAGGCAGTGAAGAATTGGGAACAACCTACAGTGTGACAGAAGTTAGAAGTTTTCTAGGCCTGGCAGGTTATTATCGAAGATTTATTCAAGATTTCTCTAAGATTGCGGTACCTATGACAAGATTAACCCGCAAGGAGAATAAGTTTGATTGGTCAGATGATTGTCAGCGAAGCTTTCAGACTCTGAAGGAGTGTTTGACTACTGCACCTGTTTTGGCTTTACCTTCTGGTGAAGGAGGATTTGTTGTTTATACTGATGCTTCAGGTATTGGCTTAGGCTGTGTACTCATGCAGCATGGGAAGGTGATTGCCTATTCCTCTAGGCAGTTGAGGAAGCACGAAGATAATTATCCTGTTCATGATTTGGAACTTGCTGCAGTCGTGTTTGCTTTGAAGATATGGAGGCATTACTTATATGGAGAAACCTTCACAGTGTTTTCAGATCATAAGAGTTTGAAGTATTTATTTTCTCAGAAGGAACTCAACATGAGGCAGCGGAGATGGTTGGAGTACTTGAAAGACTTCGACTTCTCGATTGAGTATCATCCTGGCAAAGGTAATGTTGTGGCAGATGCATTAAGCCGGAAGCCGGTAGCTAGATTGTCAAGTCTCATGTTACAAGAATGGAGATTGTTGGAACAATTATCTAGTCTGGATCTTAATATCGACAATGATCGGGTCTTGATTGCTCAGATTCAACTTAAACCTGAATTATTGATAGAGATCAAGTCCTTGCAAGATAATGATCCCGAGTTGGTAGAGATCAAGGGAAGCTTGAGCAGCAGACCTGACTTTATGTTGGCCGATGATGGTAGATTATTATTTAAAGGCAGAACTTGTGTTCCGGATGAGGCTACAATAAAGAACAAAATTCTTGAGGAAGCTCATAGATCCAGATATACCATTCATCCTGGAGGCACTAAGATGTACCGAGATTTGAAAAGGTCCTTTTGGTGGCCGAATATGAAAAGAGAAGTTGCAGATTTTGTGAGTAGATGTTTGGTATGTCAGCAAGTTAAGGCCGAACATTTCAGACCAGCAGGGAAATTGAAACCACTCGACATACCCCAATGGAAGTGGGAAAGCATTGGCATGGATTTCATTATGGGTCTACCTAGGACTCGTGGTGGATTTGATGCGATATGGGTGATTGTCGATCGATTGACAAAGTCGGCTCATTTCTTACCAATTAAGTCCAAGTGGACGATTGATGTATTGGCTGCTTTGTATATAAAGGAAGTGGTGAGATTGCATGGTATCCCAGTGAATATAGTATCTGATCGAGACCCCAGATTTACTTCACATTTCTGGAAGGGACTGCAAGAGTCTTTGGGTACTCGTCTGAATTTCAGTACTGCTTTTCATCCACAGACAGATGGACAGACTGAAAGAACCAATCAGATAGTGGAAGATATGCTGCGAGCTTGCATGATTGATTTCGGTGGTAATTGGAGTGAGCATTTGGCATTAATTGAATTCGCCTACAATAACAGCTATCAGTCTAGTATTCAGATGGCTCCTTTTGAAGCACTATATGGTAGAAGTTGTCGTTCCCCGTTGTGTTGGGACGAGGTAGGTGAGAAACAGTGGCTTGGACCAGATCTTGTTTCGGAATCATCACAGAACATCCGTGTTATCCGAGACCGGTTACAAGTAGCCCAGTCAAGACAGAAGAGTTATGCCGACAACAGAAGGAGAGCATTGGAATTTCAGGTTGGCGAGCATGTGTTCTTAAAGGTCTCTCCGACGAGAGGGATCCGAAGATTTGGCATTCATGGCAAGCTGAGTCCGAGGTACATTGGTCCATTCGAGATTCTAGATAGAGTGGGAGAGGTGGCATATAGACTGGCTTTACCACCGCATTTGTCTGGCGTACACAACGTTTTCCATGTGTCTATGTTGCGGAAATATGTGTACGATCCCACTCATATCATTCAGCAGGTGGATTTTGAACTGAAGGAAGATTTGACCTATGAGGAAAGACCTGTCAAGATTCTGGACCGGAAGCAACAGCAACTCCGGAATCGTTCGATACCGATGGTCAAGATTCAGTGGAGTCGGCGTGGGACCGAAGAAGCTACATGGGAGTCTGAAGAGACTATGCGAAAGCGGTATCCCGATCTATTCTAGGTGAGCGATCTTTTTCTACTCTCAGTTTTAGTGCAGTGAATTTGGAGGACCAAATTCCTTTAAGTAGGGGAGGGTGTAAGACCCCAAATTATTTAATTGAGCCCAATATTTCTTATTAAGCTTTTATTAATTGAGAATAGAATTTTATTGAATTAATAATTGAATTTCTGATTTATTAATATTTAATTCGTTAGAAATAGTATAAGTGAAAATTCGACTACCTTATAAAAATCTGTAAAAATAGTAAATATGTTAAGGTCGTGGTAGATAACAACTTCTCCTTCTGGCATTAGGCCATTGTAAATCCGTGGTAAGATCTATTTAGAGTTTAAACCCAAAAGTGCACACTTTTGACCCATACCTAACCCTTAGATTAAAACACGAAATTCGACCTGAATACTCAACCAAATGAACTGAAATCAGTGGCAAATGGAAGGCCACAATGTAAGGAACATTTACCCTCAATCAATTTGAGGTAAACCTAGCCCCAAAACGTGCTGCCGACATAGTTTGGTCAAGTCAAGGATTTCGGCGCCGTTTCTAAACACGTAGCTTGCAGCAGCGAATACTCCCAACTCCGAAGGCTCCAGAAGCTCTATGAGCTATCAAAATGAAGCCCTACGAGTCTTCTTTCATTTGGCTGCTGTGGGGTTCGCTGAAGTTTCAGATCTGGGGAGGTCTAGCTCGATTTGTGGAGGTGGGTCAGCAGGCCGTTGGCTTCCCTTCATCCTTCTTTGATCCATCGATTGAGGTAGGAATTCTCAACCAAATTTTGATCATGAGTATAGCAAGTTGTTCATCTCGTCGAGATCTATCCATTGGGACTGAAAGCCCCAATTTTCATCAGGTGTGGAGTGAGTTATCACGGGTTTTCTAAGGTGCTGTCCAAGTGTTCTTCATCTAGGGTTTGAGTTTTCTCTCTCCGATTTGAGGTAGGATCTAACAACCAAACTCTAATTAACTTACATGAAGTAATCAGCATGTTATTATCTTTCATTTAACGTAGAAAGCCCCAAATTCCATTGAGCATGCCTCGTGAATTTCGAATTTTTGTAAGAGCATATCTAGAACATGTTTCATATAGTGTTCCTTTAAGTCAGAGCTTGATTTCGGGCTAATTTTGAGCCCTGTAACTTGATCTTCATGTAGCATACCATACATGGTTGGATTCATAATCGAGTCAGCTTTCTTTTGACACCAAAAGCCCTAAATTCCGTTGTGTATGTTAAGAGAATTGCATGATTTAGTAGAAGTGGGTCAGGAACTAGGGTTTTCATGAAATTACCATATATAAGTTGAGATTCAATCAATTTCTGTAACAATTCGTGTTTCAAAATTGTAGTTTTATGACCCTAGAATGTCTATTAATATTCCTAGATCATGTGGTTTTGATTTCAACTATTGGACCCCATTTGGATGAGTTTATGTGGTTTCCGGAAGCAACATTTGTTGCAGTTCTTGCAGGGGTCGACCCGTTTTCTGGGCAACCCTGCAGGCCCGAGGGTCGACCCCAGGGGTCGTCCCCTCCTGTTCCTGCATGGGGGTCGACCCCAGGGGTCGACCCATTGCACAGGAATGTAGGGGTCGACCCCAGGAGTCGACCCATCTGAAGGAAATGGTGGGGGTCGACCCCAGGGGTCGACCCATCTTCAGAAATTGCTGGGGTCGACCCCAGGGGTCGACCCATTCAGCTTCCAGACCCCAGTTTTTCAGGGGTCGACCCCAGGGGTCGACCCGTACACCAGAAACCCGATTTTATCATTTTTCGACCCGAAGATGGATCCGAATCAGTGGGGAATCAACCCATTTAACTTAGACCCACTGAAATTATATTTTTGAAGAACAATTGACCTATTCATGTACCCCCCTTGATTTCAAATTTGCATTGGTCCTTTCTTGCAAACATAGTACAAAACACGATGTTTACCATCTCCATTACAACACTTACATTGGTTAAATAGAAACTCACATAATTAATGATTAATGGTGTAACTAAAACCCCTGATAATGCATTCTATTTCACCGCTGTGAGAGCTTGTTCTTTACCTCGACAACTTGTTCTAGCTTGTTGGCACTTTGGCTAATACAAATGATAATGGTTAATCATGATATCTTAACTTGGTGATTAGGATTAATATGTTGATTAGCTTGTTTGATTGCTGCTGTTTTACAGTAGCGCAGCACGATTAACTCTTGTTGTGACTTGGTTTCGATCTCCTTGATGATTATACTTACCTTGAAATTCTGGAAATGAATCTCTTTCCTACTTGAAGTTGTTATTGCTACTTAGTTTAAACCTTGGAATTCTGGCCATAAACTGTGGAAGTCTAGATTCGTGGGATCTTTGATCCAAAGAAATCAATGCCTGGCAAACAATTAAGGGCTCGGTCTAGTCCTGGGAAGAGCGCCCGAACACTACGTGTACCCCCGGGGAGGTGAATGACTAGGTGTGGCATTTGGCACCAGTACTTGACATGTGTTAAATCTAGGACTGTCCACTACTCTCTACATTACTTTCTACTACTTTTCACTTTCCACTCTTCACTGTTCTATACTCTACTTGTTGTTACTTTACTTGCTGATTACTTGGACGTGGAAATGAAATTACATACGTGCTTGACATGACTTGAATTGTCTTGATATGGCCAACTTTTTATCGTTATCTCCTGTAGTAAATTCTTGTCTTACCATTCTATTCATTATATTTCTTGACCTTGCAAGATCTTTGAATTTTGTTTCGTGATATCATCGTTATCTTTTTATTGTTTTATCATTTGTAGCATGACATTTTAAAATGTAATTAAACTGTTAATCACTTATACCTGTCTGTTATTTCCTACTGAGCGTCAGCTCATAGTTGTGTTTCCCCCTTTTCCAGGCTGTTCAGGTGACGCACTTACCGATGGGGAAGGGCAGGAGTGATGTCTTGAGTGTATCAGTTCTAGTGTGTTAGTAGTGTGTTATCTTACTTTTAGTTGTGTTTTGGAGAGCATTTAGTCTCAGTCATGTTATTGAGCTTTAGTGATTGATTATTCCAGTTGTATTAAGTTGAACTTGAGGTTATTGTATCAGTTGTGGTTTGTTAATGATCATTTAGTATTTCCATCTTGTAGCACTTGTGTATTATTTTAGATTAGTTCTCTCTCTTGCCAGCGTGTCTCTAACTGTACGTCCCGATATTTCCGCCTTGTTCGGGGCGTGACAATTCCCCCCCTCTCTCTCTCTCTCTTCTCTCTCTCTCCAAGAGGAGGGGGCACCCCTTTCTCTCTCCTCCCCTCCCTCTCTCTCCTTCACATCATCAACCCTTCCTCTCCCCTCATTACTCATCCTCCCAACTACCCCAACCCTCATTACTCCACCCCTAGTCCCAAGAGACCCTCCACCAATCCATACTCCACCACCCAACCACCAACTTCCCAATCCCCTTCCCTAAGCACCCTCTCATCTCCCAAGGGAGAATTCCCCACTTCCCAAGCACCCCTTCCCTTCCCCAACACAACCATTCCCATCCCCAAAGCCCCATTAACCACCCCATTAGTCAAATTTCAAACCTTGGAGAGAGAACTCTTCTTCCCTCTCCCCCACCCATCCCAAATTAGCAGCTCCTCCTCCCACCACCTGTTAGACCCCCTTCCATACCCCATTCTTCCCCTCCCACACCTTGGAACACCCCCTCCTAGACCCCCTCACAGCCAGGGTTCTCCCCACACTCATCCACCCCCGTTTCCCCTCCCATATACCCCATTTCCTCCCATCATCTTGAATCTACAGTTCTCAGTTCGTAGGCAGCAGAGGAGCGCCCAGTTGCAGAGGCTGCCACGTCTTCACCTGGAAGATTCAGAGGGCATACTTTATACCGGTAGAATTGTTGTCCAGTCTACTTCGCAACGACGGTGGTCCCATCCCTTTCTGAGCTCGTGGTCGCCCAGGGGAGCCGTTCTTCTCTGACTGCGCAAGATAGATCCAATCAGCAAACTGAGGCCACTTCCATAAGTTATCACGGTCACATCCCTATACTTATTGAATCGCCACTTGGCCGAGAGCTTCTACAATGAGTCACCTTACATATCCAAGAAGCGGCGCCTCGATCAACCTCCAGAGCGACACTTTCTCAATTTTCTCCCTCAGATGTACTGCTCTATCCACTCCGGGACTGAACAGACACTTATTCACTGATCGGGCTTCTCAGGTCTACTCCAATGACTTCTGGCATTCCCGTGGGTCACGTTTCGAAGAAGACTCGACAAAGAATCCGTTGACTCCAGCCCCGCCTAATTCTGAGCTCTGAAGCGTCCGTGGAGTCTTCATCTTCCTGCTGTTGTGTTTCTAAAGCAGACAGAGTCAGAGTTCTGCCTCCCTGTTCATGCCTCTGCCCCGACCAGCACCGACTTGCTGGAATTTTGAAAAAATTTGGATGACTTCCTGGGTCTCCTACGAAGATTTTCCAGCTGGTCTCATCACAAACAAAATTTGGGAGCAGCCGCAGCGGCATCATCTTCGACTGCCTATCCCCTGTTCCAGAGGGCGGACAGAACCGTCGGCGTTCTATCAATTAATTCCTAGGCCGGTTCTCCCCTTCCCTAGCTTGGCCGGCTGAAGGCCCCTCCCTGCGTGGAGGAAGTTTTTGACTGTAATAACTTAACCCCCACCCCAAGATCCCCCCCTTGCAAGGGGTGTAGTTCATGTAATAATTCAAGTCGCAGGTTTGAAGCTTCATCGACGCGGCGTGTGGGTGCATACCCTCGCCTCCCCGCTCGCCCTCGTCTCCGGTCGGGGTCGACGTCTTCACGCCGACTAAGTGAGCCTCGGTCCCCCTCTTGGCCAGTTTAAATTCCTTGCTTAGCATAGTATTATCGTTATTGCTTCGTCGGACGGAGAGTAAGAGCTCGGCCCATAATTGCCATTGATGTGAGTGATCACCGCGGGCGAGTTGTGAGTGATCCCCTACATCCCACACCCTTGGTGTGCTGGCCGCTCGTGAATTGGGCATCCCTGGCCCATTTGGGGTTCTCCCCAAGCTAGCCAACTATTGGAGCATCAAGGTCCCACCTCGGACCCTCTCCATCATCGCCGAGTCGCCTACGGGCTCAAGTGTGCGCCACGCGAGTGAGTTCGCTAGAATAAGTCCGCCACTCAAAGATACTTGCTTGCAATTGTAGGTCCAAGTGCATTCGGTCTTGTGACTATCACCCCAAGGTGATGTCACATCAAGTGGTATCAGAGCAAGTTCACAACTTGTCTCTATCAAGTTGGTTCTAGGGCGTGTTTATGCATTTAGAGTCCTCGGTTGCATCTCTTTTGTTCACTAGCATGGCCACCTCTTACCGACCTTACCCATCGACCCTCTCCATGAGACCAAACCCCCAAGGGATGCCTACCACTAACACACATGACCTCCCTGGCCATGTCAACTACCTCATGAAGGCCTTGACCTATGCTAATGAGCGGCTTGATAACCTATCGGGTCGACTCGACCAATTAGGAGAAAATGGGCCCGCCCCAAGGGCGGATGATAGTAGGGCTCCTCCCCCACCTCCCATCTTTGATGGAACTTGTTGGGTCCCGTAGTGCAGAAACACGGATCTAGAGGGGGGGTGAATAGATCCTTTTACTAAAAACTATGTCCAATTAAAACACAACTAGCACACAGCGGAATATACAAGATTGAGTAATTTAATCTAAACAGGTTTAAACTAGATTCACTCAATCTCACCGAGCTCACACGATTGCACAAACAGATAGAATAGAGAACACACAATCACAAGAATCAGACCACAAGACACGGGGATTTTTAAGGTGGTTCAGGACCACGACGGGCTCCCTACGTCCACCCCTCACCAAACCGGTGAGGCTTCACTACAGGCTACAAAATGTAGCAACACGGGGACGAACCCCAACAACACACACGCTGCTTTCGCAGCAAACCACACACGAGGCCTTGCCTCAAACTACTGCCACAGCAGCACACACACACACACACACACAGTTGGGGAACACACCCCGAACAAAATACCTCACACGGAGACACAGCTTCGTCCACACACACGTAGGGCAATACCTACACAACCACATGGGAGAAAACTCCCAACAACACACGCAGATATACTCCGCACAAATCGACACACATATGACAACACATACACTCGGAGAACCCTTTCTCCGAACACCCACACCAAGTGTTCTCTCAAATGTTTATGAAGCAATGACAATTATATGCTATGACCCTCCAAACAAATTATATAGATGGAAACTGGAAAGTTGCATCAAGTAAAAGGCTCCCCCTTCTTCAACAAAATCTGATTCTCCTTGCTCGTTGACGGATGATCATAATCTAGACATCATCTTCTTCCTATCCTCAAGGCACTCCTCTTTTCCTTCTTCCATTTTCTTCTTCACCTGAAAGAATAGATAAACGGAATAATAAGCCTAACCTTTAAGCTAATCTCTAATCAAGAATGTGAAAATGAATGGTTTAGAGATCCCCCTCTTCTTCACCTATACAAAAGAATATATGAGCATTAGAAATGTTGTATCATAAAAATTGCAGCTCATATATATATGCAAGAGAGAGTGAACAAAGAACATGTAAATGATTATTACACATCTTAGATACCCATTCAAAATCTTAAGCAATCTCAAACAAGAGATACAGAAGTGAAAGATCAAGATAACTCCCTCATGAAATGCTTCTGCAGAATGAAGAACGAACTTGAAGCAAGTGTGAAGTAATGCAGCACGAACAGAGGTTGGATCTTGATTTCAGATGCAGCTTTCAGTTGTATATGATCTTGGGGCTTGATTCAAGCTTCTTCCTTTCAATTTCAGCTTCAGAGCAAGGTGGAAGGGGGCTTGGGAGCTTCAACTCCGAACCTGCACATACCAATTAGAATATCTCAACATTCCCTTAGATCTCACCTCTCTTCTTATTTATTTAATGCCACTAGGGTTTATTTAATTGATTAGGACAGTCAAAGACAGCTTGGGAACCAGATCCACATTTTGTGGAGTGTTTTGTGGAAGTTGGACTCGGATTGGAAGACTTTAGGAGCAAGAAAACTGTGGTCAAAAGTGGCGGCTGGAGGTCGGAACTGAAGGGGTCGACCCCAGGGTCGACCCTCGGGCAAACAGAAGCCAACCAGCACCAACATTTGGTTCTGGGTTACAGGGGTCGACCCCAGGATCGACCCTCGTGTTTCCAGAACCCAACCAGAACCACATTTGGTTCTGGGTTACAGGGGTCGACCCCAGGGTCGACCCCTTTCAGCAGGGTTCAAAAATAGTTCTGTAAAGAACAGAACTTTAGAGGGTCGACCCGATGGGTCGACCCCTTCTTGTTTGGGTCTGAAAAAGAGCTAAAACCTCCATCAAATCAATGAGAAACAATTGATTAAATGTTACCAAAATCTCATGAAGATCAACCATGATTTTTCATCCTGAAAAACATGATAAAGCAAGAGGTTAGATCAAGATCAAAATATATGGGTCATGCATTAACATATGAAGCTAGTTTTGAGACCGAGACCTAAATGACATGAAATATGATTACGAAATCATTAGCATGAGGCATATGAGAATCCCCATGAAAGATCTGTATGAAAGCACTAGAGAACCCAATTTTCCAACTCAAGATTAGAAGAGTATCACCATGGATTCCAATATAAATTTTTACCATTGCATGATGAACAAATTTGGAATCAAGGCACGTAAAACAATATTGAGTCACATTCCATTTGATCAATCTCCAAGCTCATCAAATCACACATCATTCCCTTGGGGGCAAGCAATGATATTTGCATCTCAATCATTACCAAAGTACACATGCATGACATGAGGCTCAGTATGACATTTATCCAAGTATGTTTTTCACAGAGGCTTTCTCATTAAATACAAAGCAATCTCACCAAGTGTAGAGATTATGTATATGCAATGTTTGTGCTAACATCAAAGCACGTATGAGCCTTATAGAACCATAATGCATCCACATGATGATATCCCAATAGAAATAGTTTGTAATCATTTTCACAAGCATTTCATACTTCATAGCTAGAGGATAAGTCAAGCAACAAAGACATGAATAACCATTCACGCACAAGGACAAGCAACAAAGACATTTTGTAATCATCAAAATCACATACACAACAGAACTCATCCTATTAACTATTTAGATTGGGAAGTCTCAATGGACCATTACTTCACTTGGTATCCCATGTCCGAGGATGAGAAAGTCCGATGTGCCAAATCACAACTTACCAAATGGGCTCAAACCTATTGGCTACAAATTGTCAGGCTAAGGATAATTAGAAGGGAAGATCCCATCACCACTTGGGAAAACATGAAGGAACAACTTAGGGCTAGATATGTGTCCCCTTCCTACTCGGATCACAAAAGCCCAAGGAGCACTTCAACTCCACCATTCCCACCCGGCCAACCCAAGACTCCAATTCCCCAATTCCCCACAATGCAACCAAAACCCAATTCCACAACCCACCTTACTCAAGGCCCTTTGGCCCCCACCTCCACCTCCACCCCTCACCTTACCCCTTCTCAAAAAGAAAAATGTCCTATGGAGATAGAAGTGAGTGAAATAACCTCGGGTAAGTGCGAGCCGGAATGTTATAGGTGCCACCAATTGGGGCACATCGCCGGACAATGCCCCACGCGGAAGCATCTTCCCATACCCCTAGTGGTTGAAACCTCTCCCACCCCGGCCACCATTACCCCTCCATCGTCCCCCCAACAAGGACACTCCTCCCAAGGACAATCTTCCCAAACCCCCTCAACCCACCCATCTTCCACTTCTTACCCCAACCCAACCCCAACCTAGACCTCCACTACTTCCCTTACCAATCCCAACCCAAGCCCATGCTTGTTCACCACCTTGGGTGCACCACGCATCGACTATCACCAATTCCCCCGCATTAGACCTACCCACCCCATTATCATTAGAAGTTGAGACCCACACACCCACCCACATGGAAATGGATACTAGTCCGGATCCGTAACCCACCATAAAGGAAATCCAAGAATCTCCACTTCCACCCACCTCCCCTAGTCTGGATCCTCAAGAGCCACACACCCTCACCATGAATGAGTCCATACTCCAATGGCTCAAGCAAGGCCCCCCCGTCCCTAGTTCACCCCCACACCTCTCACCCATGGGACATCAAACCCAAATTGTGGCCCTCCCCTCCTTTCACACCACGATCCAATCCTACTATGAGGTAGAGGGTTGGGATGATCTCCTCAAGGGTCTAGAGTGGCAATTAGACTTGACTTGTTTGTCGACTCTAGGGGCGGACCGACCTAAGAGCCTTGATCTCATCCACCCATGTACCGGGTCTATCACCTCAGTTTGCACTAGTGGTTGCTACACTAGCGACCTCATTTTCCTTCTCCCCATGGTGGAAGAGCCCATCTCGGTCCACTCCCCCACCATTGTGATTCCTAGAACCTTGACCAACCAACCCACCCCATACATCGGCCCAACCATTTCACTAGAAGAGGATGATTCACCACCTTGTGAGGACCTTGAGGACATGGAGTATCTCTCTCTAGGTAACCCTTATCATGATCCCTTTGATCCATTCCTATGGGAGTCTAGTTCCCCATGTGACCCACCCACCTTACTCACCACTCACCTTACCCTACCCCCACCCACCATGTTGGGCCAAACCCCTCCCTTCCTAGAATCGGGTTACACCATGGGAGCCTTGACCTTAGGCAACATACACCTTGGGATTGATGAATTGCCCCACTCCATGATGTCCCCCTTCTTAGATCCCTTTGATCCATACGAGTGGAAGCTCAAGGGCCACCCCACACCCATGCACATGGAAGTCATCTCTAGGATAGGAATGCATGTGCCTTGGCATACCGCACCACTTGACATGATTCATAAGTCGGGTCCATTCATTCATATCACCCACATGTCAAGTAGGAAGCATGAGTGGTCCATATTCGGATGTAATGGTCCACCTTCATTTATCATGAGTCTTAAGCATATTAGGAGTATTCATGGATGTCCGGGTCCTCCGGCACTTATCACACCTACGCATGAGAGGGACATTTATGGATGCCCCGGTCCTCCCAATTCCATCAAAGTCTCCATAGCATTTCTACATGATTGGTCTAAATATGGTTGTCCTGGCCCCCCTATGCATATCATACGTTTCCCACTCACACCGCATCATAGTGCATGGCATATGCATCCAAGCAAGTATCAAGCAACAAGCGGTGAGATTCACAAGAAGCGGGCAAAAACTCATGAGATCCACTTGGACTTCCAAGTTGGCAACTTGGCGATGATGACTTTGGAGTGGCTCTACCCAAGGGTCACCTCCAATTTGAGGGCACGAGGACTTGGACCTTCCCAAGTTTCGAGTAGCTTTGGTAAACCAGCTTATGGGTTGGACTTTCTAATGGGTTTTGGGATTCACCCCACTTCCCACGTGGCAGATCAGGCACCCTCTAAGGGCACCGCGGTGGATCCTAGTGAGTGCCTTGAGCTTACACCTATCCTTGTGAGAGACACCCTCGGAGTGCCACCACAAATTAGCCTGAGAGCCCGACGTGAGCACACGGCGGCAATACTAGGCAAGCAAGATCCCATTGCCAGCATGAGGGTGTGTCCGAGCCACTTTGAAAAGCTGAAGCACCATTCCCCGGCTATGGACGCGGGTTGAGTTCGGAGATCGTGGCTCGCCTGGAGTTGCATTGGTGTACCACTTCTCCGGTGGACCCATACTCGACGGGGTCGAGTTCTCCCCACCCCGGGGGTATGATGGGGGCATCCCTTGCCCCTTCACTTTTTTTCGAAGCCCAAATAGATCGACGGCATGCGTCATTATGTTCTTCACATTTTTTTGAGTCTATCCATGTAATTTTCATATTTTCTTTGAGTCATAAACTATGTAATTTTCCCTTTATTTGAGTCATATACTTAGGTTAGTGGGTTATCTACCTAAGTCTATGAGTCATTAGGTTGGTTTGAGTAGCCAAATGGGCCCAAAAGATGGACTTGGCCCATGGGTGCCCCCCACCTGGATAGGCTAGTCATTAGTTAGTTTGTTCAAGGTCATTTTAGTCCATGAAATTGTGTGAGCCTATAAATAGGCCCCCACTCCTCTCATATGTAACAACCTTTTGTGATCAATTTAAATCAAGTGAGTTTTAGTGTCTTATTGGAGTGGATTCTCCAAATCCCCTCTCTCTCTCTCTCTAAGGGGTGGATTCCCCCCCCCCTCTCTCTCTCTCTCTCTCTCTTCTCTCTCTCTCCAAGAGGAGGGGGCACCCCTTTCTCTCTCCTCCCCTCCCACTCTCTCCTCCACATCATCAACCCTTCCTCTCCCCTCATTACTCATCCTCCCAACTACCCCAACCATCATTACTCCACCCCTAGTCCCAAGAGACCCTCCACCAATCCATACTCCACCACCCAACCACCAACTACCCAATCCCCTTCCCTAAGCTCCCTCTCATCTCCCAAGGGAGAATTCCCCACTTCCCAAGCACCCCTTCCCTTCCCCAACACAACCATTCTCATCCCCAAAGCCCCATTAACCACCCCATTAGTAAAATTTCAAACCTTGGAGAGAGAACTCTCCTTCCCTCTCCCCCACCCATCCCAAACTCGCAGCTCCTCCTCCCACCACCTGTTAGACCCCCTTCCAGACCCCATTCTTCTCCTCCCACACCTTGGAACACCCCCTCCTAGACCACCTCACTGCCAGGGTTCTCCCTACACTCATCCACCCCCATTTCCCCTCCCATATACCCCATTTCCCCCCATCATCTTCAACCTATAGTTCTCAGTTCGCAGGCAGTAGAGGAGCACCCATTTGCAGAGGCTTCCACGTCTTCACCTGGAAGATTCAGAGGGCATACCATATACCGGTGGAATTGTCATCCAGTCTACTTCGCAACGGTGGTGGTCCCATCCCTTTCTGAGCTCGTGGTCGCCCAGGGGAGCCGTTCTTCTCTGACTGCGCAAGATAGATCTAATCAACAACCTGAGGCCACTTCCAGAAGTTCTCACGGTCACATCCATCTGCTTATTGAAGCGCCACTTGGCCGAGAGCTTCTAAAATGAGTCACCTTCCATATCCAAGAAGCGGCGCCTCGATCGACCTCCGGAGCGGCACTTTCTCAATTTTCTTCCTCAGGTGTGCTGCTCTGTCCACTCCGGGACTGAACAGACACATGTTCACTGATCGGGCTGCTCAGGTCTACTCCAACAACTTCTGGTGTTCCTGTGGGTCACGTTTCGAAGAAGACTCGACAACGAATCCTTCAACTCCAGCCCCGCCTAATTCTGAGCTCTGAAGCGTCCGTGGAGTCTTCATCTTCCTGCTGTTGTGTTCCTGAAGCAGACAGAGTCAGAGTTCTGCCTCCCTGTTAATGCCTCTGCCCCAACCAGCACCGACTTGCTGGAATTCTGAAAAAATTTGGATGACTTTCTGGGTCACGTACGAAGATTTTCCAGCTGGTCTCATCAGCAACAAAATTTGGGAGCAGCCGCAGCGGCATCATCTTCGACTGCCTATCCCCTGTTCCAGAGGGCGGACAGAACTGTCGATGTTCTATCAATTAGTTCCTAGGCCGGTTCTCCCCTTCCCTAGCTTGGCCGGCTGAAGGCCCCTCCCTGTGTGGAGGTAGTTTTTGACTGTAATAACTTAACCCCCACCCCGAGATCCCCCCCTTGCAAGGGGTGTAGTTCATGTAATAATTCAAGTCGCAGGTTTGAAGCTTCATCGACGCGGCGTGCGGGTGCATACCCTCGCCTCCCCGCTCGCCCTCGTCTCCGGCCGGGGTCGACGTCTTCACGCCGACTAGGTGAGCCTCGGTCCCCCGCTTGGCTGGTTTAAATTCCTTGCTTAGCATAGTATTATCGTTATTACTTCATCGGACAGAGAGTGAGAGCTCGGCCCATAATTGCCATTGATGTGAGTGATCACCGCGGGCGACTTGTGAGTGATCCCCTACATCCCACACCCTTGGTGTGCTGGCCACCCGTGAGTTGGGAATCCCTGGCCCATTTGGGGTTCTCCCCAAGCTAGCCAATCATTGGAGCATCAAGGTCCCGCCTTGGACCCTCTCCATCATCGCCGAGTCGCCTACGGGCACAAGTGTGCGCCACGCGAGTGAGTTCGCTAGAATAAGTCCGCTGCTCAAAGATACTTGCTTGCAATTGTAGGTCCAAGGGCATTCGGTCTTGTGACTATCACCCCAAGGTGATGTCACATCACCTTCATAATAAAATTTTACTTCCTACATGCATCATAAGTAACAACTCCATCAGTCCATAATAAATTGAGCTCATCAATCAACGGCTTGAGATATATGTCCAAATATTTTCTGAGACTTTTTGGACGAGGAATTACTAAGGACAAAAATAGATTTTCTTGCTTCATGCACATGTCCGGCAAAAGGTTGTATGGTGTCATGAACACTGGCCAACAAGAATAAGATGCCACTGAACCACTGAATGGATTAAAACCATCTGTGCATAAACTCAATCGAACATTACATGGCTCCTTTGAGAAAGCAAGATGAGTACGACTGAAGTGAGTCCAAGTTTCACCATCGGCAGGATGACTGACTATATCATCGATACGACGTACTCTTTCGATCTGTCATGTCATATGTCAAGCCGTCTTTGAGGACATATATAGTCGATGCAGCCTAGGCACAAGAGGGAAGTATCGCAATGCCTTGTAAGGTACATCTTTTTACTTTGAATTATCCCCTCTCTTAGGTTTGAATCTGTCATGGTGACAAATAGAACATGATATCTTATCTACATCATCTTTGTAATGTAACATACAGTGATTCGGGCATGCATCTATTTTCACATATCTAAGCCTTAGCTCATTGACCATCTTTTTTGTACGATAAAAAGTTTCTAGCAACTTCTCGTCTCGAGGCAACATACCCTTGATCAAGAGGAGGAGACGGTCAAAACAAGTCTCACTGATGTGAAATTCAGATTCAAATTCAACAATTGTGACACTGCAGACAACCGAGTGTGCTTTTCACAACCATCCCACAGTGGCTCATCAGCATCCCTAAGTAGTTGATAAAATCTTCCGGCTGTCTTATTCGGCGCTTCTTCTATGTATACATGTTCCTCATGAACATTAAAACTAGGACCAGCAGCATCTACAATCATATCCATGTACCCACTTGTGCCTGCAATATTGTCTGGCTCATACCTTAAGAATTCCTCACCATGACACGTCCAATTCATATAACCATCCACGAACCCTTTCGTGTACAAATGATGTTGCACATCCCATGGTGAATGCCACCTCAAGTTTTGGTGCGGACACCCGAGCAGTTGAGCGGCGTGATACGCCGAGCCACCGGTACCGCACACGGAGCACGACTCGAGCCACCTCAGCATCCATCTGGCTCGGAGACAGCCTAGAGACTCCACCTTGAGCCTCCCCATTTATCATATTTAGTTAGACTTTATGTGTGTGTAATTTGTGTTTATTTCGTTGTATTCGGTTTGCTATTTTGATTGTAAGAGGGGCTTATGTACAATTTGGACCCCGTGGGCCCCACGGGCCCCCCAGGCCCCTCCCATTGATCCACCTCAGCCATAGGGCCCCATGTGGGGTTGGTCAATATCCTATGTGGACATCTAGAAGCCTTGGACTAGTCAATTGTTCACATGGGGGACAAGGGACCAAAATGGTCAACAATTCCACCAACCTTCCACCTACCATGTCCCCCTTGCCATTCTAGTCAATAGGCCACCCCCTTCCTTGTATTTTTTTATTTTAATTTGTGTGGATGGTCACATGCTATCCCAACCCTCCATCTCACACCCCTAGATCCAACGGTTGAGGGTTGATTAGACATATGACCTATATATGCTTGTAATTTTCAATTTTGATGAATTAATGCATTTGAATTGGAAGAAAATCCCTTGAGCAAGGCTTAGGCCGCCCCTCCCTCTCCCCTTGAAGCTGTGAAGGCTTTCTTATGGTGGTGAGACTCCACCCTATCAGTTCCGGTCGCCGCCGCCGCCGCCACGAGCCGCCACCGCACCGCCATCGTCTTCATCGGAGTTCTGCCCGCGCAGTACCACAGCAACTTCCACGAAATTCCCAACTCGGCCAAGAGCTCCGATCGACCTGGGGATTTTACAGGAGGTTCCATAGGTGTCAATAACTATCCACAAATGTTGGTTTGTCATTCAGATCCCGTTTCATAATTTTAGATTTTCGTCCACTCTTCCACTTCGGTTCTGCCAAAGTTCTGTCCAGGTTCCCATCCGCCCTATGTTTCATGTCTTAGGTCCGTCTTTTGATTTTTTTTAGTCCCATACATTTTACTGGAGTTTCCTTCCATCCACCCCTTCATCCACAATTTTTATAAATTTCTGGTTCGCCCATTTCATATTTTCTAAAAACCGTTCTCAGTCCCATCTACAGTTCTGTCCACCTGTTCCTAGATCCGACCACTAGTCACTCCAAAAATCATATCAAATCGCCACCACCTCCACATCCAATTCCAAAAATTGTCCCCATTTCGTGGTTTGATTCCCTACAATATTGAAGAAGAGCTCAAGAGCTGAATCGGAGGTTTACTAGGCGGTCAACGGTGGTTCTCAGACAAGTGCCCTGCAGATCTGAGATTTCGGTTACTGTACAACAGGGGCTTGTAAATTCAATAAAGTTCTAATCCGACCAGATCCAGTAGATCTCTCTAGGTCTAGATCGAAGCATTTGAAGAGAGCTTTCCAACGATAGCTCATGCGTCCCGATCCGACATCGGTATTGCTCGCAGCGGCCGTTTTCGCCGGAGCACGCGCCGGAAGACAGCAACCAAAATCCGTGGACAGCTAGTTCATCAATTGGGAATCGGGGCCGATCGACCCCCGATCGGTGTTTCTGGCCGACCGCCGTCCGTGGAGGTGCGCCACCAGGGGTCCCCATCACAGTGGGTCCCACCCCCGCAGATCCGGAGGACAGCGCCGTCCGTGGGCCCCGCGGGCCCGTAGAACCCGCCGTTCGGAAAGCACGAAAACGCAGAGTTCGGCACCGCCGGGCGACATCAAGATGCTGCCCGCCAACCCGATTTGCATGATTCCCGGACCCCACATGTGACCTTTTACCTCCCTGTGTGGAGTGGGTCAAATCATTGTACTGTTGTAAAATTGTTTAACCGGGAATCCGTAATTCGGCCGGGGTTGTCTTCGCCACGCCGGGTGCGTGGAGGTAAAGGTCTAACTCTTGGCGTTCATTTGCTTAGCTAGTATACGGTCTTTTGCCGCTGCCGAGAGTGTAGGTACTAGCCCGTGTGTCCATGTCACCGCTGTGAGAGTGAGAGTGACCCGTCCCGTGACTCGATCCGAGTCTGGAAGTTGAGTCGGACTACCCTTGACCTCCGCCAGGTTCCTTAACCGCGCACGGTCCGCGCTTTCCCTCGCTTGGGACGACGAGTGAGCTTCCACTTCTGTTAGCGACGTTTTGCCACTAGGAGCTCGTAGTGTCGGGCTTAGTGTCTCCCTGGTGTGTGCTGCTGGTCGCGTCTTCATCTAGAGTCCGAGGGTGGCACCTATTAGTGTCGTCTCCCGTGTCCGTCCCGCATCAGTTTGGTATCAGAGCGAGTCGAGTCTAGGGTAGTCGTTGCATATGTCTTGCATAGTATAAGTCAAGTCTAGTATCATCATTCTTTTCAAAATAAACAAAAAGAGTATTTCAAATTGCATTTCACCCAATAGCTCGGTATATTAAAAGGCGTTGCCCGAACATTAGGTTATGCCTATCGGGAAGGTAGCGTACTTGCGCGAGTGATCTTCGGGTCGCTTATCTCCGCCACGTACCGGATATTGGTTAGGTCTAAGTGCATCCTTTTGTGAGTGTTGGCATCAGTTTGTGTCTCCTAGTTCATGTGTAGTCCAATAAGAGTCAGTCGGTCTTATCCATAAGTCGGCATGTTCAACATGTAGTCCCCCCCCCCCCAATTTCCCATGGATTCCCAATCACCCGGGCCATATGGCCGTTGGTCTACCCATGGGCTGGGCAACCATCCTCTCCCCTTCCATAGGCCCGAAGCCTCAGATTTTTATCGCTCTAATGACCCGGGCGACTACCTCAATTGGGAGGCCACCATGGACAAATATTTTGAATGCTACACCATGTCCGATGCCATGCAAGTTAGTTTTGCCCGAGAGAGGCTTGTCCACAAAGCCGCCTGGAAATGGGAGAGCATTGAGCGCATGAGAGAGGTTAGGAGGCAAAGGCCCATCGAGTCGTGGCATGAGATGAAGGACGAACTTAGGAAGGTCTACCTATCCGGCCCGGTCACCTCCAACCGACCCCACCCAATCACATCATCTCAAGTGGGCCATAATCGGAGGCAACGCGCCACGCATGTAGAAGAGCCTAGGTCCACGACTAAGCCGACTTCATATGGGGGAGTCCATCACATCACTCCTACTCCAAACCCCACCATTGCCGAACTCTTCCAAATCATTTTGGATAAGGTGGATAGGAAGTGTGATTATATTGAGTCCCTGCTTCCCCCTTGCCTACCTCCTAGCCGAGATAGAACCAAGCATGACCCTAAGGAGGTAGCAACCGGTAGTCCCAATCCAGTGTCATCTAGAGTGCCATCCCGAGGTCCTCTCCCCATCTTGGTGGATCCTCTTCCCCCACCCATGAGAGCTCCATTGCCTACACCCCCTGTCCGTCAAGAGGATAAGGGTAAGGGTCCACTTATCAAGGAGCGTAGAGGATCACGACAACAGTGTTATCGCTGCCAGGGGTTTGGCCACTTTGCCGGACAGTGTCCCACTCGGACATCTCTAGCCCTAGGGGATAAAGGGGTTGGAGAAACCTCACTCTCCGATCTTTATTCGGAGCCACCTCAGCCACAGCTACCCGTGTTTCTAACGGGAAAGCTACTTATAGCCGAGCCACTCCTTAGCTGGTTTAAGAATGGCCTGGCCCCATTTCCCCTCCCATTTATGGACCCTATCCTACCTCTGGTGCCAATCAATTCATTTCACACCACTTTCCGGATTAGTCACTATGTGGATACATTGGATGACCTTCTTAAAGGGTTAGACCGGCAGTGGACATTTACGCACTTGTTGGCTCCAGGCTTCGACCGACCCACAGGTTGTAGTTTCACTCATCCCGCTTTAGGGTCCATCACCTCCGTGTACACCGTGGGTCATGTTACCACGGAGGTTCTTCTACTGCTCCCTATGCCGGCCGAGTCTGACTTCATTCCCCTTTGCCCAAGGGAGGAATCTTACGTTCTACCTATGACTGCCGTCCCACCTCTCACAATGAATGAAGGTGATCATTTACACCTCCAAGATTTCCAAATGTGGGACAGTGAATTGTGGAAGCCTAGTCCGAGGGGTCATACCTTCTATGATCCCTTCGACCCATTCTCTTGTGGACCCCGTGACCCACCACATTTACTCCACCTTTTTGAGAGAGTCCACCATCATACCCCCACCGTCTCATCTCCCTTCAAGGATGAAGGAGATCAACAACACCTTCTAGACTTCCACACATGGGATCTTGAGATGAGGGAATCCATATCGAGGGGTCACACATTCTTTGATCCATTCGATCCCTTTCTTCATGGGCCCCTTGGCCCACAACCTCCATTCCCCCTCTATAAGGAAGTCCACTATCACACCCCTCCTACTCGGGCCTGGCAACCTTCACATGGCAATATGTCCAAACCGTCATTTGGGGGTAATGAAGACTTTGGTTTCCCCGGCCCACCTCAACCACCCAAGCCTCCCGGACTTCCCACATCCAAACCCCATGTCCATGGTTGGTGCATCGTAGGATGTCTAGGAGTCCACCATGACATTAACCTCCGGTTATGTCAAATGCATGCATGGTACACATTCGGATGTCCTGGACCACCTTGCATATGATTGGGTTTTACTAACATTAGGTTTGTTTAGGGTCGTGTGTGCATCCATGTGTTTCTTTTCTTTTGCTAAGCATGTTAGGTCATGTGTGCATCCTGTGTTTCTTTTCTTTTGCTAATCATGTTAGGAGTCTGCATGACGATGTCCGTCGTCACAGTTGAGGCTAGCAATGCACGGTACAAGGAGTTCGCCGATGCCCACCGACACCACCGAGAGTTCCACGAGGGAGAATACGTCATGATCAGGGTAAGACCTGAACGGTTTCCCTCTGGAACCGTTAAGAAGTTGCAAGCTCGCGGAGCTGGTCCCTTTAGAGTGTTAAAACGCGTTGGATCCAATGCGTATGTTGTGGACCTGCCTGAGGAATATGGTATAAGCTCTACCTTCAATATATCGGATCTTGTTGCATATAGGGACCCAACGGTGATCCCTAGTGAGCCTTTTGAGCCATCTCCTCCCCTTGAGAGTGATCCCACACCTGAGTGTCCACTTCCACCTCCAGCCCCTTTTTCACGGCAGCGTGAGCATATAGATCGTATACTGGACGAGCAAGTGACAGTTACCAGGAGTGGATCCTACCCGCGCTACCTAGTGCGATGGAGAGGACGGCCCGCTACCGAGGACACATGGATCACACATGGCGAGTTGTAGCGGATTGATCCGGACCTTCTGGAGCGATACAGGAGCGATGCAGACCCTTACTCGACAGGGTCGAGTTTCTCCCACCCGGGGAGAATTGGTGCGGACACCCGAGCAGTTGAGCGGCGTGATACGCCGAGCCACCGGTACCGCACACGGAGCACGACTCGAGCCACCTTAGCGTCCATCTGGCTCGGAGACAGCCTGGAGACTCCACCTTGAGCCTCCCCATTTATCATATTTAGTTAGACTTTATGTGTGTGTAATTTGTGTTTATTTCGTTGTATTCGGTTTGCTATTTTGATTGTAAGAGGGGCTTATGTACAATTTGGACCCCGTGGGCCCCACGGGCCCCCCAGGCCCCTCCCATTGATCCACCTCAGCCATAGGGCCCCATGTGGGGTTGGTCAATATCCTATGTGGACATCTAGAAGCCTTGGACTAGTCAATTGTTCACATGGGGGACAAGGGACCAAAATGGTCAACAATTCCACCAACCTTCCACCTACCATGTCCCCCTTGCCATTCTAGTCAATAGGCCGCCCCCTTCCTTGTATTTTTTTATTTTAATTTGTGTGGATGGTCACATGCTATCCCAACCCTCCATCTCACACCCCTAGATCCAACGGTTGAGGGTTGATTAGACATATGACCTATATATGCTTGTAATTTTCAATTTTGATGAATTAATGCATTTGAATTGGAAGAAAATCCCTTGAGCAAGGCTTAGGCCGCCCCTCCCTCTCCCCTTGAAGCTGTGAAGGCTTCCTTATGGTGGTGAGACTCCACCCTATCAGTTCCGGTCGCCGCCGCCGCCGCCACGAGCCGCCACCGCACTGCCATCGTCTTCATCGGAGTTCTGCCCGTGCAGTACCACAGCAACTTCCATGAAATTCCTAACTCAGCCAAGAGCTCCGATCGACCTGGGGATTTTACTGGAGGTTCCATAGGTGTCAATAACTATCCAAAAGTTTTGGTTTGTCATTCAGATCCCGTTTCATAATTTTAGATTTTTGTCCACTCTTCCACTTCGGTTCTGCCAAAGTTCTGTCCAGGTTCCCATCCGCCCTGTGTTTCATGTCTTAGGTCCATCTTTTGATTCTTTTTAGTCCCAAACATTTTACTGGAATTTTCTTCCATCCACCCCTTCATCCACAATTTTTCTAAATTTCTGGTTCACCCATTTCATATTTTCTAAAAATCGTTCTCAGTCCCATCTACAGTTCTGTCCACCTGTTCCCAGATCCGACCACCATTCACTCCAAAAATCATATCAAATCACCACCACCTCCAAATCCAATTCCCAAAATTGTCTCCATTTCGTGGTTTGATTCCCTACAACTTTGAAGAAGCGATCAAGATCTGAATCGGAGGTTTACTAGGCAGTTAACGGTGGTTCTCAGACAAGTGCCCTGCAGATCTGAGATTTTGGTTACTGTACAATAGGGGCTTGTAAATTCAATAAAGTTATGATCCGACAAAATCCAGCAGATTTCTCTGGGTCTAGATCGAAGCATTTGAAGAGAGCTTTCCAACGATAGCTCATGCGTCCCGATCCGACGTCGGGATTGCTCGCAGCGGCCGTTTTCGCCGGAGCGCGCGCCGGAAGACAGCAACCAAAATCCGTGGACAACTAGTTCATCAATTGGGAATCGGGGCCGATCGACCCCCGATCGGTGTTTCCGGCCGACCACCGTCCGTGGAGGCGCGCCACCAGGGGTCCCCATCACAGTGGGTCCCACCCCCGCATATCCGGAGGACAGCGCCGTCCGTGGGCCCCGCGGGCCCGTAGAACCCGCCGTTCGGAAAGCACGAAAACGCGGAGTTCGGTACCGCCGGGCGACATCAAGATGCTGCCCGCCAACCTGATTTGCGTGATTCCCGGACCCCACATGTGACCTTTTACCTCCCTGCGTGGAGTTGGTCAAATCATTGTACTGTTGTAAAATTGTTTAACCGGGAATCCGTAATTCGGCCGGGGTTGTCTTCGCCACGCCGGGTGCGTGGAGGTACGGTCTTAACTTCTCGGCATTCGCTTGCTAGTTTAGTATATGGTCTTTTGCCGCTGCCGAGAGTGTAGGTACTAGCCCGTGTGTTCATGTCACCGTTGTGAGAGTGAGAGTGAACCGTCCCGCGACTCGTTCCGAGTCCGGAAGTTGAGTCGGACTACCCTTGACCTCCGCCGGTTCCTTAACCGCGCACGGTCCGCGCTTTCCCTCGCTTGGACGACGAGTGAGCTTCCACTTCTGTTAGCGATGTTTTGCCACTAGGAGCTCGTAGTGTCGGGCTTAGTGTCTCCCTGGTGTGTGCTGCTGGTCGCGTCTTCATCTAGAGTCCGAGAGTGGCACCTATTAGTGTCGTCTCCCGTGTCCATCCCGCATCAAGTTTCTACAATTTGAACAAGGGCATCGAATGTGACTGTCACGGTCTGTTGCTGCATTGGGATTCCCCAATGCAAATTGCATAAAACTCTCAACTTCATGCTTAAAGTCATCCGACACCACTCGGTCAACTATTCTGCGATACATCCATGAACGATCTGTCAATATTTTGCCTGCACCCAATAAATGTTAATACACATCCTAACTTTGAAATCATTACTCCTGAAAATAAACCTGATTGTTAATTTTAATGTGTCCATTCTTTTGCAAGATGGGCTATGATGCCAACTATGATGAAAGTATGAGCCAAGTAATAAAATCAATCAACCTATGAACATGTGAACCATGAACCTAGGCAACCAGCATAAGCTCTAGCATGGGCATGTTAACTCAACCAAAACTAAACTAGGCAAAGCAAAGAAAAACACACGCCGGGGCGTGGAATAAGGAATAAAGAAAAACACACCGTATAGGTGGAACAAGCAAAGATAAAGAAGAGATATGATGAAAGAGAAAGCTACTGTCCAAACTAAGAAAAGATGTGATTGCCACTAAGGTAAAAATAAGCCAAAGACTTGATAAATACCTTAGAATAGGAGGATGATGCACCCGCCCACGGGAGGGAGAAAATAATCGGGAAACTGCAGCTCTGTAGAATGTAACGGTCTAAGACTGATGCGCCACAGGACTGTGACGGTCCCTCGATAGACCGCTACAAGACTCTAACGCGCCTGCTCTAGACCGTCAGAGCTTCTGCAGAAGAGAAGTTGGGAATCTTTCGATCTCCAAGCTTTCCAGCCGGTCAGAGAGCTTGGGCCTCGTGCTATGGACTCTGTAAACCTGCAAAAGAGTGTAGAACACAAGAAAAATAACCCCAAATTAGCCCTTAGACAAAGTAGTATCAATAAGCCAAAGAAATTGAGAACATGCAAAAGGAAAGGGAAATACCGGGGAGGTTGGTTTTTTAACCCCTCTAGGGCGTTTTAAAAGATAGGAGGATGTTTTAAATGGATGCAGCAAGATGCAAGAACGTGGGAGAAGAAAAGGGACAATGCTATGAATGCTTGAAAACAGGAAAAACACTAAGAACACGACTTGACTGAACTAAACCCTTGAAAATGATACTCCCTAGACTTTGGAAGCAGATGAACATGGGAAGTAGTTCTCTTTGATTGGTTCTAGCTCCAGGATGCGACAGCACTTCGACGCGAACTCCAGATGTCTCTCTCCCAAGTCATGAAGTCAAGGGTTCTATTTATAGACCCTTAAAGTCTAGGTTCGAGTTGAGGATAATCCAGCTAGAAAGTAGGGCGTTTCTTAGCAAACTCTTGAAGATAATACTCCCAAGAGTCCACAGAAACAAACAGAAGGTTCTGAGGATCAGATTTGAAGGAGAAATCAAAGAATCAAACTCTTAATTCGGCCACAGAGTAGCAGAGAAAGAGCAGTTCAGCTAGAACTCTCTGTTTGATGTAATAGCCGTACGATAGACCGCCACACGAATGTAACGCTCCAGGAAGGGACCGTCACACAACCCTATCCACAAGAAGATAAGATCAACGGGCGAAGTTGAAGCACTCAGGACTCTGAAGGAACGTAACGGTCGAGGAGTGACGCGTCACAACAAGGTAACGGTTGCACGATAAACCGTCACAATCAACGGATAAGCTAAATGGATAAGCTTAGAAAGAAGTCTCAAGCTTAAGGACTCTGCAAGGATGTAACGGACCAAGGCTCATGCGTCAGAGATTGTAACGCACCATCAAAGGACCGTTAGAGACAAATAGAACACAAATGAAATGAAAGTTTGCTAAGCTTCGTCCAGCGGAAAGAAGCAAGGAACCAGACTCAACCAAGGAGACATGACCTCAAATTGACCAAGAAGGCTCAACAAAGGTGAACAACTCGGAGCATCATATAAGATGAACAAAGAGATGACCCAACTTATTGGTCTTAAAATGGGTGTCAACAGATGCCCCTCCTTAACGTCCTCTTTGCAGGGGAGCGAGCGGAGGTGAAGCGAAAGCGAAATGGAACCTGGAGATGAAGCGGAGATAAAGCGGAGTGGACTGAAAAGCGGGCGATAAGGCAAACGACACCCGTTCTCAACCAACAAGCGATAGGAATTTTTTGGAAAACTTCAGACAAACCACAAGGAAATAGCCAACCAAATGACACATGTCTGGAGGAACTAACAATTAAGGAAAGGAAAACACGGCTAGCGGCCTGAGGAACGGAAAAGAAAAAGAGACGATTAACTAAACTCCAGACATGAATCTTCAGCTAACTAAATCAAGCGAATAGACCGAAGGAAACCCTCCAAGTCAGAATGGAATGACTCTCTTTATTCAAGATTATTGAACATAGCTATTCACCATAATCGAAACACCCGGACAGATGAAGCTCATGAATGCTCAAAGACGCGTATGATGCATGCTGGGCTAAAATAAAGAAATCATCAAAACGAATGCAAAGAAAGAATAAAATGGCAAGATACTCGAGAATAGTATTGCTAGACCAGAGAAACTAGGGTCAGGACACCATCTACAACCACGGCGTGCAAGATAGAGCTATCGTCCCCAAGCTTTTCCAACCTAACGGCCTATCCAACGATTAAACATGTGCACTTAGATCATCATCATTTTTGTTTAAGGGGAACATCAGATCCTAGAACACATGAATGACCAGTCGACTCTCGAGATAATATATCATAGATAACATATAGTAATGCATAAAGGGATAGGGAGTCGAGATACAATACCTGACTTACCTGCTTGGCGAGCGGATAGGATGGCACAGCCTGTGGATGTTCATGATTTTCATCCATAAAGAGATTAGCCAACAACAATTAATCATGAGTATAGAATAAGGCCTAACCATTCATTGTTTTGAGCATGGAAGCATGATGATCATTCAAGCATAAAATTTTGATAAAGAGGGCATTATTATTCATCAAATGTTACAAAGTATCTGACGGTCGAAGACAGATGCGTCAGACTCACGTAACGGTCCTAACCTGGCGCGTCACACAGTGTCGGTTCACATTTTCAAAAACTAGATGACTAAATAACCTGACGGTCTAATAGAGACTCGTCAGAGACTGTGACAGTCATACGATAGACCGTCACATTTTTTGAACATTCAAAAAAAACAAACCGAACGGTCGTGACCCTCATTCACTCAAACACCTAAACAAAAAAAAACACTACCGAGCAAAACCCCACCGGCGAGCATGACCGGCGACGGAGCTCCCCCGGCCGCCGATGAGGAGGGAGAAAGGGAAGAAGATGAAGGCCATCAAGGGCAAGGCCCTCAGGAGATTCAGAGCAAGGGTGGACCAAGAAGAGGTCCCCCCGGCGGTGATCAATCAACCGACGGTGACGGCGGAGCAAATGGTGGAGGAGGACCCTCCCACGGCTGAGGAAGGAGGAGAAGAGGCCATGGAGAAGACTGCTGGCGATGAAGAAGGGGCTACAGCGCCATAGAAGAGAAAACGAGGTCACGACTATGAGGTAGGTCCCCCGCCCTAAAAATCCAATTTTAATTTTTATGTGCATTCATGTGTGTTTGAAAGGGATAAAATGGGTCTGGGGACCCATTAGGATGATATGTAGGCCATATGGGCCATTGCCATGGGCTGGGAGAATGAAGGGGATAATGCCCCGTTGCAGAAGATGTCATAGTCATTGCAGCGACCGTCACAGTCCTGACGCACCACCCTTAGTGCGTCAGGTGACTGTGACGCGTCACTTCAGGGCCGTCAGAGTGACCAGAGGCAGAAGCAATTTTTTTGGGATTTTTCAGTTTATTCAATTTTTGCTATTTTCATTTCTATTAATGTTATGCAATGAAATTATGATGTAATGACTGACTTATGTGTAGACACGCCAAAATTGACGTTACTATGAGTACATCTCATATTACCTTGTAATGCCCCAATTTGACCCTCAAATTAGTTCTATTTGAGTGGTTTTTCTCACTTTTCTTGGATTTCTCCCTTTTTTATCTCTTTTCCTATTTTCCCCTATTTTTCTGGATTTTTCTGAATTTTTCTAGATTTTTCTGGATTTTTTTGGGCATTTTTCTCTATTTTTCAGAAATAACGACTTGACGTGGGGCGTCTTTTAAATAACGACTTATACATGGGCGTTTCTTAAAAAATTAACGACTATAATGAAGGGCGTCCATTCTTTGAATTTCCTATTTTTCTGGATTTTTCTGGAATTTTTTCGGAATTTTTCGAGAATTAACGCCTTAACCATAGACGTTATTTTTAATTGGAAAAGAATAAAAAAAATCGAAAATTGAATAACGCCGTATGTGAGGGCGTGACTTTCAAATTGAATATTTTAATATTATTTTTCAACCCCTTCCAGAGGTGATTTGGTGGCCTTCCGGGTGTCAGAAAAATTCACAAAAATAGTCGTTGGAATCAGGGCGACGAGGTGCACCTTCACCTAAAAAATGGGAAAATGATATTGAGAAATGAAAAATGGCCCTATTTTGAATATTTTAAATTAACGTCTTTGGTTAGGGCGTGTTTTAATTAACGCCTTTGTCAGGCGTGTTTCACAATTTTTAAATAAATTCTAAAATTGATTTTTTAATTAACGCCCTTAGATAAGGCGTGTTTTTAAAAGACGCCCTTTGGCAGGTCGTCAATTCTTTAATTGACGCCTTGGTCCAAGTCGTGTTTCAGTTTTGTGTTCCGAATGAACGCAGCCTTTCCCCAGAGAGTCCCTGCTTCGTTTGGGCTCTTGCCCAGTCTTATCCTCCCCTCTTTGGGCTCTTGCCCGTTCTTATCTTTCCTTACCTTGTACTCTTTCCTTCTTACCTTCTCTTCTACCTTTTTAATAGGGCCGATCGCTCTGTTGTTCGGTTGGACCCCCTTCTTCCCCTCCGTTTGTTTTTCCTTTTGCTTTGTTTTCTCACAGGCGCTGCTGCTGGCCGAAGGAGGAGCCTCTGCATCTCCCCATCGAGCATCCAAGGCCAAAGCACATGCTCTTCTTTTTCCTTTCCTTTTATTATCTTAAACATACGTGCATGCATATACCTTCATCATGTTTATATCCTATTAATTCCTTTCTTCTCAACCACGTTGAGAACCTCCGACAGTGCATCCCTTGCACATCCTTTTCTTTATTTTTCATATCATTCATATATCTCCCACCCTCATTGCATAGGGGTTTAAGGGCAATCCCCTTAAGGTGTGTATTGTCCCTATTTTTCATGCTCATATATTTTTATGGAATTTGATGCTACACCATTGTTTCTAATCCATATCTTTTGGTGTTTGTCTTTTCTTACAAGGGTAATTGATTGAAGACTCTCTTCGTCGGCCGGCCGATCTTGAAGAGAAAAGGAGTACTCACATCCCCGCACTTTCAAGGTATTCTTCGCGATCTCTCCCCTTCATTAATTGTTATATCTTTTGAGGCGTTCGCGTCTCTGGCGATCACAACCTCCTTTTAGCACCTCGTGCTATTTTATTGCTTTCATCATATCTATTGCTTTTTTATATTTAAGTGTGGATTTTTAAAAGAGATCTACAAATTGGCGATCACGGTGGGACCCTTTCTTGTTTTTATTTTGATTACCCCTTTCCCTTTGGCACCCACGTGTGCCCTTTCCCATTGGTACCCTCGGTACCCTTTCCTTTGTGCCCCTCGGGCACCCTCCATTGTGCTTTGCACTCTCCCCTAAGTGATTTGTCAATTGAATAGATTTGTTTTAAAATTTCCACTTATTTAAAATTTTGATGAGCATGATTCTTTTAATCTGTTGATTGCCCTGCTGCTGTGAGTGCTTCTGTCATTTCTGGCCGTGGAGGAGCTTCTGAAGGAAGCTAATTCACGCCCCTGTCAGAGGCGTGTTTTCGTTTAACGCCCTCCTCCAAGGGCGTCTCTTTCATGAGTAACGCCTTCTGACAGGGCGTTTTTATTCATATCTCCTACACTGAGAATTCACGCCCTAGAGCAGGGCGTTTCTTTGTTGCGTAGCGCCCCACATCAAGGTGCGTTTTATAATTTGACGCCCTACCCCAAGGGCGTCCTTTCCTTTGTAACGCCTCACCCCAGGGCGTTTCTTTGACTTGGTTGGCATCTATTGCATTTTAACGTCCTCGCCAGAGGCGTTTATTTGAGTTTTAGCGCCTTGATCTAGGGCGCGTTTTACCTTGCCTGTGGGCCCCCCACAGTGTTTCACGCCCTGCCCCAGGGCGCCTTTTGATTGGTAGCGCCCTGCCCCAGGGCGTCTTATTCCTGTGTTTTCACCGAACTCCTTTGTTTATCACTGTATCATATTTCTGCTTATATCTTGCATTCATTCATTCATTTTGCATTGGTTTGAGAGGCCTTATCTCTTTATACTAGGAGCCACACACCCTCTTGGAATCGGGACGACCCTCCATTGAGCATTCCGTCTCTTTGGACCGGAAATCCCTTTTCCAAGCCTCCGTAAGTCCCCGCACCCGTGGATTCCCTCACGGACGCCGGGCAGGTTGTACCCTTTTGAAGTCCCGAGTTAGTTGGCCTATACGGTGAGAGAGGATCCCTAGTTGGCATTGAAGTTCAAATCATACTGAAACTAGGTTCCCCCCTTGTGTGAATCATTCCAAACTTTGCTAAAATCCTTAATTCACCAAGGTTCAAACAAATAAAAATCACGGTAACCATTCCAACTTGTGTGCTTATTTGCATAATTATTGAGAATTTTGATTATATAATGGCTTACCATGATAGAAACATGTTCAATTCGATTCATGAGGATGCACAGCCTAGCACTTCATATCCTCAATTTCAACATGTTCATCATTCTCACCATACTTTCAAGGGACCACGCCCTTATTCTCATGGTCATGCCCGACCCATGGGTAATGTCCATCTTCATGGTCCCCCTCCTCAATTTCGAGCCACTATTCCTACGGGACCGTCTCATCCTAATGACGGGAAAGTCTCCCAGATCATTCATGCATTAGATCATCTTACCCCTCAACAGATCCAAGCCCTTAAGGCCGCCGTTGAGGGTACATCACATGCATCTCCCTCCAATTCTACACGGGTGGCCCATCACCCACCTCTTTCCAATTGTATTCGGGTGGCCCATCACCCATCTCCTTCCAATCCTGATCGGGTAGCCCATTACCCATCTCCTCCTGTTCATTCTACTCGGGTAGCCCATTACCTCCCCTTCTATTCACACTCCTCCTCGGGTGGTCCGACATCCGCCTCCTTCTATTCCTCCTCCATCACGGCCCCGAGGCCCTTTTACTCCTTGCAATCCGGCCCGTCCGGGTTCTTTTACGGGTCATCCCGTCAACTCCCCTCCATGGCCTTTTTATGCGGCCCCTCCTCCTTCAAGGCCCTGCCAACCTCCTGTTGTTCATGTTACACCCCTCCAGCAAACTCTGCTCGATAAGATTACTTTGATGGAGGAACAAATAAAGAGGGTCACGGCTCCTCCTACTCCAGTCAATCCTCTCCATGCCGCTTTAGACGAAATTACAAAGATGGAGAATGAATGGAAAGACAGGATGGATGATTATGACTTCGGCATTCCAAGCAAGGAAGAGCCGGCAATTGAAGAATCTGAGGCAGCGTACGATGATGATGAAGCTCCGCAGGCACCCCTTCCGAGTTTCCTTAATTTCCCGCTCCCTCCACTTTCATTCGATAAACCTCCTGCTCAGGATGAAACCATCCCCGATCCAATCCCTATTTATGAGACTAATTGGTGTTACGATGATGGGTCGATACTTCAATCACCCACACCGGCACATTGTAAGTCTCCTCCTATCCTTGACGCCGCATACATCGCACCTCCCCCTATTACACCATTAACCCCCGCAACACTGGCCTCCCCCAAGCCTTCCACCATTAAACCTCCACCCGTTAAGCCATCTACCTCCACACCATTAGCCTCCGTCGAACCCATCATTAAACCTTCCCTAAACAGCCTCCCACTAGCCTCCACCTCGGCCTCCACTTACCCAATTTCACCACCATTACCCTCCATTATGCCTTTAACCCCAAAACCCATACCTCCACCACATAGCCTTTCGCCTTTACCTATGGTTAATTCTGAGCAGGATCCACCACTTTTTGCACCCGAGCCAATCCCGACCGCTTGCAAGCAAAGGGAGAAACTCGATGTGTTTGAACCTCCACCTCCACTTACGCCAACACCTTCCATTATAACTCCACCATTCATGGAGCCTTCCGCCTCCGCTTCACCTCCCCTTACTACTCGGAATGGGGGGCCTTCTGCAAGCACAGGTGCTGAAGATAATCAAGAGCCGAGCAGCAAGGATTTGGCCGTGCCATTCAAGATTCAAGAATTCATTTGCCGGATGACAATCCGGGTTATTGTGCCAAGCACGGTCGAAGAAGCCAAGTCGCCGCCATGCCGGGCGTTGATGCCGTCTAAGGGCCGGGCAGGGCACCCCTTGTTCCAATTTCCGAATTCCGAATTCATTATTCCTTACAAGGGGCGAATGCCCATTTTATTCAACATCCCATATTCATCACCATCAATGGGCATGGCGATGCTTCATGTTCCAACTCTACGACTCCCTCACCTTATTGATCTTCGCTTTCCAAGGGGGTGGTCATTTATTGAAGCTTCCTTTATTGGGCCAATTGGTCGTACATGTTCACTGCCGTGGAGGGGCAATTGTCTTAAGGGGTCGTCCCCTATTTCTTCCACTCTTGTTCATTCAACTTCATCCATATCCATTTCAATCACCTTTTCTTCATGGGCCACTCCAAGGGAAAAGAGGAGGATCTCACCTTCTCACTCTTCACATTCTTCATCTTCTTCGAATTTCATGCATTTTTCATTCATTCATTCATTCCATTCTTTGCATTCATTGCATCCATCATTTTGCATACATTTGCACCTCCTGCTTCCCGGGTTTCCAAACCCGTATCTTCCCCGCCTTCCGGCACCGCCGGATATTCCGCATTTCCCATCTTATTCATATTCATCCTTTTATCCACTCTCCTTGGGGCATCGCGTCCCCCTTCCTGCCATTTCCCTGGAACCTCCAGGAATTTTATCCCTCCTCTTTGGGCATCTCGCCCTTTCTGATTCTATTTCTCCGGAACCTCCGGACCTTTCTCTCGGGCACGACGCACCTTTCCATCTTCTCCTTACTGATTTCATTCCTCCGGAACCTCCGGATTCTTCATCTGATTCTCTCTATCTTTTCCCCGGGCATCACGCCCCTTTCTATTTGCTTCCTCCGGAACCTCCGGACTTTCCCCTCGGGCATCGCGCCCCCTTCCATCTCATTTCACCGGAACCTCCGGACCTTCTTGGGCATCGCGTCCCTCCTTCCATCATTCCTCCGGAACCTCCGGATTCTTCATCTGATTCTCTCTATCTTTTCCCCGGGCACGACGCCCCTTTCCATCTTCTCCTTCCTGATTTCATTCCTCCGGAACCTCCGGATTTTCCTCTCCTCCCTGGACATCGCGTCCCTTTCCATTTACTTCCTCCGGAACCTCCGGACCTTCCATATTTCCTTCAATTCATCTTTTTGCTCCTCCGGGACTCCATATCTTTTATTCTCTTCTTCCTTTTTCGTCATCTTTTTCATCATCTTTTTCCCCATTTCTCCCCAGGGCATCGCGTCCCTTCTTTCGTTATCCCTCCGGAGCCCCCGGATGATTCCTCCTATTACGATTCTCCTCCTTTACCTCCGGACCCTCCGGATCCACCTCTTTCTATCTACCAATTTCTTCTTCTAATTCCCCCTGATTCCGGGTCTGACCCAACTTCTTCAACATCCACTGCCTTGGGCATTTGCTCTTTCTCCCATTGTTTTCGAGGCTTTAGTCCTCACTCCTCCTTCTAATTCTCCTCTCCTTCTGTAGATTGTTCCATGTGATCAGGGTTTCCACACCTTAGCAAGGGAGTTCTAGCCCTCGCCTCTCTTCCTTTTTCTCCTTATTCGTCTGAGTCTGGTCTTGGCACCACTCCCTCTTGTTAAGCCACTTTCAAATCCTTTGCTTCCAATTCTTTTGACTGCCAAAGAGGACAAATCTCACGATGATCAAGATCGCTTCTCGCGGCAGCTGCTTCTACAAAGGTTGCAAGGTAACATATTGGCGTAAGTACGCATTTTAATGATATCATTTTCTCATTACTTCACGCATGATTTTCAAAATCAAGTGCTTCTTAACGAGATTAAGAGTGGTGTTTTAAACCTTTATCTTAAGCTTTTGTTTAATTGAAATCATTCTCAAGAGAGTCTTTAGGCTTGCTTTTGCAGCACCTCTGGTTAATAAAAATCCGCGCTGGGAATTCGACATTCTCTCCCTGCTTGTTAAGAGTAACCTTCAGCTGGGCATTCCACACACTTCACGGCGTCCTTAGCCGGCTCCTTTGGTTAAAACACCGTTGCTACTTTGGCCATGCCATGAGTATATCTGAAAGTCTTTTCTCTTCTTTACTCGGCCGAATGCAGGGGCAAGAGGTTGACGGATGAGATGACCAACCTTGGTAATCCCCAATACGAGAGGAGTCTCAAATAGGGGCAGTCTTGACCCAAATTAAATGAGTTTTCATGATATACATTTAGCCAAAAGGGCTATTATGAAAATCAAGTCAGAATTTCGATAAAAGCAAAAGTATGAATTAAGGCATGTCAAGAGTGGCAAAGTCCCCGCAGGGAAAACCCTGGTCGTATGCATGTCAAGGGTCTAAAAATCAAAGGCACAAAGTCCCGGCACAACAGACTATCTCTTTGAGGGGAAGCACCTTGGAAGGAATTCAAGTCTTGATATCTCCCATCCTGCGTAAAGCTTATCTCCAATTATTCTTCTCTTCTCCCTCCAAGACCGAATGTTTCTCGGGTATGGCCTTGGTAGGGGCACCGTTGATCAAAGACGGTCGGTTATAGGGCGCCACCTTACAATGCACGCCCAGCTTTAAGCTGTTTTAAGTAAAAAGGGAAGGAACGAGGACCCCTAGCCAGTGGTTTAAAATACCCTTTGATGCTGCTTTAGCAATGTCTAACCAAAATCAAACAAAAAAATTGAATATTTCTTGTCCAAAATCCATAAAAATTTGAATACCTTTCTCAAAACTTCACAAAAATTTGCATATTGATCAAAACTCATAAAAATTTGAATATCTTTCTCAAAACTTCACAAAAATTTGCATATTCCAAAACTCCATAAAAATTTGCATATTTCCAAACTCCAAAAAGATTGCATTGTATTTTCTGATGGTGTTTTACAGGAACAGCTTTGCAAGGACCAAGAGCACGGGATGAGTCCTTTCTCCAATCATTGCTATCAAGCCGTTGATTCTTCCCGATATTATCATGCCACCCAGGGGCATCATCTCCCTATATCATTCTGATTATCATATCTCATGATTATTCATCTCCAAATCTTTCAATCAACTCCTGCTCGTTTCATCTGATTACTCCGCCGATGGGCATTATCAGATCCTGATTATTTAACTCCAAAACTTGATTAGCCAGATTGTCATCCTCATGACAAACAACAAATAATGACGATTTGTAATACCATGATTTGACTTATGCTATTCATGCCATATACATGCTATGATTGATGCTTTGATGATTGTTATGCTTAAATGCCTCATTCATTGTTTGTTAGCTTTTATATCTTGGCTGATGAATTTTTGAGCGCAGGATAAGAAGCCCTTGGTCCCGCCGACTGGGCATCATCATCAAAGTCCCACGGTGCTTGCAGCTCATTTCTCAGTTCCCCATGCTTATTACTATCACCATCTCCCTGTATGCATTCTACTTATGTTACATATGTTACTATAGCATATCAAGGACCTTGTGGCTTTGGTAAATCTGGAATTTGAGTTCCCCTTCATCAAAAACAATGACGATTCCAGAGGAGTCTTAGTCATACGGATAGGCCGTTGAGCCGTCCAAGACTGGGGACGATGGTTCCCTTTTACGAGTTGGTGCGTGGATAAACGGGCTTCGGCTTAGTATCAGCTCGCGAAATTGGTTTCTTGACCCAGTCTTGGCAGTTTAACAATATTATCCTTGATTATTCTATATTTTCATTTGATTTATTTTCCCTTTAAACCCAGCATGCATTCATGTAGGAATTTGAAACAATTGTCGAAAAATCATTCTGATAAGCTGTTTTTGTGGGTCAAATTGATCTTGATCTTCAATGTGAGATATTCCATGCCGAATTGAGTCCTCAGTTCGTTTTGTCGCTGTTTTGGGTCATTTTCTCGAAAGCTCCTTGTTTGGATTTCTATCATCTTATTTTAATCATTTTCTCTTTGATCCACCTTGGCTGCAGCACGTCCACTAGCTGGTAACCGCTCCCCAATGGTGAAACCTACAGGTTTGTGACCTGAGGTACTTCCACCGCGCTGGAAGTTGATCATTTATTTTATCTCCTTCGTGCACCGCGTGCACACCTCCCCGTTTTATCCGAACATCGTTGGTTTCATTGAATTTCCCGGGATTGCTTCATCTCGTGCTTCTGATTTGATTCTCATCAAGTGATGTTGATTGCGTGTCTCATCACACCTTGGCATCTACTTTTCAGTTTGCTACGCTCCCTTGCAAAGCAGACGCCAAGGCGGGGCAGCTGTAGACACGCCAAAATTGACGTTACTATGAGTACATCTCATATTGCCTTGTAATGCCCCAATTTGACCCTCAAATTAGTTCTATTTGAGTGGTTTTTCTCACTTTTCTTGGATTTCTCCCTTTTTTATCTCTTTTCCTATTTTCCCCTATTTTTCTGGATTTTTCTGAATTTTTCTAGATTTTTCTGGATTTTTTTGGGCATTTTTCTCTATTTTTCAGAAATAACGACTTGACGTGGGGCGTCTTTTAAATAACGACTTATACATGGGCGTTTCTTAAAAAATTAACGACTATACTGAAGGGCGTCCATTCTTTGAATTTCCTATTTTTCTGGATTTTTCTGGAATTTTTTCGGAATTTTTCGAGAATTAACGCCTTAACCATAGACGTTATTTTTAATTGGAAAAGAATAAAAAAAATCGAAAATTGAATAACGCCGTATGTGAGGGCGTGACTTTCAAATTGAATATTTTAATATTATTTTTCAACCCCTTCCAGAGGTGATTTGGTGGCCTTCCGGGTGTCAGAAAAATTCACAAAAATAGTCGTTGGAATCAGGGCGACGAGATGCACCTTCACCTAAAAAATGGGAAAATAATATTGAGAAATGAAAAATGGCCCTATTTTGAATATTTTAAATTAACGTCTTTGGTTAGGGCGTGTTTTAATTAACGCCTTTGAATCAGACGTGTTTCACAATTTTTCAAATAAATTCTAAAATTGATTTTTTAATTAACGCCCTTAGATAAGGCGTGTTTTTAAAAGACGCCCTTTGGCAGGTCGTCAATTCTTTAATTGACGCCCTGGTCCAAGTCGTGTTTCAGTTTTGTGTTCCGAATGAACGCAGCCTTTCCCCAGAGAGTCCCTGCTTCGTTTGGGCTCTTGCCCAGTCTTATCCTCCCCTCTTTGGGCTCTTGCCCGTTCTTATCTTTCCTTACCTTGTACTCTTTCCTTCTTACCTTCTCTTCTACCTTTTTAATAGGGCCGATCGCTCTGTTGTTCGGTTGGACCCCCTTCTTCCCCTCCGTTTGTTTTTCCTTTTGCTTTGTTTTCTCACAGGCGCTGCTGCTGTTGCTGCTGCTGGCCGAAGGAGGAGCCTCTGCATCTCCCCATCGAGCATCCAAGGCCAAAGCACATGCTCTTCTTTTTCCTTTCCTTTTATTATCTTAAACATACGTGCATGCATATACCTTCATCATGTTTATATCCTATTAATTCCTTTCTTCTCAACCACGTTGAGAACCTCCGACAGTGCATCCCTTGCACATCCTTTTCTTTATTTTTCATATCATTCATATATCTCCCACCCTCATTGCATAGGGGTTTAAGGGCAATCCCCTTAAGGTGTGTATTGTCCCTATTTTTCATGCTCATATATTTTTATGGAATTTGATGCTACACCATTGTTTCTAATCCATATCTTTTGGTGTTTGTCTTTTCTTACAAGGGTAATTGATTGAAGACTCTCTTCGTCGGCCGGCCGATCTTGAAGAGAAAAGGAGTACTCACATCCCCGCACTTTCAAGGTATTCTTCGCGATCTCTCCCCTTCATTAATTGTTATATCTTTTGAGGCGTTCGCGTCTCTGGCGATCACAACCTCCTTTTAGCACCTCGTGCTATTTTATTGCTTTCATCATATCTATTGCTTTTTTATATTTAAGTGTGGATTTTTAAAAGAGATCTACATTATGCTCTAATTGTGCAGGGGAAAAGAAGAACGGGGATTTCTTGGCTCCAGATCCGGGCAGTATACCAGGCATTGCCCGAGTTTCAGAGAGAGAGACTGGCCGGGATGGGATTTGCCGAGGTGTTGAGCATCGAGGTGACCAGGATGGATACTCCACTCTTTTACGCACTCCACGAGAGATGGGACCCCGTGAGCCGAGCATTCATCTTCCCATGGGGTCACATGATCCCCACATTGGAAGATATGGCGAAGATCACCGGCTTGCGAGTCCACGGAGCAGCAGTGACCGGGTGGACATATGGAGATTACATAGTGCTAGCTCAGGAGCTACTGGGCTTAGACTTGATCAGGCCGGGGCACACATCATCCCAGCTCTCGAGGTCGAGATTGCAGGACAGCTTGGGACTGAAAGGAGTGGCTATAGCAGTTGGCGAGCTACCCGAGCAGCACATAGACTGAGTGATTGAGTAGGTGCGCCCGCAAGTGGCGGCAGAGGCAGGACAGGAGGGAGACCAGGTCCTGAGACGATTTATGATGCTGTTGTTCAAAAAACTACTTTTTCCGACTCGAGTAGATGTGATCAGCTACATGCTACTGCCACTACTGGAGGATTTGGGCAGAGTGGGGAAATACGCCTGGGGAGCGGCAGTGCTTGCCTTCCTCTTCGAGTCGCTCAGCACCACAGACCGATGGACGATGCTAGGTGGCTTCTCGCGTTTCCTTCAGGTAAAATAAATGATTATGATTATACAAATGATGCAATTTACTTGACCCTAAATGCAGATCTGGAGCTTCATGTACCTCTCAGGGATTGGGCGAGGTACTCAGCTGCATCCCGAGCGGATTCCGATCACGAGGCGATGGGTTGTAGCAAGGGACACGGGATCCATCAACAGGCTGACCCGGGCCATCCAGGACGATCTAGACTCATTCCCACATACATCGATAAGCTCCTAAACTTAAAATGCTTTGCTATGCTTCCAAATGCCTTAAATGCTTTTAAGTGTTTTAAATGCACCTGAATGCTTCTAAATGGACTAATATGACTTTTCAGGTAAGATGGACCTCATACTGAGACGAGGGCCACGAGAGACAGCCTTGGGTCCAGGCCTCTCTGGCGTACACTGGGAGTGACATATGGCTACACTGCATCAATGTAATCGAGCCCCTGCACTATCGGTTGATCCTGCGGACCCGGGGACTCCACCAGTCAGAGGTGACATTCCCCCGCAGAAATGACGAGCACCCAGGCAAGTCCTCAAAGGGCATCAGCGGCGATGTGGATTGGTGCGCTCGAAAGGCCAAGTATGTCCATGACTGGAACAAGAGTGGCCGGGCGGTGAAGGAGCGGGCGGAAAGTGACGAGGCTTACCTCAAAGCCTACTCGTAGCGGTACGGGGACCAGGTGTTCAGAGGCACCCGACGACCGGTATGAAATTCTAAACTCAAACTCTTGTCTATTTCTACTAAATTTCTATATGCACTGACTCATGCCTTATAAATGCAGCTAGACCCCCAGGGACGCATAGCCGAGCTCGAGGGACTCCTTCATGCCACCATCCAGCAGCGGGATGAGTACCGGACTGCTTTGGAGCTCTTGGTGAGTTTCCCAAACTCTAGACTTAATTGCTTATGATGCAAATGACTAACCTTGATTTCTAAATGCAGCGGGCCGAGGGAGCCCAAAGAGCAGGACCGAACGCTCCATCTTCGTTGTCACAGCCTGCCGGTAGCCGGGCTGAGCGAGACGCAGATTTTGCTCGGGCCATAGCTCGAGCCGAAGAGGCGGAGGCCACCCTCGCAGAGCGGGTAAGAAACTAATCCTTTAGACTTAAAATGCTTTATGACTTGAATGCTTTCTATTTGTGCAAATGTTGATCATGATGAAAAAAATGCTAATGCAGGCGAGAGAGTTAACCACAGCAATAGTCGAGACGGAGCGAGCTTGAGCAGAGATTGAGCGGACCCGCGCAGAGGCGGAGCGCCTTCAGGCAGAGGTAGCCCGGCTGAGGGGAGAAGCAGAGCGAGCATCTACCCAGACAGCGGACCTCGAGAGATACCGGAGCGAGGCTCGGGCGGCGCGACTCTAGGTTCATGATTTGAAGATTGAGCTCCGGGCCGTAGAGCGGACAGTCTGGACGATCATCCATGGACCTGTGCTGAGTGCATCCCGGAGTGCTGCAGCGGGAGGCACACGGAGTGGAGTACCGAGCGGATCGGTAGGAAATTACCTGGCTAGTTCTTCCGATCGGCGGAGGAATGAGGAGGTAGACTGGAGACGATCGCGAGAGGAGGATCACAGTACCATGGAGCCGCCGGCAAAGCGGCAAGAGGGTGCTGGTGATAGTGAGGGCCCGGGAGATAGACCGGCCGAGTGATGTATTCTCTTTTCTTCTTTTGACACCCACACTTGTACATGACTTATGTGAATGAAATGAAATGAATGAAAAAATTCTTTTTGTTTTTTTGTTTTTATGTGGATGAATGAATGAATGAATGTGAGTATGAATGTGAGGATGGAAATGGATGCGAATGTGTGAATGAATGGATGAAAATAAATGTGTGGATGGGAATGCAAATGAATGGATATGAACAGGGGATAAAGTGTAAGACCGGCAGGTCAAACCAAAGGGAGAAGGGAAAGAATAGAAACCTGCAGCAGACTGTGTGACGGTCCAGTATAGGAGAGGCAAATCCATTTAACGCACCAAGATCAGGCCGTCAGAGACAACAGAGGATGGACTGAAAATTGCGTAGCAGGAAATGTGACGGTCCACTAATGGAGCGTCAGAATCAGGTGACGATCATAGACTAGACCGTCAGACATGACAGAATGATATTGGGCTAAAAATGTGTAGCAGGAAATGTGACGGTCCAGTGATGGAGCGTCAGGGATCTGTGGCGGTCCAATATTAGACCGTCAGACATGATAGAGTGAGATTGAGCTAAGAACGCGTAGCAGGAAATGTGACGGTCTGGAGATAGAGCGTCAGAGCTATGTGACGATCTTACGATAGACCGTTAGAGAACAAACTGTACTCCGAGACGAATTCTGCCGTGAGAGCCCTAACTCGAGGTAATAAGACCTTAATCCACACTAGAACCCTCCTAGGCTTAGGATAAGGCTTTCTAACCCAAGTCTTATCATTCTAGCACCAAAATCAAGCCTTTAAAAGATAGGAACAAGCCCAAAAAGCGTATCTTTCATTGATTCTCTGCTACAAGGGTTGAAAACTCCATCAAAGAGCAAGAAACATCATGAAGAGAAGCTTCGGAGCGATGGGCATGGCAGAGAGGGTCTATACTGGGCCCAAAGCAGCCAAGAAGGAGCATGGGGAGCTACAACGGTTGACATCCATCCCCAAGTGTGAGCGACGTCACGCGGTTCGGAGTTCGATGGAGCGGGGAAGAGGATGCGGAGAGCGCGCGGGCTCCTCTTTTTGTTTGTTTTGCTGTTTGCTACAACACAGAGATGAGAGAAGAGAGAGAAGGGGCCACCACGGGAGATTGCTCCGGCGGGGCGAGCGGGACAAGTATAATATAGCAAGATATGGGGTTCAAACGGCCATAGCGGGAAGTGACTCACCGCGACCTCGGGGGGACGGGAATGGTGCAAAAATTAAATAACAAGAATTGAAACGGCCATTGGGGAAGTGACTCGCCGCGGCCTCGAGAATATGAGCAGAATATAGCAGAATATAAAAGAGAATATAAGAACAGAGATTTAAACGGCCATTGGGGAAGTGACTCGCCGCGGCCTCGAGAATATGAGCAGAATATAACAGAATATAGAGAGAGTATAAGAACGGAAATTTAAACGGCCATTGGGGAAGTGACTCGCCGCGGCCTCGATGATATGAGCAGAATATAACAGAATATAGAGAGAATGTAAGAACGGAAATTTAAACGGCCATTGGGGAAGTGACTCGCCGCGGCCTCGATGATATGAGCAGAATATAACAGAATATAGAGAGAATGTAAGAACAGAAATTTAAACGGCCATTGGGGAAGTGACTCGCCGCGGCCTCGATGATATGAACGAAATATAACAGGATATAAAGAGAATATGAGAACAGAAATTTAAACGGCCATTGGGGAAGTGACTCGCCGCGGCCTCGATGAAAAGATGTGATCGCCAGGGGCCGAAAGACCCCAAAATAAGAAAGTGATCGCGCCTACCTCAAGAGCGGGAGATGGCGGGTTGCTTCTTCCTCTCCTTCCGGCCGGCCGACGGAGAGGGCTTTCCTCGGCTACCCTTGCAAAACAACGACAAACAAATGACAAGTGGCTTAGAAAGATGAATGTGTAGTATTCATATCCTTGCAATAAAAATGACGAAATAACGGGAAGACACACACCTGGTTGGTGTTATCTTTTAAACCCCTCTCGGACTCGAGTAGGAGGAAAATGAGATGATGGATGCGAGATGATGAATGCAAAAGAACTACGAAGAAAAGGAAAGAGTTGGCTTATTGGATGTGCCAGTGGTGAAATTCGGCGGAGCTCCGGCAGCGTGGGGACGACGTAGAAGCGCGGTGGATGAAGACGACCTTCCTCTCGCGAGCGTGGGCACCCGAGAAGCCGGCAGAACCTCCACCTACAAAAGACCCCACGGGTTAGAAAAATGACTTCGTAGCCTTTGGGCTCCGGCAGCCTATCGGATCACTGCTTAGCTCTCCTAGAACTGAGGGGGTGGGCCTCTATTTATAGAGCTCCGGAAGGTGGAGGCGTCCAGGACCCTGGACACCTCCATCAGGGCCGAAATAATATTTTATTCTATTTTTATTGATTTTTTTGGAATACTTTTGTGGAGGCGTCCAGGGTCCCGGACGCCTCAAGCAGGTCCACCGAAAACCGACGACGGCCGCACGCGGTTCGGCACAACGCGTGGTTTTGTGAGCGGCGCCTCGTGATTCAGAAATGGGCGCGTCCAGCTGACCGGACGTCTCTATATTTTAGATTTTTTCACACACGACAAACCGTCGCTCGGTGGCCGGCGCCCGTGAGGGTTTTTATGGAGGCGTCCAGGGGCATGGACGCCTCCAATATATATATATATATTATTTTTTGTCTTTTATGCCAGGGCTGGCATTTTGATTTTTTTAGATTTGTTTTTATGGAGGCGTCCAGGGGCCTGGACGCCTCCATTAATGTATATTTTTATTTATGTTTTGTTTTATTTTATGCCAACTGGCATTTTACAAACATTTTTTATTATTTTTGTTTTTTATGGAGGCGTCCAGGGGCGTGGACGCCTCCATTAATTTATATATATTTTTTATATTTTTTATTTGATTTTGGGCCCTGAGAAAAGAATAAAATAAGAGAAAAGAATGGGGGCGTCCAGGGGCCTGGACGCCCCCATTAAGACCCACCCGGGTCCTTGGATCAGGCGTCGGCGGTCGCCCGGTAGACCCCCTTCTTGATTCCGGAACCTCCCGATGCGTTCGACTGGTGTTGATGTCGCCCGAATGCCGTGACGAGACGATTCCGGATGCCGAAAAGGGCGGAAGAAGACTCAAGAAAAGGAAGCACTCAAGTGATTCAAAACGCGTCAGCCGTCGCGGGGCGTTGTATAGTAATATGAAACTTTCTCAGGAGACGTCAGGAATGGCGTGTCTACAGCTGCCCCGCCTTGGCGTCTGCTTTGCAAGGGAGCGATACGTAGTGGAATGGTATCGAAGTGGAGTGAAATGGAGTGGGAGCGGACTGATAAGTCGATGCCAAGGTGTGATGAGACACGCTTTTGACGTTACTGTTTGGAATCTTTCCTGGAGTTTCAATGAGGCGACCTTGAAGAAGGTCTTTCAAATATTGGCGATTGCTTGGACGGAGATCAAATAAGGGAGGGTGAGATGTGCGCTCAGGCACGAAACAAAAAGGGACCAACTTCTCGGTGTGGAAGTACCTGGGTCATAAACCGGAGGTTTCACCTTTGGGGAGCGGTTACCAGCCAATGTGGAAGTGCTGCGGCCAAGGTGGGTCAAAAAAGGTAAAGTAATATCTGAGGGTCTGTCCAAACAAGGGTCTCCTTTGGAAGAGCAGCGTCGGGGCCGTCTCTAGGAAACTCGGTATTTCATTCGGAGTGGAATATCTCATATTTGTGGGAATTGAAACACAATGGCTTTCACAATCGAATCACTTGAATGATCTTCCGCAATAAATCAAGTCCTACATGAATGCATGCCGGGTTTAAAGAAAAATTCAAAACAAACTAAAATAGAAAATAGCCAAGGATAATATTGTTAACTTGTGAAGAACGGGTCAGGATACCGATCCGGTGAGCTGATACTGGGCTGGGGCCCGTTTATCCACGCACCAACTCACTGAACGGAACCGTCGTCCCCATTCTATCACAAATTGACGGCCTATCCGTACAACCCAAACTCTTCCGGGATCATCACCGTTTTTGTTGAAGGGGAACTCCAATCCCAGATTCGTTCGGGCCGCAAGGTCCTTGACATGTTCTAGTAGCGTAGGTATCATATACTATGATGCATGACATGGTGGGACCAACCAATGAAAGGTGGGACAGGAGATAGGACAAAGACGTCCGTTAGTAAAACCTGCACAGGCCAGCAAAGGTTAGCAACATCAAAAGGTAGCAGAATCGCACCACAGTTCAAAGGAGATCCAGACAAAATCTTGACAATGACCACTGATGTGACATGTTCTGTCCTGTAGCACCCTTCCCTTCCTATAAGAACTCCCCTTAGGCTAGTTCATTCAAATGCACCAAGGTGGGTTTTGGAAGCTCAGGAGAGGAAGGAGAGGAGAATCTAGAGATCTTCAGGATGGAAGGAGAGTCTTCCCGCGTTATGAAGAGGAGCAAGCCTAGCAGCGAGATTAGGCGACTTTCCGACCTCGAGGGTCATCTGAGTGGGACGATCATGTCGCATATGGTAAGCCGACTCTTTTCAAATTTCTGCACGTGAACCTTCTTCTTACTTCCTTCATTTCTTCTTCTTTCCTCTCCCAGCCATATCCACTCTTCCCAGGCCCGAGGAAGTTTTCCAAGCTGCCATGGCTTTCAAAGCTGACTTCCAATATCTCCATTGGCATGAGGGCCATACTCTCGAAGTGGCATCTGCAGGGGCTCCTTATTCACGCCAAGCATTACGAGAAGATTCGTATGGACTGGGCGGCTATGGGCGCGCTAGTGGAGGTCTGGCATCCCCAGACCCACACTTTTATCTTCCCGACCTTCGAGGTGACCATCCTCCTCGAGGAGGTGGAACTTCTGCTTGGTTTGAAGAAATTCAAGAGTGACGGGAAGGTGAAGGCTATGCGGATGCTGACACGGGGTACTTCTGAAAGCGTCCTTGGAAGCTTCATGCCGCCCGACGCAGCTAGAAAGGTCCGTACTCAGAAGGGGATCGATCTCCAAAAGCTTGCGGAGTGGGTCATGAACGCCCTGAGAGGGTCACCAGACGATGACTATTTGGAGGGAATCATGAAGGGGTTCACTATCTGTCTGGCGGGTGCTCTCTTGTTTCCTTATACCGACAACATAGTGGAGGAAGACCAACTGAGTGCTATCTGCGGGATTTGGCGTGGAAAGAGGGTGGGACCCGCTGTCCTCGCCTACCTGTATAGTGGCCTTACTGCCTCGAGCATGGGTAAGCCTCCATTTGGTTGTGCACTTGTCTTAAATTGCTGGCTGGATTTGCATTTCAAATTCGACCACCGCGAGGGAATGCCAACCGCTTCGAAGCTCTTCCAACAAAGCCCGCTTCACCACATAGCCGACGTGTTAGGCTTCGGTGGTACTGTAGTGAACCGCGTTCCGTGGCTGAAGAAACGTGAAGACTGGCGGTCTCACTTCCGCACCGTGACACAAGGCTTCTTTACTTGCGCACCGGCATGTTTGCTTTTGCTAGATCTCCTCATGAGGTCTTCCCCCGAAGTTGATCTTCAACTGATCGGCGCGACCGAGTTCGTCCTTTACAGTGCGCATCGGTGCTGTCTCCAGATTGGCATCCCACGCCATTCGTTCCCGCCACCGACTGGCATTGTTCCTTTGAAGAAAAGGGAGTTGGGCACTGAAGCGGACGCGAAGGAAGCGAAGGCCATTAAAGCTCCCTGGAAGACAAGTGTTGCGGGAAAGGCCTTAGCGCACGTGGTGGAGGAATGTGAGCCGTGGAGGGCTTATGTAACCGAACTGGGGAAGTTAAGGCCTAAAGCGCCTAAGCCCCTGATGTAGTTCACTCTGCTTTTCTGATGGAATAAAATTTGGCATTTGGATGTTTCGGACCCCCGTCCCCTTAATTATTATCTTTTTTTTATGGTTTTTCTTTTTCTTTGTATTTTTTATTTTGTTTGGATTATATACATATTCTTATATAAATATATTTTTTTTTGAAAATTTTTTATTATGGGGGCGTCCAGGGGCCTGGACGCCCCTAATTTTATTTTATTATTTTATTATTATTATTTTTTTTGACAATTTATTTTTGGGGGCGTCCAGGGTCCTGGACGCCCCTATTTTGATTTTTCTTTTATTTTTTTTATATATTTTTATTTATTTATTTTATTTTTGGGGGCGTCTAGGCGCCTGGACGCCCCTATGTTTTTGAATTTTTGAAAAAAAATAAAAATTGTGGGGGCGTCCAGGCGCCTGGACGCCCCAATAACAGGTCATTCCATATATAGGGGGGGGCTCCCCCTTGTTCACTTATACTGTTCATTCCGACCGTCCAGCCACTCCAAACGACCCATTCTTAGTCCCAATGGAGCGAGGAGGATCGAGTCAGGGTCCAGAGAAGCGGAAACGACTGGCTCGTCGTGCGAGGAGGTTGAGGGATGATGCCGAGGAGGCCGCAGCAGAGGAGGTTGCTGCGGGGGAGGAGATAGAGGTGCCTCTCCTGGCCGCGGAGGCCGCTGCGGATGCTGGTGACGCGGGAGAGGACGATCACGACCCGGTAAGTACCTCGGAATTCTCACTTTGTGGTTCAATAGGCTAAAACGGGTGTGCGAGAGGCTGTGAGAGAAAGGCGGGTAGTGAGAGAAGGAGGCGTCCAGGGGCCTGGACGCCTCCACGTTTTCTTTTTATTTTTGGTTATTTATTTATTTACGAAAAGTAATAAAAATAAGGAGGCGTCTGGCTCCAGGACGCCTCCATTATAATATATATATTTTTAATATATTTTTCTTGTTTTGGCTTTGTTTTTCTTTTTTCTAAAAAAAACAAAATAAAGGAAAAAAAGAGGAGGCGTCCAGGGGCCTGGACGCCTCCACAAGAAAATATAAATATTTTTAAAAATATAAAAAATAAAATAAAAGAATAAGTAGTATATATACAGTGTTATTGTTTTATGACTGTTCATGATGCTGATGTGTTCTTTGTTGGTTTTGTGGTTTGCAGGGCGTGATGAAGGGCCGGATCAGCTGGTCCTTGGTGGTGGCAGCATACCGTGGGCTGCCGGATTTCCAGAGGGCGCGTGTGGACGCCATGGGCTTTGGAGCTTTCCTTAGGATCGAGCCCTTCCGGCTCGACCTTCCTCTTATCAGGCACTGAGGGAGCGGTGGCACGCACCGAGCCGGGCGTTTCTGATGCCCTGGGGGCACATGGTGCCGACGCTGGAGGACGTGGCTCGGATCACCGGGCTACGAGTTGACGGAGAGGCAGTCAGCGGGGTCACCTACCCCGACTACCGAGAGAGTGCCCTGGACCTGCTGTGGTTAGAGACGAGCGTGACTGATAGAGACAGCAGGGTAGTCGGCCGAGTGGAGATCATGGAGGCGCTCGGATTCGTCGACCCGCGTCAGCGGGTTAGCGAGACTGGAGCAGAGTTCTTGGCTCGACTGGAGGGGGATGCTCGTGCAGCTTTCACCCAGGATCCGAGCGAGAGGGAGCTGGTGGATCTAGACCTTCGGAGGTTTCTTTTCTTCTTCCTGGGCCGCCTTCTGCTGGGGACGAAGGGGGATGGCATCCACTGCCGTTTCCTCGGGATCTTGGCGGATCTGGACAGAGTGGGGCACTATGCGTGGGGAGCGGCTCTGCTTGCCCATCTGATTGCCGATCTCTCCCAGACTTCGGAGAAGGAGACGACAGTCAGCGGCTTCGCACCTTTCCTCCAGGTAAACATTTTATTTATGCATTCCCACAGTTAAATATGCAATTATTGTACTAATGATGTATGATGGATGCAGGTGTGGAGCTATTACTATTTCCCGATGGGGAGGGCTAGGCATGGGAACAGGAGGGCCGTGCCTCTGGCGCGGCAGTGGAGGCCGGTCGTGGTTGCAGCACCCCACGGCTACCAGCTGGCGTCACTTCGTCGGGAGCTGAGCGAGTATCCCGAGGCCATGGTATGATGCGTATGATTTTTTTTGTGTTTATGCATGTGACTGAATGGTAACTAACATGATGTATGTATGGTGATGCAGGTGGTGTGGAGGCCCTACCTGGGCATGGGCGATGCTGGCCAGCCCTGGGTTGTAGCGGGTCTTCCTCGCTTCAGGCGGGACGTGTGGGTCCATTGCCTGAACGAGATTGAGCCGCTGCGGCTTAGACTGGTCATGAGGACGTTGGGGCTGGCCCAGGAGTGGGTAGACGTAGATGCGCCGGCCCGCATTGGGCGGAAGACCAAGGGGAAGGCGAAGATCGTGGACTGGCGTACGCGCTTCCCAGCACAGTACCAGGACTGGCAGCAGGGCGGGGTCCCAGTAGTGTCCCACGTACAGGACAGCACAGACTACATGAGACGGTACCGAGCTACGTACGGGGACCGCCTCTCCTTGGGTGGTATGGCAGGGGTAAGTGAAATGAAACTGCTCCACCTTTCTATATGTATATGCATGGGATACTAACTTATGTGTAATGCAGGATGCTCGTGATACCATGATCGCTGACCTGCGGGCCCAGTTGGCGGACGCCAGGCGACAGTTGGTGGCCATCCGACAGGAGTTGGAGATCCTGGTGAGTCTATGCAATGCATTTTTTTTGTGACCTGGATTTTTGATGCTTAGCCTTTGACTGACGTTTGCCCCGTGTTTCAGCGGGCCCACCAGACAGCGGCAGCCGGGATGGCTGGTGGAGCGGGTTCCAGTTCGCGGGGCCCTCCTCCGGAGGTTTCTGCCCTCCAGGAGCAGCTGGCGTACGCGGTGGCTCGGGCTGAGGAGGCCGAGCGTGACCGCGAGGCTCGAGTGAGTGCTTGCTTGGCCGCGACCCTTTTCTAGCTACTTTCCTTCTATCACTGTTCTCTTACGGTGCATGCGTGCCTTGACAGGTGGCCGAGATCCGAGAGGCCCTGGCGCGTGCTGTTCGTGCCGAGCAGGAGCGCGACGCTCGGGTGGCGGAGCGTGACGCCCGGATTGCGGAGCGTGACGCCCGGATTGTGGAGCTGGAGGAGGAGCGTCGACGAGAGGCTGAGGAGCTCCCTCGTGACGTGCTGGATCTGCGGATCACCCTCGAGTTGTCGAGGAGGGAGGCAGTGAGAGAGAGAGAGGAGAGGGAGAGAGAGAGGGAGGAGCGACAGCGGGATCAGACCGAGAGGAGGGCTCTGGAGGCCCAGCTGCTGGAGCTCCGATTGAGTCTTGGCACGGCGGAGGGGAGGCTTCGGGAGAGCGAGGAGCGGTACCAGAGGGCGAAGGAACGCGGGGCGCGACTTCGTCAGTCTGGTTCTTTTTCCATGGGCAGCTATCTGGTTTCTTCGGCCGAGGAGCGTCGTCGCGCCTTCGAGGCTGGAGTGCCACCGCAGGGCGAGGCGAGCACGGCTTCTCAGGGTTCACAGAGGTCGCGGAGGCCCCCTAGGGATCTCCGTCAGAGGAGGGAGGAAGGAGATGACCAGGAGGGTGACGGTGAGAGTTAGAGAGTTGCTTGTACGTCACCCTTCTCACTGTATGATGTACTTTCGGCTATTATATGAAATGGAAATGGCTTTTGTGTTGTGTGTACTTTTCTCTCTCCCACACTTTCTTTTTTGCACTGAGTTGTCCCTTGAGGCACGCTCCGCGAGACCTTGCCCTGAACAGCGGGGAACTATGCTTTGCACGGGGGGATTTTGTTTCCTTTTCCCCCTTTTGGGCGCGTCCAGGCGCGAGGACGCGTCTTAATCCTTGATTTTAAATTTAAAGCGACGGGTGGTCCTTTCTTCTCCCGTGCCTTACCCGCAAACGAGCCCGCCTTCCGCCGAAACGCGCTTGCCCCTTTTTCGTCTTCCTCCTCTTTTGATCGATGGAGTTCGGTGGGCCCGACCGTGGTGAAGGTGGAGAGGGACGAGGAACTCCTCGCCCAAGGAGGGACGCGCCCGAGCACGGAACGGCGTCCATGGAGGAGGAAGGGCCGCTTCGGGCCCCCGAGGGACCCGAGGGGCCCGATGGCGTGGGAGGAGGTGAACACGGTCCGGTAGGTCCTCCGATCTCTTCCTCTTTTAATTCATTTTGGGTTTTGAAGCGAGCCGCGCGAGGAGGAAAGGGTTCGGCGAGTGTTGCACTCAAATGATGGACGCGTCCTAGACAGGGGACGCGTTCCTTTTGACTGATATGGGACCCCTTTCTTGGTGCAGGACATGGCAAGGACCCTGGGCCTGGCCGATGAGTGGGCGAGTGCGGACGAGCCGAGCCGCGTCAGGAGGGAGAGTCGCGGCAAGGCGAGGCTCGAGGACTGGCCCGTACGTCTCCCTGGACAGCAAGGGGGTGTACTGGTGCAGGACAGTGCCGACTTCCTGCGGCGGCAGAGAGAGAGTTACGCGGGGCTTCCCCAAGCTGGGGACACGCGTGGCATCGGCGGCTCGCGCGCCCAGCTGTCAGAGACTAGGCGGCAACTGGCCGTCGCTCAACATGAGCTGTCGCTCCTGGTAAGTTACGTGCCGCACTTTTAACTTCAGATTTTGGAGTTTCACTGACGGCCGTTGTTTATTTTGTTCCAGCGTGCCCAGCAGACAGCGACGGTGGGAGTGGCTGGCGGATCTTCCAGTTCCTCGGCCCCTTTTCTCGAGATTGCTTCCCTCCGGGAGCAACTTGCCGGTGCGGTGGCCCGTGCGACCCGGGCGGAAGAGGAGCGTGACGCCTGGGTGGCGACTGTAGCGGAGCTGCGGCATCGTGGTGAGGAGAGACCTTCTCCAGACATCCTGGAGTTAAGGGTTCTTCTGCAGATGATGAGGAGAGAGGTAGAGAGAGAGAAAGCCGAGAGAAGGTCCGAGCGACAGCGGGATCTGACCGAGAGGAGGGCCTTGGAGGCCCAAGTGAGGGAGCTCCAGCTGGGCCTTCAGGCCGTCGTGCAGAGGCTAGGAGGGATGGAGACGCGCTACGAGAGAGCGCGAGAGTTCGGGGAGCGACTCCGCCAGTCCGGTCGCTTTGCCGCCAGTGGCTTCTTCGCCACGCCAGGGGAGGAGCAGCGAGTCACTGCTGCGGAGCAGGCGCCCAGAGGCGAGGCAGGTGCTACTGCACGGGGATCCCGGAGGCTTCTGAGGGACCCTCACCTCGGGGGAGAGGAGGAGAGTGCCCGGAGAGATGAGTGATGGTGAGGATTGGCGGGCTAGTGGACCCGTCACCTCTTTATGTTTATGATGTTTTTGACAGCTTATGTAGAATTATGAATGGAGTGATTTGATTTTCTGATGCTTGTTTGTCCTCTTGTGCGTTCCTTCTTCCCTACACTTCTTCTCCTTTGCACTGTTCCCATGTGACGGATCTGTCGAGACTCCGCCTCGAGCGGAGAATCACGTCTTGTTGTGACCATTTTCCACGGGAATCTGCCGTCGAAGTCAATACTGACGGCCCTAGTTCCTTTTCCCGGATGTTGTGCCAAATTTTGCGGGCGTCCTCCAAAACATGATAGGGTATCCCTAGACAACATAGGGGCTATTCGTCCTATTCTTCGTCCAGTCAATCACCCTGTGCGAGCGGTGAAGCGACACATGGGGCCGCTTGGCCGGTGTCTTATTGCGAGGGCTATCATCGACAGGTGATGGAGGCAATCTTGGCCCGCACTCCTTCCATTTCTATAAATTCTTGTCCCTTTTATCTTCCCAGGTATATCGAGGAATAACTCGAGGAGCACAAGTTCTCACGGGAGAGGAGGAGTTCAAAATTCTGAGAGTTGGATGGAGGGCGAATCTTCCCATTCCTCGAAGAGAAGCAGGTCCAGTGGTAGTAGTTCCAGGAGGCTTTCAGACTTTGAAGGGCACTTCAGCGAAAGGGCCCAATCACAACTCGTAAGCCAAGTTTTCTTGCCCTTTTCTCATTTTTTCTTCCTTTCTTCTGACCAAACCTCACCCCCATTCCTGGTATGTGTAGGTTGTGATGAAATCACAAATCTTATGGGAGTTGGTAGTAGCAGCGTACAGGGGCCTCCCAGATTTTCAGAAGGCGAGGCTAGACGTGATGGGATTTGGTACCTTCCTTCGGATCGAGCCGATCCAGCTTGACCTAGTCCTGATCCAAGCCTTGTGTGAGAGATGGGACCCAGTGAGCTGGGCATTCCTGATGCCTTGGGGGCACATGGTGCCCAGCTTGGAAGATGTGGTCCGAATTACGAGTCTCAAGGTGGATGGCGAGGCAGTGACCGGAGTCACTTACGCGGACTACCGAGAAGGTGCCCAGAAGTTACTGGGTTTGGACCTAGATGGTCGGAAAAACAGGTCGGTATCTAGGGCGTCCCTCATGGATGCATTAGGGCTCACCGACACTCGTCGGCGGGATGACGAATCCTCAGAAGAGTTCATGGAAAGGATGGAAATAGGATGCCGTGCCGTGTATTGCACAGATTTCGGCAACTGGGAAAGATGTAACATAGATTTGAGGAGATTTCTCCTCTTCCTTTTGGGGAGATTGGTACTGAGCTCGAAAGGGGATGGTATCCAATGTTGCTTCCTGGAGCTGCTGTCAGACCTTGAAAGAGTAGGGTATTATGCCTGGGGAGCCGCCATGCTGGCACACTTGTTTGCAGGCCTATTCCAAGAAACGGATCGTGAGATGACTGTGAGTGGTTTCACACCATTCATCCAGGTATTTTTTTGGTTTTGCTTGTTTTGTATTTTTTTTGTTGTTTTCGCAAGGTGCTGATGACCTGCGCCGAGCAGCTATGGAGCTATTATTACCTCCCTATGGGGAGAGCTCGACATTGGCGACCCGTGATGGTGCCGCTAGCCAGGCGGTGGGAACCCGTCATGAGTGCGGCACCCCTAACCTACCAACTGATGGTGTTAAGGCGGGAGCTACAGGAGTTCCCTACAGCGATGGTAAACTGGAGACCCTACTCAGACATGGTCGATGCCAACCAGCCGTGGGTTCTAGCAAGTCGTGCCCGGTTCGGACGGGAACTATGGATGCACTGCCTGAATGAAATCGAGCCGCTTCGGCTACGATTAGTTATGAGGACTTTAGGACTGGCTCAAGAATGGGTGGATTCAGCTGCGCCACCTCGTGTCGGGAGAAAGACGCGGGGACCGGCGACTTGCATTGACTGGCGCGTGCGATTCCCCGAACAGTATGAGGACTGGCAACGGGGTGGCACGATTGTAGAATCACAGGCGCGGGACAGCGAGGACTACTTGCGTCTATATAGGACAAAGTACGCAGAACGGTTCCAACCCAGGGGACTTGCGGAGGTAGGTTTCCCCTTTTTCTCTTCTCTTCTTTCTCCTTTTCTTGGTTTTTCTGGTGAAAATGCTGACTTGTAAGGCTGCAGGATGTCCGGGATGCCATGATAGCGAATTTACGAACTCGCTTGGCAGAGATGGAACAACAGTTGGGCGATGCCCGCGGAGCTACGAGCGCCTTGGTCGGTGTACAGTACGTTCCTAATTAAAACCCCAGATTTCAGATGTTGGCTGCTAATTCACATGGTCGTAGCATGCCCAGATTGGCGCGGCCTCCCCAGCGATGGGAGTAGGTGGTGCCTCTTCCAGCTTGTGGATTCCCACCTCAGAACTTGACTCGCTTCATGAGCAACTTGCTCACGCCACGCAGCGTGCTGCGGAGGCAGAAGGGATGCTCCGTATACAGGTAAAAGTTTCAGCGTTGAGTTCTCTTTGTTTACGCCTTATCGCGTATCTGAGATGGTACACTCGGCAGGAAAAGGAGATGGAAGAAGCGCTTGCCCAAGCTGCGCAGAAGGAGGCTAGGATAGCAGAACTGGAGAGGGAACTGCGGCGTCATCCTGATGACGACTCATCCAGGGATGCTATGGAACTGAGGATCACTCTCCAGTTGGAGAGGGAAGACCGTGAGAGAGAACGGGCAGAGAGGGAAAGAAACGCAGAGAGAGAAAGAGCCAACAGTTTGGCTGAAAGGGAGGAGCGAAGGGCCATGGAGGCCCAACTATTCGAACTCCGAATCGGCCTTGGTCTTGCTGAACAGTGGCTGAGAGATGGTGAGGAGCGCTACCGAAAAGCACGAGAGCGTGGCTTTCGTGTTGGTAGCTTCTCTGCTACTTCCGTGGATCAACGCCGGGATGTGGGAATAGGAAGAGGAGTACAGAGCGGCAGGAGTACCGCTTTTCGTAGTTGGGTAGCACCTTTGAGAGTGTTTTGCCCGGAGAGTAGTGGGACGAGTAATGCAGAGAGAGAGGGCGGAACTTGATGTAAATTTTTTTGGTTTTTTGGAATAAAACACAAGGTTTGGTTTGTTTGTTTTTCACCTTTGCTTCAGTTACCTGAATCCCTGCACATATCACTGAAACAAACAAATCAGAATTTCTGTTCTGACTTGGCCCCTTGCTCAATAAGCAAATGGTCACTGTGACTGTCCTTGATAACTGGTCAAGGGGCCAAGCCTTTATTTAACGAAGGCAAGGGAAAGATGCGGTGATGATAAATGCGACAGGCAAGCACACGAATGCAAGCGATATTAAAAATGAGATGATGCACGTAAATGCAATCATGCAAAATTGATTTGTTTTCTTTTTATATTTGACATTTTTTTTGTTTTATCATAAAAAGATTTTTTTGTTTGCAAATATGTACATTTCTCTTTTCCATTTTTTTTTGCTTTTATCATTTCAATTTTTTTATTGCTAACGCCCGGCAAGCACCCAAATGGCACCTAACCTACGTGAGACAGGGGTTTCTTACTAACCTCCCAGGTATCCTAAGTGCACATCTAGGTTGATTTGGGCCTCTAGACCCCTCGAATGACGATCCCGCCGGCTAAGACTTACCCTGATGACAATACCGTCATGCCATGCTTAGGCTCCCAGTTGCTTCCGACCACAGGGATTCACCCAAAAGGTGTTTGAGGTAAATGATTTGCCCGACCCGGGTCTGTTTCCTCACAACTCTAGATGGTATAAGATGGAACACCCTGGAACCCTAACGACCAACCGCGCGACGCTGACCCGGAATCAGACGCCGTCGCACCCATAGGTGACGCGCTTGCATTGGCCTAAGCCCGAGGTTAAACAAGAAGACATCAAGGTGGTAAACAGGGGTCTTGACCAGCCAGAAACACGGAGACTCCTTCGCAGCGATAGCTTTTACTTTTCAAAGTAGGCAACCAAAATGTGTATATTAAAATAAGGTCGCAGACCCTGGGCAGTTTTCACCTTTCAGAAACTCCATCGAACCTTCATCTTTAGAGGGAGAAGGAAGAGCGTAGGGGATAAACCTCCTGAGAGGACCGGCAAAGCCGTTAACCCGGCGAGCGAATAAGGGCCCATTAACTCTTTCCTTTCGGACAACTTCGGACCAAATCTCGAGCATTTACATTCCACGGCCCCCCTTTGTGGATTCAGACTTTTGCTTTGAGGGGTTTCGTTTATCGCACCAGGCACGGTCACGACCAGGCTTTTCTCTTGATTTTGATTTTGTATTTCTTTCTGTGAGGGAGATATAGTCGTTTGACGTTGGTGGGCTCCCTCTTCGTATGCCTGCGGGGACACTGCCCTCTTCTCGTGCTCTGATCGATGCTCGAGGAAATGGGTCCTACTCTTGCCTTTGGGGTTTGAGTTTCGGTTTCTCATGCTCAGCGTTTTAAGGGCGCCGACTGTCTCATTTGGTCGAAGAGAAAAGAATAAAGATTACAGCTTCCGGAGATCTTCTGGGTGGAGCCCCACCGTAGGTGATGCTACCGATTTTTTTTTGAATAAAATACATAAGTGAGCAGATGTTAGCTTCCTTCGAGCGAGCATAGGCCGACGTGGCCGGACAGGGATCTCCACGGTTCTGGCAAACCAAGACCCGGTGCCTACCAAGCCTTAATGGGCCCTATCCTAACATGAAGGTTAGATGCAGGGACTTAACTACATGGTGACTGCCAGGCATCGGCGTTTTGAATTTTCCATATTTTTAGTGGTTTTCAGTATTTCTTTGTTTTTGATGTTTTTTTTATCTTTTCATCATTTTTTTGTTTGTTTTGTGCTAAGGGTAGTATTTCTTAAGATAAAGCCCATTCCAAGGGTGGGATAACTCGGTCCCTTCGGCGTTGATTAGCTTGTAGGCGTTGCCAGGGTACACGGCTTGAATTACAAATGGTCCTTCCCAATTGGGTTGGAGCTTAGAACGCGGCCCTCCAGGTTTGACAAAAATTCTTTTTACGACCATCTCACCGACTTTGAATTTTCTCTCAACGACTTTCTTTTGGTAAAAGCGAGCGAGTCTATTTTGATACACACGCGCGTGTTCGGCGGCGGCCAGCCGCTTCTCATCCAAGAGTTCCAACTGGGCGAGGAGTGAATTACGACGATCGTCGAGGGGAAATTCCTCGTCCAATTGTACCCTGAGAGAAGGGATCAGAGTCTCGTACGGGACTACCGCTTCCATACCATAAGTGAGGGCAAATGGAGTCTGCCCGGTGGGGGTACGGATTGAAGTGCGATAGGCCCATAGGGCTTCGATAAGCTTTTCTGGCCAGTCTGAAAACTTACTAGACTCGCAGGTTTTTTTGATGATTTTGAGCAATGTTTTATTGGTGGCCTCCGCTTGGCCGTTACCTTGTGGGTAATAAGGCGATGAATGATGCAATGCAATTGCGTACCTTTTGCAGAGGTCCTGTAGGTCCTGAGAAATGAATTGTGGCCCATTGTCGGTGACGATCGTGCTTGGGATGCCGAATCTGGCGAGAATGTTCTTCATGATGAACTTGCAGACTGTTGACGCCTTGATTTCCGCGTAAGCTTCGGCTTCGGCCCATTTGGTGAAGTATTCCGTCGCAGTAAGGATGAAAGATTTCTGCTTGGTGAGGGAATTGGGATCACCTAGGGGACCAATGATGTCGAATGCCCACATGGAGAAAGGCCATGGGGAGGATATTGGATGAAGTGAGGAAGATGGTGAATGATTTTATCGGCGTGAAGTTGACACTTGACACACCTACGGACATAGACAGCACAATCCTCTTCCATAGTGGGCCAATAAAAGCCTTGACGAATGATCTTCTTGGCGAGCATCTGACTATTCACGTGGCCACCGCACACACCCGAGTGCGTCTCTTCTACACATTTCCAAACCTCATCGTCACCAAGACATCTTAACAGAATACCAGTAAGGCTCCTCCTATAGAGTAGACCTCCAATCAATGTGTATTTCTGAGCCACCCTTCTTATGGCTTTCTTGTCCTCTGTGGTGGCCCCTTCAGGATAAGACTGATCTTGGCAATATTTGACAATTTCATAGAACCATGGTTTCTCTTCATCAGCCAGTTCTTCTTCGGCCTCTGCCAACATGAGCTCCCTCTTCTCAAGGATATCTTCCTGCAGGATCTTCCTTGCTATCCTGTCTTTGATGTTTACGTAGGAAGCATCATCGACTGCAGGGGCGTGAAGTTTGTAGATGGAAATGGACTTAAACCATCTTCCTAGAGGGAACCTTATGGATGATGCCAATGAGGCGAGGGCATCGGCGAGAATATTCTGATGACGAGGGATATGAACAAAGATCAGTTTTGTGAACAGTTTGGCAAAGGCAGCAGTGAGTTCTTGGTATGGCTTGAGTTTGGGATCGCGAGTGCGATACTTAGTGAGTACCTGGCGAAGGATGAGTTGACTATCACCTACGACTCGCAACTCAGTGATACGAAAAGAATGAGCGAGTCCTAGGCCAGCTAGAAGAGCTTCATATTCGGCTATATTGTTGGTGACTGGAAATTTGAGCTGGTATGCCAATGGGAATGTGAGGCCTTCCGGCGACAGGAGGGCGATGCCGATTCCTCTCCCTTGAGAATTCAGAGCTCCATCAAAATATAGCGTCCACATTGGCTCATCTGATTGGTTGATGGACATTAGTTCCTCATCTGGAAACTCTGATTGGATGGGATCGAACTTGGGAAGAGGATGGTGAGCGAGGTGCTCGGCTATGGCATAGCCTTTAATCGCCTTTTGCTGGATGTAGGTGATGTCGAACTGAGAGAGAAAACTTTGCCAGCGTGCTAGCCTATCCGTAAGGACGGCTTTCTCCAGAAGGAATTTGATAGGATTCATCGAGCAATCAAGTGGACTTCGTGAGCCAAGAAGTAGTGCTTCAATTTCTGCACTACCCAAACGAGGGCAGCACAGGTTTTCTCCATGCCGGTGTACTTCTGCTCACAGGGATTGAGAAGTTTGGACAAGTAATAGGTTGCCCGTTCCTTGCCTTCTTCATCAGCTTGTGCGAGGACGGCTCCCACGGAGTCATCCAAGACTGAGATGTAAAGGATCAGAGGTTTTTCTGGTTTAGGTGGAATGAGAACGGGTGGACTAGCCAGATATTCCTTCAACCCTTCAAAAGCTTTCTGACATTTAGAATTCCAGTGGAATTCTACTCCTGGCTTGGTCAACTCGTAGAGAGGTCTACACCTTTGTGAATGTTGAGACACAAACCGACGAATAAACTGCAGCCTGCCGATTAAACCTCGGACTTCCCTCAAATTCTTGGGAGGCGGCATATCCCTGATAGCCTTGGCTTTGTCGGGATCTATCTCGATCCCTCTTTTACTCACAATGAACCCCAGCAATTTACCTGACGACACACCAAACACACACTTTTTCGGGTTCATTTTCAATTGGAATTCTCTTGACCTTTGCAAGACCTTAGCCAAAACTTCTGGATGTTCCATCCTGGTCCTTGATTTCACCAATAAGTCATCCACATACACTTCCAGATATATGTGCATCATGTCATGAAATATGGCCATCATTGCTCTTTGGTAAGTAGCTCCAGCATTCTTTAACCCAAACGGCATGACCACGTAACAATATGTTCCCCAAGGGGTAGTGAATGACGTCTTTTCCTGATCCTCTTCTGCCAAACGAATTTGATTGTATCCTGAAAATCCATCCATGAAAGAGAGGGTTTCATAACCTGCCGTGTTATCAATCAACACATCAATGTGAGGCAAGGGAAAATCATCCTTTGGACACGCGCGGTTAAGGTCCCGGAAGTCAATGCAAATCCTGACTTTCCCATCTTTCTTCATGACCGGGACAATGTTCGCCACCCATTGAGGATAAAGAACGACTCTAATGAACCTGGCTTTGTGGAGCTTATCGACCTCTTCTTTCATTTTCAAAGCCATCTGAGGGTGGAAACGCCTTAACCTTTGTTTTACCGAGATGGACCCTGGTTTTAGGGTTAAACGGTGTTCGACCAAGGTTGAATCCAAACCCGGCATATCCTCGTAGCTCCATGCAAACGTGTCCTTATATTCCTTGAGGACCTCAATTAATGCCTCTTCTTCAGAGGGTGGTAGGTTGTCACTTATGAGGATGATCCTAGGATCTTCCTCAGTCCCCAAGTTGACTTCTTTGGTGGATTCTTCTACGGCGGTTGACGGCTCGTCGAATCTCCTCATTCCGCTAGCGTATGCGCCCGCCGCATCCTCATATTCTTCACCCTCATCTTCAGTGGGGCATTCTTCATTCGTGATCTCGTAGACTCCATACCCTTCATCAGATGCACAGTCGCCCTCGCATTCTATTTCGGGTAGCTGGATGGGATTTTCTAACAACTGGGGGATGGCAAGAAGGGCCTGACACCTGGCGGCCAAATCCAGAAGGAATCGACGAGGGATCTGCCTACCCTTGGATTTCTTCCTAGGTACTACCCTTGGCCTATCATTCCTAGATTGACTGACAATATTTACAGAAGAAGAGGAAGATGAGGAGGATGGTGTAGAATGTACAGGAGAAGACCCCTCAGAGGAGGGGTAGAAAAGGTCGCTCATCGGACCTTGGACGGGTGGTCCGCAAGGCGGTACGCACCCGTGGGAGATGTAGGAGGTTTCCTCAACGAAGATGTGTTGTTGGGAGTTTGAAAATTGACGTTTTTTTTTCGTTTTCATTTTTAATGACAAAGCAGTGAAAAGAGATTGGAGGAGAGAGAAAGTGGTTATGGCTAGAGGATTGTGAGGCTCATAGAGCAGATCATGGTTGAAGACCTGACGCGGGTTGAAAAGCCCGCGTAGGTATGTAAGCAAAGAAGGGGACCTGGGAAGATCATCAGACAATTGTCTGGCCCAGGAAGAAGATATCAGCAAAGGCTGAGACGAGTGGATGGAGAGGATGGCGGCTAACGAGCCGTCGACGGCAATGTTGAGGACGGACGAAGATCCGTCGATGACAGAGTCCTTCTGGCGAGGACGAGGATAGTTTGGAACCTTGGCAAGAGTGGTAATATTCTCTTGTATTTCGGAGATCAGTGGTGGTCCTTCAAGCTGTGGAGATGAGAACATCCTTTCCAGTGCAACGGAAATGTCCCATATGTTGAACCATTTGTCCCACTCGCATTCCGGATCTTTGATCTTGCCTCTTTTGGTGATCCTCGGACATTTTTCAGCCAAATATACAGCATGTGATCCTCCATATGCTTCTCGTGGGTGATCTCCCATCTGAACAACGGGCCCTCTGTTGAAGTGGTTTGATAGAGTCCACGTGAGGGGCTTCCAATCTGCCTTGAACGGTCCTTTGAAGCCTAGGCCAAACCTACGGTTCGGCCTAATTTCTTTTGGCGGCTTGAGCATACCCTGTAACTGTGCGCCCAGACCTTTTCCTTGTTGATAGCCGATGTTCCTCATAATCTCCCAACCTTTGGAGTGAAAAGGGAGACAGGATGTTGCGGTTGCCCTGACCGGCTCCTTTGGTGCTAGTGGAACATGAGATGGATCACGTACGTCCAGCAGTGACAATATGGGCCGATGAGACGGCCAAACAGAAGGCAGAGAGGTGTTGATAGCATCCACTGTGTGAAGGACAGGTGTACTGACCACTTTAATAATTCTCCCATTGTAAGGAAACTTCAGGCACTGATGGTTGGTGGAAGGCACAGCGTCCATGGCTTCGATGTAAGGGCGACCCAGTATAGCCTTGAATGTGGGGTCCATGTCGAGGACATGGAATTCCGTGGGAATTGACATGGGGCCTAGTTCTGCCTTCAGAATAATCATCCCCTGCGGCGGCCTTTTGCTATTGTCATAAGCCGTGACCGTGATCGAGGAAGGTCTTATTTGTTCCTCGTTGACCCCACACAACTGAAGAGTGCTCATGGAGATCACATTTATGGATGCACCCGTGTCCACAAGACACGGGTTTATGGATACCCCATTAATTTTTATTGAAATGCACAATGCATATTTCCGAGCTTCCTTGGGAGCGAGCTCGTAGTTGTGGAACATGATGGCCGGTTGTGTGTCTGTTGGGGTCAGGACGGTCGAAATCTTCTCCACGGGGAGGTCTTCATTAACCATGACCTTTTGAAGATATTCCATCAAGGCCGCCTGGTGGGATGTGGATCTTTGAAGTAGCTCTAGGATGGAGATCCGGGCAGGCGTCTTGTCCAAGTGTTTCAGTAGATCATACTGTGTTCCAGGGATAGCTCTTTCTGGTTGTTCTGCATCATCCTTCTCTGGCTGAGATTGCTCGGGATTCTGACTGTTGTGGGGGAAAACCCTGTGGAAAATCCTTCCACTCCGGAGCACCATTGCCTGCGGCTTTTGTACCTCTGTGGGGGTAGCAGTGGGTTTTAACAGGGGTTTGAGGGGTAGTAGTGGAGGAATGGTTGATGAAGCAGGGGTGATGACGGGAGCAGGGATTCTGATGAGGGGTTTGTTAGGTGGAGGCATGGCGGAGGTAGAGGGGATATCGCGCGGATTATGAAGGATAAGGGGTTTGGAAGGTGGAGGTGGAGGTAAGGTTTGAAACGGGTAAAGGTTTTGAGGTGGATGGTGGGTGATGAGTGGTTTTGAAGGCATTAGTGGTGATGTGGTGGAGAAAGACGGGTTATGTATGGTGGACGGATGATAAGGGGTTTAGAAGGCGTAGGGGTAAATGTGGTAGAGGTGGATGGTAAAGTGGGGGAGTGGGAGAAGGTGAGAGGGTGTGAAGGCGTAGTAGAAAGTGTCGGTTGATAGGAGGTCGGGGTGCGGATGAGAGGGCGTAATGGTAGTGGAAATGGTGAAGGCGATACCGATGCGGGTTGATGAGAGAGAGGTGCTACCCGGGCAAGGTGAGGGGGTTGCATGACGATAGGGTTGGAGGTATAAAGAATGGAGGTACTTTCTGGTGCCACACCTGCTCTCTCCCGACTTCCGGGAAGGAGGAGATGGGGTTAACCTGATGATTGGGCTGTTGGTGCTCCGGTAGTGGATTCTGGATTATGCCCATGTCGGGCTGTTGTTGTGGGGCCTGCTGAGGCTGCTGTTGTTGTTGTGGTTGCTGCTGCTGCTGCTGTTGTAACTGCTGCTGTGGCCTCTGAGGAGGTCTCCTAGCCTTGAGAGCCGCGACGTACCGTCTCATCTCATCCCAATCTATTTGATGTTCATCATTCATATCATGGATGTAATCTTTGAAATGAAGCAGTAATCCACTGTGTGTCCCGGCTGCCTGTGGTAGACGCAGTATTTGGAGGTATCAACATTGGGGGGCCACGCGGGCCTTTCTCTGGGTAGGGCGAGTTGGTTTGATGCCATGAGGGCATTAAAAATATCTGCTAAGGTTTCTGGCAATGGTGGATAGTAGGCTCTCTTAGGACCGAGCGGCCTCCTTTGTTGCTGTTGGGGACCATAGTTCCCGGGGGTGGAACTTGGTTGTACTGAAGCGGTGGTTGTTGTTGCTGAGGTTGTGGTTGTTGTTGCTGGGGTTGGCGTAATGGAGGCATATTATCCTGGGGTGGATTATTTTGGGGTGGAGGACGGAGAGGGAAAGGACCTGATTGAAGGGGTAGTCGGGGCATTTGTGGAGGCCTTGGGTTGACTGCATAGTTGGCATTGTTGACCGCACTGACTTGCTCATTTGTCACGACCCCTTCTGTGGCTCCGCCCGGGACACCAGCGCCTGTCTTTCTGACCACTTTGGGCTTCGGCGACTCAAACATGTTCATGATGGGGGAGTCTTTAGCTGGGTTTGGATGTATCGGGCCCTTTCATAAGAGTTCCTCCATTGTAGTAAGTTTATTCATGGCGAGGACGTGTCTGAACTGCGGGGTTGCATTAGACACAATCATTTTCACTTGTTCGGGCTCGGAGAGGGTATCCCTTATTCTTTCCGCCAGAGACCTCCATCTATCAGCATATCGACAAAATCCTCGT